>JACVVK020000014.1:2557500-2625000 GCA_018292915.2 Batillaria attramentaria | reverse complement strand
GTAAGTAGCTATAGAAAGTAAGTAAGTATGTACGTATGTGATTAAGTGAGTGGGTTCGTGAGTAAGCGAGTGAGTGAGTGAATAAGGATGGGTTGGAGAAATTTTTTGTTTGCACCTGAAGAAATTCCCGCTGCAGACGCGAGAAGTGAGAACATCTTTTCCTGCTTGAAGAGTAGTCTGAAGGTCAAGGCCACAGCTGCCACCATGGCGGACAGACAGATACACTCCAGCACCTGCACTCCGGTCAGCCACCCTGCAGCAAAAGTCGCCGAATACAGCTATACTTATTTTCAGTGCGTCTGCATACAGTAAGATCTCGGTCTATCGTTAAGCTGAGCGACTTTAAGTTTGGTCCGTTGAGTCAACGAAGTGGGATGACCAAGTTCTCGACGGTAGGTCGTTACATCTGGAAAAACGGCTAATGCGCAGGGCCCGTATGTAAAAGTCGAGGTTAATTTAACCCACGGCTACGGGCCTAACCCAGACGAGGACAAAAGAAACCCAAAAGCAAAATTAAATAAAAAAGGAAGCCAAAAAAGGAAGAAAAAAATCCTTCTATAACGGCTTCGGCACCTTGCCTTAAAAACCCCCACAAAAAACCCAAGAGAAAATTTAACCCTAGAGCTAGTTTAGTTCGAGGTTAGACTCTAGCCCGGGGCTTAAAGCCCTAACCCCGACTTTTACATACGGGCCCTGGTCAAGGAAATGGCACTTTGGTCCTTTTTATGGATGACGGCAGAGAACAACGTTAACACCGGTAACTTTCAGCAGAATATGGCAAAAAATCTTCATTAAAATCTTCAATACATCATCAAACACCAAAGGGATGACTGCTTTTCAAAACTGGCCACGCATGCTACCCACACATGAACAAGAAATGGTCAATGTACCACAAACTTTATCAGTTTAATGAGTTTAATCCCATACGGCTGTCCCTCTAATTTTATTTTTTTGCTGCCCCAACTCTTTCCCAGTCCCAGTGGTGTTCCTCCCAGGTCATGGATGGGATCCAGGCAGGGCTCGAAAGCCGGGGCAATTTTTATTATGCATGATGATGGAGATGAGGATGATGGTAAGATGATGCTATGGAGGTCCGTGTGGTTTGGGACTGCGGGACAGGGTCGCATTCCACGCCTATCATAAATATCCCGGCGTTAACCAGGCCCGGGAACTACGGCACCTGCGGTGCCGGCCGTGTAATCATCCACATCATAAGACGTGTCATACCAAGGGAAGCACCCCCCCATAGTCGCACCCTTGAAGTGGGTGAATCTCGGCTGTGTGGTAACAGCCTCCCCACTGGGCCCATAGCACACCCGCTCTGGGTATAGGAGCCGACCTAGGTAGGGAAAATCCCGCTTGCCTCGGCTGGGACTCGAATCCGGGTCTCCCGGTTCATGATCCGAAGTGCTAACCACTACATTCATTACAGGGGCCGGTGAGATCCTAAATTTTTAGTAGAAACACTTACCTGACTGATCACTGCCGCACTTGGAACAAATCTCCATTTCAGGAAATTCTGCAGTGCCCCCGCATCGTTTCCACAAGCCCATGTAAGCTGTGGCGAGGGGAACGTCAATTTTCAACCAGTGGGGTTCCGCAAACGATATCAAGAACAACGCGGACCCTATCAGCAAACATGGGAGGCTCAGCTTCAGCTCTAGAGATATATTTTCCATCGGCATGTTGGACGATTAATATGCTTGCGTGTCGTTCTGTTCCAGTTCTGCTTCGTCCGGACTCTTTCCACCCTCTTATAAGGGTGCTGTCAAGCACAAACTCAAGCTCGAAAACAGGGCAACGAGGAAAAAGCCATCTTGTCCCAGCCGAGGGGATACGAACTCACCACTCTAGTGTTGATGGTACAGAGATCTTTGTTTACAATCGTGACCTTGCTCTTGACATGTTGATGATGACAAATAGAGATAACTGCAAATGGTAGTGTAGCGCAACAGTTGTTGATTTTTTTTCCTCCCCAAAAGTTTCACGTGCAGTCTAGAGCCTTTTCGTGACACATCTGATGAAGTATGGTGTTCACTGTTGCTGCTACTCCGGTCCCACAAGCCTTGTATTCGTTGTTGACACGGTCGAGTGTTTCAGGTCATCGTTATCAATGAACTAGTTAAAAGTCCACCCTTTTTGTGTCGCAGTACGTTCTGTAAGGTACATCCCTTCACCGCCAAACTCAGTTATCACACACCCAGATGTCAATACAACGAATTGCACAATACTATAAACACACTGATAGTGTGACGTCAGGGCTTCAGGTCCGCGTCATCACCCTTTTGTGTGTCGCAGTACGTTCTGTAAGGTACATCCCTTCACAGACAAAATCGGTTATCACACATCCAGGTGTCAATACAGCGAATTGAAAATATTTGAACACACTGATAGCGTGACGTCAGGGCTTCTTGTCCGCGTCAGACATCGGTCACATGCTAATTCATTTCCGAAATGTTTGATTATTTTTTTTTAACCGAGGCGAATATATGTCCTACTAATACTAATACTAGCTGTGCATCGCGTGGGCGCTATACCCATTTTTTCACGCTCATGTGAGTCACACGCATTCTCTCACACACTGGACAAGAACACATTACAATCACGTGATGCAAAGGATCGGCTCAGCTATTTAACTTTCGGAATTTAGAATTACGAGGCCCTCGTACATTTATTTTCAAAATTAATTTAATGTCCTATCATTTTGCGCCGTTTTCCTCTTATTCACGTCAGATGTCCTATATTTCCCTGTCAGCCAGGACATACGTCCTGTACTTGTTCCCATGGATATGATGCCCTGTGACGGCAGGATATACGTCCTATACTTGTTCCCACGGATATGACGCCCCGTGACGTAACTGCAATGTACATCCCCAGCACAGTTTGCTAACTAGTTTATGTCAGAGACATGCGTCCCAGTGTGCTGATCTACATGCCAGTGTACGTTTGGGAAGCCGGGGTGGCCGAATGGTAGAGCGTTGGACTTCTAATGCTCGGGTCGTGAGTTCGTATCCCGGCTTGGACCAAATAATTATTTGTACTGGGTTTTTCATCGTTGCTCCGTCTTTGATATCACCCGTATTTGGTGGAAAAGGACGTTAAACCCCCCAAACAGCCGCCCACCCTACATGTACGTTTTGTGTTTACCAGGGCCCGTATGTAATAGTCGAGGTTAGGGCTTTTAGCCCCGGGTTAGAGCCTAACCTCGAACTAAACTAGCTCTAGGGTTAAATATTCTGTTGTTTTTGTTTTTAATCAGGAAGTTGGCCCATTCCAGGAAGGTGCCTGAGCCGTTATAGAAGGATTTTTTTCTTCATTTCTTCGCTTCCTTTTTTTTTATATGTAATTTTGCTTTTGGGTTCTTTTTGTTGTTGTCCTAGTCTGGGTTAGGCCCGTAGCCGTGGGTTAAATTAACCTCGACTTTTACATACAGGCCCAGGTCCTTATCTGTCATGTACACCTCAGCTACAAGATGACACATTTGATAAAGTGCTGAACAGCAGCTTGGTGTCACAAGTTACTGTGTCGTGAGGTCACGAGTTCAGGATGAATTCACGCGTTCTTTCACGAGATGTCCCATTGTTGGTAGGGTGAAGGAAAGGTACACGAGGGACGTGTGACTCTGTGTGTGCGTGTGCGTGTGTGTGTGTGTGTGTGTGTGTGTGTGTGCGCGCGCGCGTGCGAGTGTGTGTACGTGTGTGTGTGTTTGAAAGACAGACAGACAGACAGAGCCGCAAATGACCACATGCAAACACAAAAACCCTCTTCGATCAGTTTGTTTTATTTCGATTTTACCCTTTGCACAGTACTTTTTCAAAGACCTGAAAAAGGGGATAGGGCTTGGGTTTTGGGGAGGGAAATGCCTACGTGTATTTCCTTTCTGCATGAAGAACTGATTTCACTACTATACTGATTAAAAATGACCTGGAAATTTAACGAAAGAAAGCTGGTTCAAGCTGCCCGGGGGATCTCACTGAAGCGAATACATTTTCCTACATCTACACCTTTCCCCGTGCAATTTTCTCTTCTGCAAAGTTTAGTTTCATCTACACTATTTATATTATAGCTAACTCGAAACCACTAAGAGCTTCTACAACCACGAAAAAGTTACTTAAAGATAGGAAATCCCATCGTTCAAAATGTGATCACAGAAATTTGATCGATGGAGCGAAAACGGATGACACCTAAAGCGATGAATATCTTAATGAATATTAATTTGGTTTGGCATAGTGTTTAATCGAGGTAGGAGGAGTTGTGGAAGGGGGTGTTGTCTTCAGGCTTAGAAGTCTCCTTTTGAAACGACCGGTACTGCATGATTTGATTGTACTTAGAAACAAGATCTGACCCAGGACTGACCACAGAAAGACACCGTGTTACCGGCGCTTCTGTAGTGGGACCCTCCCCCAACCCTGACGGCAAGGTAGTAATCATAGACTACTGCATTGCAGAAAGCACGGTTCACCCCCCGTTTTTCGTCTTCGTCAGCGCTGCGGCGCCTCAGGCTGGTGCAAGCAGAGGCCATGTTCTGTTTGAACTTGCTGTCGCAGGATGCCCTCGACACGCCGAACTTTGCCCCCTGAACACACACACACACACACACACACACACACACACACACACACACACACACACACACGCACACGCACACGCGCACGCACGCACACGCACGCACGCACACACACACACACACCGCCCGGCTCACATTTTGAGTCCTGTACAGAATACGATTTTTATTTTTTAAAATTTATGTTTATTCTGATTTGTTTGTTGTTTTCATTTATTTATCTTTTATTTATTTATTTATTTTTTGCTGTATATAGAGTTTTCTTATCTGCCTTAATAGTGTTTTGTTTACATTTATTTTCATACCCCGCCCGACCATTTAATTGCCCCTCGAGGCCCCTTAAAGTGAACTAACACTTCCTATATAAAACGTTTTTATGCAGGTCCGTGTATTTGTTGTCGTTTGGTTTGTACACGAAAAAAAAAAAAGAAAAAAGGAAAAAGGAAACACTTCGATTTTGCTTTCCACAAAAGTAAACTAAAGATCCACTCAGACCACTCACACCACACCAGTTAATTTAGGCGGCACAGCTTACACAGGCGTAGCAGATGTCGTGCTTGTTGCATGATGGGGTGAACAGATCTTTGTAGAAGTAGTTCAAATTGAACGGGATGCTGCAACCGTTGGCATGATTGTCGCACTGATTCGCAGTCACCGAAACTGCCACCAGCCCCAGCAGGCACAGAATCCAAACCATTGCTGAAACAACGGACAAGGCAATCAAGCAGTGACTTCGTTCTGAGGTGGTAAGAAGAAGAAGAAGAAGAAGAAGAAGGAGAGTGAGTGAGTGAGTTTTTAGGGCTTAAAGCCGCGCAAGCCACAAAGACTAATTCGCGGCTGAGAAGAAGAAGGAGAAGGAGAAGAAGGAGGAGAGTGAGTGAGTGAGTTTTTAGGGCTTAAAGCCGCGCAAGCCACAAAGACTAATTCGCGGCTGAGAAGAAGAAGGAGAAGGAGAAGAAGGAGGAGAGTGAGTGAGTGAGTTTTTAGGGCTTAAAGCCGCGCAAGCCACAAAGACTAATTCGCGGCTGAGAAGAAGAAGGAGAAGGAGAAGAAGGAGACTCAAGACTCAAGACTCAAAAATTTATTGTATAGGCCGACGACCCTTGACAATCGATTCGATGGCCCTCACACCGGGGTATAGTCCCGTACACAGCAGGAGGCTGAAACTTTTAACATATTAATGCATTAACATGATTCAGAAACGTACATACTATAATACAAAATAACTACTAGCACAGTGACTGGAACACCTGCACGCCATTCAGTATATACAGAGTACCTGTATACACAAATACCAAATGTAAATATCAGCATAATGTACGTATAAATCTGTATCCCACCATAACAGACCATGTCAGTTTTAGACACAAGGATATCAGCGTCCAATGCTGGAACCTGAAAATACCAATGGAGTACATTTTAATCTATACCTCATTCGGACAGGTGCAGACACACACGATACCAGCATGTACAAATATAGACTGCCACTACCAAGGTAACTGTCTATGTCATACAAGCAATTCACACACACACACACACACACACACAGGCAGCACACAACCTTACAGCCATACAGAAAAAGTTAACAGATTCTAACGAAAAAAAAAAAAAAAAAAATCATGTGGTAAGTGCTGCTGTAACTAGCTCACGGCGACGTTTCAAAGCATAATAGATAAACCTTGAGACATTTTCGATGTACAGGCTGTCATTTAGTAAAGTACTGAGTGTGTCAAAGTTAGCATAACGGCAGTATTTCTCAGGAATGAACTGACATCTAAGATCGTCGAGTGACTGACAGTAAAACAGAAAATGCATCTCGTCATCCAGGCGAGAAAAACAGAGGGGGCAATTAAACACTTGATTATTGTCACTTGTATACCTGTGTTTGTGTGTCTGGATTTCTGACGCGCCTATTCTAAACCGTATCAATAGGTCGCGCAGATGCTTATTGGGAATATATTTGAAATAGCTTTCAAGGCAAAGCGAAGACTTAAAGCATTTATAAACACTGAAGCGTACGCTGTCCTGCAGATGACTATGCCAGTTTTGACCAAATGTATCGATTAAACGTTGTTTATACACTCGGAGAAACCAACTGATGTTTTGGACACCCTGGTTCTCCCACACAAAACCAAACCCATTTCTATATAGCTCATTGTGAACATGTGTAACCCAGCAATCTTTGCCACTGTTATGCAGAAGTAATAACATTTTATAGGCTTTGCCCGGAAGTCTGTGTTCACTAAGTCTTGTCAGGCGTAGCCAGTATCTTAAACAGTTGGTTCTAGCATGTATATACAGTGGGTAGCGACCTGTTTCTCCATATGCCATGTCATTAGGTGTACGTGGACTAACATTAAGTAACCTTTTGAGGGCAAACAAATGAACCTTCTCTATTTCATAATGGTTTAACATGCCCCAAATCTCAGAGCCATATAATAGAATAGGTTTGATTTGGCTATCAAACATCTTGAAAAATATCACTGGAGAAAAATCACCAAGATTCCATAAAGTTTTACAGATCTCACCGACTCCTCTCCGAGCCTTAGACGTAATATCCTGGAAAGCTCTAGAAAATGACAACCTTGTGGATAGAAACAACCCTAGGTATTTGTAAGAGTTAACTACAGCGACTTCATGGCCTTTAAAGGACCAGCTTTCATTTCGTGCAAGATATCCTCCATTACGAAATACTACTATATTGGACTTTTCTAAATTAACCGAAAGATCAAGGGCATCAGCATTTTTAGCTAGGACATCCATTTGGTTTTGTAGGCCACGTGGTGTATCGGATACTAGAGCGACGTCGTCGGCAAACAAAAGAATAAAGATTTCAACCAGGTCAGGAAACAGCTGGACGCCGTGTTTGCCGTTATTCATTATATCAACAGCAGCTTCATTAATAAGTAGTGAGAAAAGAAGAGGGCTAGTTATTTCCCCTTGTTTAAGGCCCTTGGGGCAGCAGAAAAGATCGGTAACGCCCTGCCTGCAACGAACACGGGCTTTTACAACACTATACATGCTTTTGATGGCACGAAGCATTTTCCCATTTATCCCCCTTTTTTGGAGAATGCACCAAAGTTTGGAACGAGAAATCAAATCGAAGGCTTTACGGAAGTCAATAAATGCAACATAAAGCTTTTTGTGACGTGTTAAATACCGTTGAACCATAGCGAACAGAGTGAAAATATGGTCGATGGTTGAATGATCCCTTCTAAACCCCGCTTGTACATCACCCAGGATATCTTCACGTTCCGCCCAGCTGGATAAACGTTTATTTAAAATAAAACTATATAGCTTACTACAAACACTAAGCAGTGAGATCCCTCTATAGTTGTCGGGTATGTTAATGTCACCCTTCTTATGCAGTGGCTGAATGATAGCCTCTGACCAAGAGTCAGGGTATTGGCCTGAGGAAAATATGCGGTTAAATAAATCTACTAAAAAAGGAACAATAATGTCAGATGAGTGCTTAAACACCTCAGGAATCACGCCATCAGGACCGGCTGCCTTGTTAGTCTTAAGATGATTAATAGCTTCCCGGACTTCAGCACAGGTTATCTCAGCATCGAGCTGATCATCAACAGGGCTACACGTAATCAGGTCATCGTGCAAGACAGTAGCATCATCTGTCTGTTGCTCATTGCACTGATGTACATCAGAATTAAAGACCGTTCGAAAATGAGAGAGCCATTGTTCCTGGGAAATGATCCCTCGGAAAGTTCTGCGCGAGGAGAACTTTTTTAACGTCTTCCAGAAGGTTCTCGAGTCAGATAAACTATTCTCTATTTCTTTTCTCATGTTTATTTTGTACGTTTTTTGCTTAGTTCTAAGAAGACTTTTATATTTTTTTCTCATATCAACATAGATAATACGGTCATCTCCGAGTTTGGAATGTCTAAATTTCCTTAAAGCTTTACGTGCGCGAGAGCGCATATCCTTGCAATCTTTGTCGAACCAATCATTTTTTGGCTGCATCTTATCAAGACGAACCCGCCTCTCCATGCATGAAGCTGCACATTTAAGACAAGAGAGAAAAACATCAACAGCATTGTTTATGTTCGTACTAATGAGACCATGCGCAACCTGCAGCTGTTCCATAAACTCATCAGACTGCAACCGGTCACGGAAAGTATTTAATTGGTCATGTGACCACTGTAGTTTACAGATATATACTGGAACAGGTGTACCGGGTGTTTGTAAATCGCTGTCAACAGACAAACGGCAAGTTACAGGCATGTGTGAAGAGTCGACCTTCTCTTCCACCATCATATTACAGCACAAAGAGGATACACTATTAGATATTATGAAATAGTCAATAACGCTACATCCCTGCTGTGAGATGAATGTAAAGTTACCCAGGGTGTCACCCTCTGCAGCACCATTCAGAATATACAAATCAAACTGAGTGCAAAGCTGCAACAAGAGCAACCCGAAGAGAAGAAGGAGGAGAGTGAGTGAGTGAGTTTTTAGGGCTTAAAGCCGCGCAAGCCACAAAGACTAATTCGCGGCTGAGAAGAAGAAGGAGAAGGAGAAGAAGAAGGAGAAGGAGAAGAAGAAGAGGGAGAAGAAAAAGGAGAAGAAGAGAAGAAGAAGAAGAAGGAGAAGAAGAAGGAGAGGAAGGAGAAGGAGAAGAAGAAGAAGGAGGAGAAGGAGGAGAAGAAGAAAAAGGAGGAGAAGGAGAAGAAGAAGGAGAAGAAGAAGAAGGAGAAGTAGGAGAAGAAGAAGGAGAAGAAGGAGAAGGAGAAGGAGAAGAAGGAGAAGGAGAAGAAGAAGGAGAACAAGAAGAAGAAGAAGAACAAGAACAAGAACAAGAAGAACAAGAACAAGAACAAGAAGAAGAAGGAGAACAAGAAGAAGAAGAAGAACAAGAACAAGAAGAACAAGGAGAAGAAGTGTGTATTGTGTAGGCACTTTGCCCAATTTGTTGAATTAGCTCAAAGCCGCGCAGCGAACTGAACCCAACGCGCACGCTCACATGAATCACACGCATTCTCTCTCTCACACACACTGGACACTAACACATTACAGTCACATGTTGGGAAGGGTCAGCTCATCAATTTAAGTTTCCGAATTTAAAATGCGTTTATTTTTTAAATTTTGTTTGTTAAGCATTTCCACTACGGCAGAGGAGGAGGAGGCCGGAGAGAATCCCTGGCGATCGGCCCTAATGAACGGTTTCACATACGAGAGGAAAAACTTCTTCGGCCCGAGTGGGACTCGAACCTGACCTCTCGCATTGGTGACGAAGTCCCAACCACAAGACCACCGGTCACCTCATTTTCATTGGGCAAGTGGACAAATTGATTGCCATTAGTTCGCGGGAAGCAACCTATACTGTACTTCTCTTACCATGTGACCAAAGAGGGGGTTGCCTCCCTTCAAGTGCAACGAAGAACGAACACACATTGAGTCAGTGAGAGTGCCACATGCAATCACAAAACTGGGATAGTGTTCTTTGAACTTTGGCCTTTGGCTGATTGTGTTCCCCCCTCCCCCCTCCCCCCCCTCCTCCAGCAACAGTAACCGTTGGACAGTACAAACGCACAACGAACAAACGATGGGAAAAACCACAACCACAACCACCACCACTACCAACAAGCTAAACGTATTGTTTACGAAGCCTCTGATGACAAGTTCATCAACAAATCAACATCAATAGGGACAAGCGTTTGTGGTTCAACGGCAAAGCACAGTCCCGGGGGTGGTCGGGGGGGGGGGCGGTGGAGAATAAGAGGAAGGCAGAAGAGCAGAAGGGAGGATGGCAAGTTACTTATTCCCCTTGACGAGAATTGAAAACGAGAACGCCAGGCTTGTACGCCCCAGACAGTCTGGATAAGTCAGACTAA
Source organism: Batillaria attramentaria (assembly GCA_018292915.2). Taxonomy (NCBI): domain Eukaryota; kingdom Metazoa; phylum Mollusca; class Gastropoda; family Batillariidae; genus Batillaria; species Batillaria attramentaria. Next base: position 2,614,587 of record JACVVK020000014.1, on the reverse strand, counting down.
TAACATACAAGAGTGGACAGGTCTGAACTTCAGCAGTTCCCAGAGAGTGGCAGAGGACCGAGAGAGGTGAAGCAAACACGTGGTAAAGTCATCAGTCACTTGGTGCCCGTACGACCCGCAGGGTTACGGGACACGTGAGACGTACGAGTTTGTGGCCGCACTAGAGATCAAGCTGGGCTTTACATTTTTTTTTTCACATTTCTAGAGACTTTCAGGAACTTGACATTGGTTACACAACAGAGAGCGGGTGAGCGGTGGTCTAATAGGTAGCGCGTCGGATTTAGCCGCTGCGTTACTGAACGGCCGTCACCAATGTCATGGCGATGGAGCGTCGGTTCGATCCCAGGTCGAGCTTGTGATACCGGTTTTTCCTGACTACCGGGCTGCTCGTCGGGGGTTTTTCTCCGGGTAATCCGGCTTTCCTCCCCCAGCAAAATTGTAAACAAGGAGGAACGGCCCCGTCCTACAAAGTTGTTTCTCCAAACTTCATTTTATTTTGTCTGTTTTGCGATTGTTGCCGGTTCTCCCCTCTCCAAGTTCTACCGATGACACTAGATCCTCTACGACCTCGACCGATTAGCCACGTGACTGGGGGTGGGGCCGGGTGTGGGAAGAAGGGAGAGAGAGAGGCAGAGAGAGAGGGTGGGTAGGTGGGTGTTTAGGAGTTTAACGCTCTTTTCCACCACATAAGGGTGAAATCAAAGACGGGGCAACGAGAAAAAGGCCAGCACAAATATTTGGCCCCAGCGGCCTGGATTCGAACTCTCGGCCCAAGCATTGAAAGTCCAACGCGCTACCATTCGGCCACCCTGGCTCCCCAGAGAGAGAGAGAGAGAGAGAGAGAGAGACGTCAGTTCCGTGAACTAAACATTTGACGCCAGCCTCAAGCAGGTCGTCATACAGAGAGAGAGAGAGATGACGCTTCGGATTCCGTTTCTTTGCAGTGCTAGCAGTGACCACCTACCCAGTCATTCCTCTGTCGTCTGCTAGCTCTTGTGCCAGCCGCGCATGAATACAAATAGTCCACATGCCAGGCTCATTTTTCACTGTTTTTACTACTACCTGGCATGAAACTTATTTACACAAACAGCCCCAGATTGCCATGTTTTAACTCTGCATACAAATTTAACAAGGAGGAACGGCCCCGTCCTACAAAGTTGTTTCTCCAAACTTCATATTCTTTTGTCTGTTTTGTTGTTATTGTTGCCGGTTCTCCCCTCTCCAAGGTCTACCAACGACACTAGATCCTCTACGACCTCGACCGATTAGCCACGTGACTGGGGGTGGGGCCGGGTGGGGGAAGAAGGGGGAGAGAGAGAGAGAGAGGCAGAGATAGAGGGTGGGTGGGTGGGTGTTTAGGAGTTTAACGTCCTTTTCCACCACAAAAGGGTGATATCAAAGACGGGGCAACGAGAAAAAGGCCAGCACAAATATTTGGCCCCAGCGGCCGGGATTCGAACTCTCGGCCCAAGCATTGAAGGTCCAACGCTCTACCATTCGGCCACCCTGGCTCCCCAGAGAGAGAGAGAGAGAGAGAGAGAGAGAGAGAGAGAGAGAGAGGTCAGTTCCGTGAACTAAACATTTGCCGTCAGCCTCGGGCAGGTCGTCATACAGAGAGAGAGAGAGAGAGAGAGATGACGTCAATTCCGTGAACTAAACTTTTGGCGTCAGCCTCTAGCACTGAGATCGTCTGAGGATGCTTGTTTATGTCCTGTGATTTCCCTATTGGCTTTGTGACTTCTCCGACTGAATTATTTTTCACATGAAATCTGGAAGGTGTAGAGGGCTGATGAAATGTCGGAAGCAGTGACGATACTTGCAGATTTTGTCTGTGAACCAAACATTTGCCGTCAGCCTCACGCTGCTCGTCTGACAGATGATACTTCTTCATATCTTGTGATTTCCTTGTTGCCTTTGTGACTTCCGGGACTGAATTAATTTTGACATAAAATCTGGAAGATCTAGAGAGCTGATGAAACGTGGACTTAAAGTGCCTTGGATTGTACTTACGAAATTGCAAAATTGGAACTTTTTTGACCGGCGCTTCTCGCAGAAACGTGAAAAAATGTGTTTATCTAAAAGCTCTGTTATTCTTAATACTAAAGCTATAATAGTGCAATAGTTCATGTCATATGTGCAGTTGTCACAAGTGACAAAAATACCGGAATGATGAGTAATTTGAAGGAGTCTTTTCATAGATATTTGGCCTTATATGCAAACCACCCCTACCTCGGAAATATTTTTCTTACACAAAACCTGTCAGAGCTACAGAGCTGTGCTACGAAAACAGGCAGTATAATTGGATGATCTTCCCAATTTCAGAAAATGAAGCCATTTGAACATTTTTTTTGGAAAAAATTCGTGACATGACCGATTTTTTAAAATCGGCGATAACTGTTCTCAAAATGCGGCAGGATAAAAATCGTGAAAAATACCTCTGGAGAATATAACTGCCCATTTTATCTCAAAGTAAAAAGCCATCCGGCGAGGTGGTTTAGCAGATAGCCATCATTACATCCGTCCACACACACACACGTCAACTCCCGCCAAAAAGAACGCAGCAGCAAAGTGTGCACGTAAGGTGTCTATGACGCAGATTTCGTTACGTCACTGTGTGCGTGAAAGTAAGTATTGTGTGGAGAAACGTCACAGTCTTGTTTTGTATCACTGAAACTTGCTGCTGCGCGTAGCAAAATCTGCCCCGTCTCATAAAGTTGTTTCTCTATAGAGAAACAACTTAAAAAATATAAGATAGGTATTGGGTGGCGCTGCACCGCGGCGACGCGCTTCCCTCGGGGGAAGCAGTCCGAATTTCCCGAAAGGGATAATAAAGTAATAATAAAAAGAAGAGACTTACCTCGATGACAGTCAACAGCAACTTTCAAATGATGCTGAACAGTTTGGCCGGTCGCAAAGTTTCCTGTGCCAGGCCCTCTCCGGATACAAACTTTTATACATACAGCTTCCGAACATCTGGTAACAATTTCTCACGACTTTCACACCTGAAGTTGACACGCTTAGTACTGGACTATTTGGCGTATTAATTCGCCTTTAGTACCGACAGGGATTGTACGATCCCATGACCAGGGACATAACACGACCCCCAAATTGTCCATGTTTACATTGATCTTGACTGCACATCCCGTCTAACGGGTGTGCCAGCGGTACCGTTACGTCCACACTACTGTTGAAAAGATCTGCCACCTGTTCCTGATGGTAGGACTGCACGTAGTACAAACACGATGTTCGCGTCTCCTTTAAATGTGTGAAACTGTCAAATTAGCTGTTTATAGGTTTAGAGAATACGCAAACGTCGTGTTTGCACTGCGTGCAGACCCGCTTCCTGAGTGCGTGGCACAAGGTTTTCCAGCAGCTGATCAAACACAAACCGAACCAAACCCACCTAAACTAAACTAAACTAAACTAAACTAAACTAAACTAAACTAAACTAAACTAAACTAAACTAAACTAAACTCGTATCAAAATACCACGCCAGACAGTTTCAAAAACCTCTGCCCAGACATTTTCCATCGCTGAGCTTAGTTGCCTCCCTCGAGCTGCTGCATTAGCTCCGGTAGGCTATTTGGTTTTGCGTAGCATTTCAAATAAGCCATGTGACCTTGACCGCTGTTCAAGATCAACAAGAAACAAATAGGCCTCTTTGGAGTTTTGTAATGAACACACACCAAAAATAGTGTGAAACAGGTTCACCCGTTATTGAGGTGTTTGCAGAAATACAGACAGAAATACAGGCATATGCGCGCGCGCACACACACACACACACACACACACACACACACACACACACACACACACACACACACACACACACACACTCGAGTACGCATTTGATGGCAAGAACCCCCTTTTCCACAACAACAAAACAAAACAAGCTAGGTGGAGCAGAAAACCGAAAGATAGCAAAACAGCAACAAGTAGAAACATGTCGTGGTTCCACCGGCGGTAAACCACGAGAACTAATAAAGTAAGCTCTATTTATTATTCCACGCCATGTTGACTGGCAACAGCCATCGGATCATGAGATGTGTGCAGGTCCGGGTAGGAACTTTCAAACGGGGTGTAAGCTTCCATTGCGGTGTACAATGGCACGACGGAGGTACATAGATCAGCTACTACACTACACTACACTACACTACACTACACTACACTACACTACACTACACTACACTACACTACACTACACTACTACTATGCTATTACTAGACTATACTATTACTATACTAGACTGTAGTATGACTATACTATACTATACTATACTATACTATACTATACTATACTATACTATACTATACTATACTATGTACAGCGCGTGAAACAAAAATCTGTACATCATCACTTTGAAAATATAACCGACTGCATACAAGTTGTTGGGAACCGTACTTAAAGAAACTCTGAGTGCTGAATAGACAATGTTCTGGTCGTTTCAGGTCTCCTTCGTAAAACCAACAGTCTTCAGTGTATTGCATTCAGAGCTCTTGGCACTAGGATAAGACATAAGACATAAGACATTTATTAAATTTCCAAAAGAGGAACATTGCTTTGTGGTCTCTCATAAAAAAACATAAAGCATGCCAAACACTCACTCATACGGCCATCCACACCCATTCCACCTATTACATGCTCGCACACTCATACCCAAAAATCTATCACAATGTTGCAGCACTATAAATAAATTACATCAACATAATAGGATGGTCTCTTTCGAGCGTACATGGGCATTTAGAAGCACAACTGTTCAAAATCAGAACAGAACAGAACAGTGTGTGTGTGTGTGTGTGTGTGTGTGTGTGTGTGTGTGTGTGTGTGTGTGTGTGTGTGTGTGTGTGTGTGTGCGTGCGCGCGCTTCTCTGTATTTCTGCAAATATCTCAAGAACGGGTGGTGTGCGTTCATTACAAAAGTCCAAAGAAGCCTATTTGTTTTTGGTTGATTTTGAACAGCGGTCAAGGTCACATGGCTTATTTGAAATGCTACGTAAAAACAGCCTATGCCTACCGGAGCTAATGCAGCAGCACAAGGGAGGCAACTAAGCTCAGGGATGGAAAATGTTTTGGCAGGGGTTTTTGAAACTGTGAGGCGTGGTATTTTAAGACGAGTTTCGTTTAGTTGAGTGTAGTTGAGTGTAGTTGAGTTGAGTTGAGCTGAGTTGAGTTGAGTTTTGATCACCTGCTGGCAAACCTTCTGCCAAGTACTCTCGAAGCAGGCCTGCACGCACCACAAACACAATGTTTCAGTATTACTGTCAAAGTGTAAAACAGATAATGAGACAGTCACATAGTTTCACACTTTTACGGGATACGCGAAAATCGTGTTTGTACTACATGCGGGCCTATCACCAATGATAAAATGGCAGACCATTTCAAAAGCAGTATAGACGTACCGGTACCGCTGGCACACCCGTTAGACGGGATGTGCAGTCAAGATCAATGTAAACATGACAATTTGGGGGTCGTGTTATGTCCCTGGTCATGGGATCGTACAATTCGTGTCGGTACTAAAGGCGAATTAATACGCCAAATAGTCCAGTACTAAGCGTGTCAACTTCAGGTGTGAAAGTCGTGAGCTAGAAATTTTTACCAGATGTTCAGAAACTGTATATATAAAAGTTTGTATCCGGAGAGGGCCTGGCACAGGAAACTTTGTGACCGGCAAAACTGTTCAGAATCGTTTGGAAGTTTTTGCTGACGGTCACTGGCATCGAGGTAAGTCTGTTGTGTAGCCAATCTTCCTGAGTGTCTCTAGAAATGTGAAAATAAAATTTGTAAAGCCCAGTGCCCGTATGTAAAAGTCGAGGTTAATTTTAGCCCCGGGTTAGAGTCTAACCTCGAACTAAACTAGCTCTAGGGTTAATATTTTTTTAAGTCAAGAGCGGGTCCATTCCAGCAAGATGCCTATGCCGTTACAGAAATATTTTTGTCTTTCTTTCTTCGTTTCCTTTTTCATTTAATTATGTTTTGTCTTTTGTCCTAGTCTTGTTTAAGCCCGTAGCCGTGGGTTAAATTAACCTCGACTTTTACATACGGACCCAGAACAGAACAGAACAGAACAGAACAGAACAGAAATCTTTGTCTTGAAATAGGCGAGTTTAAGAAATCAACTTCAGACGACTCACTTTGCAAAAACTTTCTCCCCGCGAAATGATGTGACTGTTCTAACTCATTTTGTCACTGCATTTTGTCTCGCCAAAAAATGACTCATCTAAAATGCCCTACTATCGCAAAAAATGAAGAAACAAAATCTTTTCATCCGATCTATAGCCATATCGCTTTCGGCAATTTCTGGCGGTGTGTTAGGATTGTATCTATCTTTTTGGCTGCTGAGTAATGTGAGTTACAAAGAATGCGCTTGAACATTCTGTGGACATGGTTTATAAAATCTGGCTGTTGTTCTGTCTAGAAGCACAGCAACTCGGACAACTGGTGCAGCGCCATTGTAGCAAATATTCGAGATCTTCAGGTAAGACTTCGCCATTTTTTTTTAGTCGAAGAAAATCAAAGTGTGTGGATGAAATTTCGTCTGAGAGGAGTGGTGCGTATGGTTAAACCTTACGCACTCAGCGACAAAAGAAACGTTGAAACATTTATTACATTGCAGCCGGACATGGATCGTTTCAAGTCTGACTTGAAAACGTATCTGTTCCGGCTGGCTGTCGACAAGGTCCGCTTACCTCGTGATTCAGCTGCCCTCTCTCTCTCTCTCTTTCTGTGTGTGTGTGTGTGTGTGTGTGTGTGTGTGTGTGTGTGTGTGTGTGTGTGTGTGTGTGTGTGTGTGTGTGTGCATATTTGTTGGTATGAGTGCGGGAGTACGCGCATTGAGTCACTTTGTGAGAATTTTGCGCTATATAAGTTCATATTATTATTATTTAATGTACCTCTTGATTTTGCTCTTTGAATTCTTTTTTTTTTTTTTTTTTTTTGCTGCCCCAATTCTTTGCCCGCTCCAGTGGTGTTCCTTCCAGGTAATGGGTAGAATCCACGGAGGGCTCGCAAGCTGGGACAATTTTTTTTTTCATTATGCATGATGATGGAGATGAGGATGATGGTAAGATGATGCTATGGAGGTCCGTGTAGTTTGGGACTGCGGGACAGGGCCGCATTTCCACGCTTCCTATCCCGGCATTAACCAGGCCCGGGAACTACGGCACCTGCGGTGCCGACCGTGTAATCATCCACATCATAAGACGTGTCATACCGAGGGAAGCACCCCCAAAATCGCACCCGTGAAGTGGGTGAAACTCGGCTGTGTGGCAACAGCCTCTCCATTGGGTCCATAGCACACCCGCTCTGGGTAGGAGCCGACCTAGGTAGGAAAAATCCCGCTTGCCTCGGCTAGGACTCGAACCTGGGTCTCCCGGTCCATGGTCCGAAGTGCTGACCACTACACTACGGGGGCTGGTGCTCTTCGAATTCTTTTAGAATGAATTGCTTTACCAGAAATTGCTGCATTCGTTCTTTTGGCGTCATTGTCTTGTTTGAGCAGACACCGCAACTTCCCGTCAAATTACGAATAAAGTCAATCTGTCTAATGTCATGAAATCATATCTTAGGATGAAGAATTGTTCGTTCTTGCACACCCCTGCCAGCCATTCCTTGTAGGTGAATCGTTGAATCTTGGGGCCTTGAGTGTTTGCACTAACTAGATGTGTGTGTGTGTGTGTGTGTGTGTGTGTGTGTGTGTGTGTGTGTGTGTGTGTGTGTGTGTGTGTGTGTGTGTGTGTGTGTGTTTCGTTCGCACAGAATGTGGCTAGTCATTTTGGCTTCAACTCTTTTCCTCGCCGAAGTCCAGTCATGTGGACAGCATGTCAACCCAGGCTGCCACCCCTCGTGGTGGCCATTAGATGTCTTCTGGCTGGATGACTTCAAAGATGCATGCATGCGTCACGAACAATGCTACAACTGTGTAAGTGGTCGACTGATTTGTAAGTTATTATGTAATAATAATAATAATAATAATAATAATCGGATTAATACAGGCGCTTTATTCAAAATACATGACTCAAAGCGCCGCGAGCTAAACCCAATATGCATGCTCACGTGAATCACATGCATTCTCCCAGACACTGGACATGAATATGATCCGGCCATTAAAGTTTTTTTTTTTTCCCGATCTCCCCAAAGTGGCTTAGGGACGTTGTCCCCCTTTTGTGGGACCCCATCACGTATTTCTCTTCCTATGCCCTAACAAGTTATACTGTGTGGTTCTTTTATGCGTAGGGACGCGAGTACGGAATATCAAAGCTCATGTGCGACAGTCAACTCAGCAGTGAGATCAAAGGCGTCTGCGATACAGACAGCACCATTCGCGACTGGCTGTGCGGTTTCAGCGGGTCCAACATTTCAATTAAGAGAATAACTGGACAGAAGTACCAGTATAAGTACTCCAATCTGCCAGATTACTGCACGGAGCGATGGGTCAGGCGTTGTCTTCCTCGCTAACTTCCTCGAAAACTCGAAAGACGCTCAGGGTGCGTCTCGTTTTTTTATTTTTATTTTATCTTTGTAATTATTCCTTTATGCAGCTTTTCGATTTTGCTTCCTTTGCTCTGGGAAGCCGGGGTGGCCGAATGGTCCGTAGAGCGTTGGACGTCTAATGCTCGGGTCGTGAGTTCGTATCCAAATATTTGTGCTGGCTTTTTCATCGTTGCCCCGTCTTTGATATCACCCGTATGTGGTGGAAAAGGACGTTAAACCCCCAAATACCCACCCACCCACCCGCTTCCTTTGCTCAGATTTTCGAAGTTTAGCAACGGCATGTTCGAACATGGTATTTCTGCCCAAACGTTTACAGTTGGAAAATAGAGATTATTGTCATTGTCATTGTCGAACCGCAAGCAAATATTTTAGGGTTTCCATCCTAAAAGTGGACAGAGATCGTGACACGGCGATATACGTCTCGTGACAATGATAATATGAGTGCAGCTGTTGCTACGCTACTGTGAAACCACACGGTCTGACTATACATCGACAAGATCGTTTTTGTACTGAACTGTGAGGGATAATACGCATACTGAAATTGAAAACAATCAGCAATACAACACACGACTGCTTTCCTTGTGTGTGTGTGTGTGTGTGTGTGTGTGTGTGTGTGTGTGTGTGTGTGTGTGTGTGTGTGTGTGTTGTTGTTGTTGTTGCGAGGTTTAAGTGGTTGGTTGGTAGGGAGGGGGCGGGTTCAAGTTTGTCTAGGGTGAATATTGTGTAATTACTAGACTGACGTGGCGATCACAAAAGCAAAATTAATATGGAGCGGAGACAAGCATCAGTGTGCTGTATTCCCTGCTGTGCAGCTTTACAAATCAAGTAAAAATTCTCACAATATCATGAAAATAAGTTTATCACAGCTACTGGCAGCAACGGGGAGTTGACAAGTAATTGAAATTGCATGGAAAATATGAATTGCTCATTAATTCTTGCCAACACACACACTCACACACACACACACAGACACACACACACACACACACACACACACACACACACACACACACACACACTCTCTCTCTCTCTCTCTCACACACACACACACACACACACACACACACACACCACACACACACACACACACACACACACACACACACACGAACATAGTAATTGTCATCCATTATTAGGGAGGACCAGTCAGCGTATTTTACGCACTATCAGTCATGTGGACGATATGTATATGCGGCACAACCCACAGTTATGACTCAGACCAGTTTCTGAAATGCACACATTTGTCTCTGAGAATTTATTTAGATTGTTCGGGTCGATACGCCAACACAGGTATTTCCGCCGATGATGAACTCGAGGATGCAACTGAAAACAAATGAGACAAAACTGAGAAATTAACTACTATACACTCATCCTCGGAAGCGTACACGTTGAGAATTCCGCCTGTTGAGAATTCTGCCTATAGAGAATTCCGCCTGTAGAGAATTCCGCCGATCAAGTTGAGAATTCCAGTGTGTAAATACAATACCAGAGATGACAGTTTCTTTGCACATCTTGCTCCCGTGATCTGGAACTCGCTTCCATGTGAGATCAGGTCTCCGCAGTTAGTTAGTTAGTTAGTTAGAACAGACCCGCTTAAAACTGAGATAGAAAACTAGACACTGTTTCCATTTGACGTTTCGCGTTTTATTGCTTATTTCCATACAGACATTAATTTTGTCCAGCACAGTCGTAAACAAAATGATTTTTTTCTCAGTTTTATCAGCGTTTTGTGACGGTCTGTTGAGATGGTATCTTCTATATGAAATTACAGCGTGAGTTATATACTGATATAGCACTATTGCGTCTTACTATTACGAGTTGTCCGTGGTTTATAAAGTCCGAAGCCCGGCGTGTCAAACGGAACACAACAACTCCGCACGACGCCTGGACCTGTTGATATCACGAAGAAGGTATGGTAGCATTCTGGACAGCTATTTTACGACAGGTCAAAGTTATGACCGGTTACCATAATTGTATTTTCGGCTGGATTCCTAAGCACTGTCCATTCGAATCACTGTCTCAATGTCAATGTTTCTCTTTAGTTTTTGATTTTCATTATTTATTTATTCTTTTTTTTTAAATCGAGGACGGTGGGGGATTGGGGAAGGGGGAGAAAGATTGGGAAAGTAAAGCAGAAAGGCGTAAGACGAAGAAAGGAAGGAGTCTTCCAAAACAACAACACAAACAACGACAACAACAACAACAACGACGACGACGACGACAACAACAGCAACAACAACAACGACGACAACGACAATAACAACTACAACGACGACAACGACAACGTCAACGACAACGATAACGACAACAACGACAACAGGACAACTGCGAATAAGGGAACATACATTTTTTTCACTATCTTTCCTTTCACAACCTCTCCCTAAGCGCCGTGAGCACTCAGTTAGGGTGGAGCCGTGCGCTATATCAAGTCTCCATCATCATCATCATCTGTTTCAGAGAGAATCTAAAACAGAAAAATATTTCTTTAACCTCACATAATGCTCTGTCACATGCAAATAAAAAGAGATAAAAATGACATACAGTCATTAACGATCTGCATACCCTTTGTCTCAGTTCCGACAGAATGTTGCTGGCAATTTTCTTCCTGCTTGGCTCTGCCTTCACTCTGACTGCAGCTGGGCAGCTGACGGGGATGTGCTCGATGCAGTCGAATGGGTGCAGCGTTCCTGTCCCTCCCGTCATTGCCCCACTAATCACCGGCGCTTGCGACCGTCAAGTGCAGTGCTACAACTGTGTAAGTACCGCTGGCAGGGTTTGGGATTTTCCCTCATTACATCGGTTCAAAATTCACGTGCAGACTCGTTAACCGCGCCTACCCAGTCGCCCAAACTAGAATAGGTTCAATATTATTATTATTATTATTTTGCTGCCCCAACTCTTTTACCGGTTCCAGTTTTGTTCCTCCCAGGTCCTGGGTGGAATCCACGGAGGGCTTGGAAGCTGGGGCAATTTTTATTATGCATGATGATGGATTTGAGGATGATGGTAAGATGATGCTATGGAGGTCCGTGTGGTTTGGGACTGCGGGACAGGGCCGCATTCCACGCTTCCTGTCGTAAATATCCCGGCAATACCCAGGCCCGGGAACTACTGCCTATTATATTCCCTGTTAACCTCCGGCATCATAGTCACCCCCTAAAAATGCTTCAATCTAGAAACAATTACTACCATGAACAGACCAGTCAAAGGCACGCACCTGACACGGCTTAAAAAAAAAGTGAATGTCTCCTTTCCGCTCAGGCCTCACTGGAGTAATGCACGTCTGCTTTCTCCTTTGGTCAGAGAGGCAGTTCACACAATTCCGCTTGCCTCACTTGTGTCCCACCTCTGTGCAAAAAAGTCCCAGCTTCACTGGCAGCTTGCCTGTTTTTGTGACCGCCTGACATGCACGCTGACCTGCCGCATAACACAAAAATCACGAAAATCACGCTTTTTCACGACAACAAAAATCACTACAGACTAGCACACTTGCCAAACACGGTCCCTCAACTAAACACCAAACATGACCCCACGCAAAATTCGTGTCCTTACGCCTGTATACCATATATGGAATGGGTATGGGTGGCTATTCCTCCGCGCACATAATTATCCGTTTCTCCTGAAACGCTCAAGGCGCCGCAGGGCTTGAGGGCGAAGCAGCGAAAGCCTGCTCAGTGCCGCTTATAAGCGCTGCTTTGTGTACAAACATCGATCCTGTTATTCACTCATACCATAATAGACGACTCCACTCGGCCAGCTCCGAGCCCATTTACTCTGCCGTGGACTGACAAAACATAGTACGCCCATGACGTCATTTTATTGAAAAAGTGGTGATTTCAAAATGAAAGAGATTGGTGTAATGGTCTTTTTTTTTTCCCTCAAGTGACGTCAGTGGACTTACTGCTTTCGTTCCACGGGGAGCCGGGGTGGTCGAATGGTAGAGCGTTGGACTTCTACTGCTCGGGTCGTGAGTTCGATCCCGGCTGGGGCCAAATATTTGTTCTGGCTTTTTCATCGTTGCCCGTCTTTGATATCACCCTATGTGGTGGAAAAGGACGTTAAACCCCAAATACCCACCCACCTACCCGCTTCCGTTCCACGTTTCAGTCATATCAAACTGCATGTGCTTCCCTCTTTGCCGGACCATGCAATGCGTTGTGCTCATTACGCCACGGCGGCACGCAATTGGATGAATTCTGGGGGCTCGCCCCTTTCGAACTCGCAAGAGCGGAGTCCTCAATTATAGCCTATATCAAACTAAAAGCAACATGTTGCTGTGCTTGCAGGGATCGATGTACGGAATTACGCAGCGAACCTGCGACGAAGATTTTTCCGACAACTTGGAGGAGGCGTGTGACGACGTGCCTGATGCCGTGGAGTCCATGTGTAGTGTAGTCGGCGCCGCCCATCGGCAGAACACCGTGTACATGCCCCCAGGTTCGAATCCGCCATACTGCTCGCAACCGTGGGTCATGGCTTGTCTTCGTGAAGTTGACGACTAGTGCAGCCTGACGCCTGAGAATGTCGCGAGGGGAAAACGTATCTTAATAAAATCAGTTCATTGGTTTTCAAGCCAATGGCTCGTCACAAAAAGTGCAAAGGCCACGGTTTTGACAAGAATCATATGCAATGCGGAAAATAAAAAAAATTAAAGGAGATGACACATAAACACATGAAATGAAATACAAGGTGTTGATGATGTGCTGTGGATAAATTACATAAATAATTTCCGGTAGGTCCAGCTCACCCCCCCCCCTCCCCCTTCCCCGTCATCGCACACGCAGATTCGCACTCAACCGAGCGCATGCAAAAGGCATCGAGTTTCTGAGGCTCTGTGTTCACCTCGAAAACGAAAATATGAAAAACAAACACTGAAAGAAGTATGCAATGCAGGCTGTAATGTTCACACACACACACACACACACACACACACACACACACACACACACACACACACACACACACACACACACACACACACACACGCACACACACGCACGCACGCACGCACACACGCGCGCGCATGCACGCACGCAGGCACGCACGCGAAAACAATAACTGGTTGTGTGAACGGCTGGCAAAAACAATACTAAACAAGAAACAATATCACTAGGCTGGCAAGCTGAATATTACAAATTATCAACAAACAGAGTATTCACATTACCACACAAAACGCCGCGTCTCACCTCCCTGGTGTGATCAGTTGTGAAATCTGTGTAACGTACATCTCTCTGCCTGTTGTCGGGCTTACTACACTGGGCTAGATTTGGGGCAGTTGTAATGTAGCCAGTTGTTTTCGAGAGGGGGGGAAACTCTGTAGGGGGTGAGCAATAAACTAAAGCCTACTTTTCTCCCCTCTCGTTGGCATCATGCAAGTGTCCTCTCGAATGTCAAGCAGATACGAGTCGGGTATTAGTAGGAGTCAAATGATACAGGGTCAGATAGTTTCATAGGTTCTGTGTGTGTGTGTGTGTGTGTGTGTGTGTGTGTGTGTGTGTGTGTGTGTGTGTGTGTGTTAGAGAGAGAGAGAGAGGCACACACACACACACACACACACACACACACACACACACACACACACACACACACACAACACACACACACACGCACTCACGCACGCACGCACGCACAGGACACACACACACACACACACACACACACACACACACACACACACACACACACCACACACACCGGCACACACACACACACACACACACACACACACACACACACACACACACACACACACACACACACAAGACAAAGAGACAGACACACACACACACACACACACACACACACACACACACACACACACACACACACACACACACACACACACACACACACACACACACAGGCAAGCAAGCAAGCAAACATGCAAATACAGCTTCTTCTCAAATGACATGGGACCTCACAATGATGTAGCTATGGGAGCACAAATATCATCGCCAAACGCGCTCGACGTGACTAATAAACAGCTCACAGAAATTTAGCACCGTGAGGAAAAAGATTCTCTTGTTACGATATTGCAACGTGCTGTGACTATTTAACGGGCTCCGCAAAAATACACATGCATCTCTTCGAGTGTTTTCGTCACATCGTTGAAACGTTCACCACAGAGCCACGCCGATTTTCTTCATCTGGGAATTTTATTGCCTTTTCGATATGTCGAGGTAAGATGTATTTTATTGCATTGTGTGGTATTATGAATTAAATTAGCATAAACAGGTTAGTATACTGGCCTTAATAATGCATATTCATGCATGTAATTTATTCAGTCTGCCGAGTTTCCCTTCTCCCCGCCCCTTTCCCAAACCTAAGCGTGAATACGTTTTTTTGTATCCTGTACATTTATTGGTATCATACATTTTTACGTGTATACATCATTAATGCGTATACACGCATGTACTATATGTATAAGGAATACATATTATCAGTTAATATTACGTAGGTGGCGGATAAACATTTTTATGAGTTGTTGTTTTGTTTCTTTGTTGTGGTGGATGTTTTGTATTATTGTTGGAATAGCGTTTGCTTGTTTCTATGCTTGTTTAATACAAAGAAGTTCATGGAGTCGAATTACTGTGGCTGTCTGCGTACATGTGTGTGTGTGTGTGTGTGTGTGTGTGTGTGTGTGTGTGTGTGTGTGTGTGTGTGTGTGTGTGTGTGTGTGTGTGTGTGTGTGTGTGTGTGTAAGAGACTGCATTGTGTACACCCCCACCCCCACCCCCCCCTCTTCCTCCCTCGCCGGCAAGGGGTTATGACGTATCGAGTCGAATTCTCACAAATTGTGACTAGATTCCTTTTCAAAACTGGAACGCCATAATAAAGTCAAATCGTAAATCTTTGTCCTTCACGCCATAAGTATGTATAATTAGGCCAAAATAAATTAATTGTTGTTTCTGGTAAACATGGCCATTAAAAAAAAGGGTAGGTAGGTAGGTTTTTTTTTTACCCCCCCCCCCCCCCACATATATATATCCAAGAACAAAGAAACAGGGTATTAATAAGAAATGATGCTCTGTGAAACTGTATTTAATATTATAACACACTATCTTACCATATTTCGTTCTAATCTTGGGTCCGCGATGGCGCACGACTTCCCTGACGACAGCAGCCAAAAAAACTTTTTAGGGTCGGGGAAAAAATAGGGTCGGTCGGGTTACCAGAAACAACAATTTTTTTTGGCCTTATGTAAATCAGTTCCTTTTTTTTTATCCTAAATTGGCAGCTCTACCCGTATCCTGGGACTCGCAGCCCTGATCCTGTGCATGGTGAGAGCGAGAGGGGAGGGCTGTTCGGGGGAATCTGATGGGTGTACGATTCCGAGCGGACTTGCTGCTCATGTGGGGTCTGATAACCTTGACCTCTTCACCCCGGCCTGTGAACGCCATGATGTCTGCTTCGACTGTGTAAGTACAGAAACCTTTGTAAACTGCCTTTTATTTTCATTTGTGTGTGTGTGTGTGTGAATACACTTGCATTGACGGAGGGGAAATGAGATCGGCATTTTGATTGTGTCAGTGGTAGCCTGGGGCACACATTGCTCTTAGAGAGGTTCAGACTCTGGTGCCGGTACCCATTTTTCATGTTGATCGTAACGTGGTACGTATTAAGAATCTCTCAGAGAGTTTGCTGAATTTCAGGATATCTTTTCAACCAAGCCGGCCTCTGACAGCTACTCTAATTCCAGCTGAACCCTATCCAATCCAGACAGATTCATTGGTCGGTTGGTCGCGTTTGAAGTTTTTCAAGTCCTTGACACAGCAGCGAACAAGCCTAATTGTGCACATTCGTGATAAGATGTCAACTGTGTTGAATTAAACTGCACTTCTATTGCAGGGAGCCGACTACGGCAAAACCGAAATGACGTGCAACATCGATCTCAAGGCTGATATCAAGGCACTGTGTAGCGACGACGACGACGATTGTCAGAAAGCGGCCAAGCTGATCCTGAAGGCCGTGGTCCACTACAGCGACGAGCAGTTTCACGATGTCGGCGAAACCGAGAGCTATTGCAGCGACGCCTGGGTCGCCACTTGCCTCGCCTAGATCGGACGTGACAATCATGTAACGCGGTGCAGTAGATTGGTGAAACACGCAGGGTTAGGTTCCTTGCTGCTAGAATCCAGGAGGTTTTGTGATCTTTTGGATTTGCTTTCAATTCAATTCAATTCAATTCAATTCAATTCAATTCAATTCAGTTCAATTCAAAATAACTTTATTAACCCCAGAAGGGAAATTATACGCCACCACAAAAAAAACAACAACGATAAGACGTAATAATAACAAATAAAACTTGCACTAACAGAAGCCTCCAGTCACGCACACAAGTAAATCTATTTTTCGCGCACGCGCGCGCACACACACACACACACACACACACACACACACACACACACACACACACACACACACACACACACACACACATATCCGTATATCTGGTATATCTTTGATTTGGTTTTCCTTTGGTGTGCTGTGCTGTGCTGTGCTGTGCTGTGCTGTGCTGTGCTGTGCTGTGTTGTGCTGTGCTGTGCTTTAGCTGTGCTGCGGTGTGCCTTGCTTTAGCTGTGCTGTGGCTGTGCTTTAGCTGTGCTGTGCTGTGGTTTTGCATTCCGTTTGTCTTGCCTTACCCTTCCTCGCCTGGTCTTGCCTTGTCTTTGCTTTGCCTTTGCTTTGCCTTGCTTTGCCTTTGCTTTGCTTTGCTTGTTTTGCCTCCCCTTTGCTTTATGAGGTGTGGTTTGCTTTTTTCCCCCCTTTAGTTTGCTTTGATTTGATTTGCCTGGGTTTACTTAGTTTTGCTTTTGTTGGTTTCGATTTACTGTGCTGTGGCTGTCACGGTGCTGGTGTTGTGCTGTGCTGTGCTGTGCTGTGCTGTGCTGTGCTGTGCTGTGCCTTTGCCTTGCGTTTGCCTTAATTCCTTTGCCTAGTTTGGTTTTGTTCGGCCTTGCTTTATTCGGTTTGCGTTGCTTTTCCCGACTACCGGTTGGGAGCACCAAATATCTGCTGTCTTTCCATCGTTCTCCCGCATACGATGTCACCCTTACGTGGGAGGAAAGAACGTTAAACCTCTGAAAAAATCACACAAAACAACAACAACAAAAGCGGGTTTATTTTGGCTCATACAGCTTGCTATACGACGGACATTTAGTCTAATAATTAAGCTAAACCCGTGTGTTTCACCGACAGGTGCAGATGCGTTTCCGTTTGTCCGCCAGACATGACGCCAGCACAATTACACAAATTGTCAGCAATAAAGACGATTAAAATGACAGTGTGTTTGTGTTGGCGCGCGCGCGCGCGCGCGCGCGCGCGCGTGTGTGTGTGTGTGTGTGTGTGTGTGTGTGTGTGTGTGTGTGTGTGTGTGTGTGAAACCAGTGGGCGTTTCGTGCCAGCTGTCACAAGTGACTCGCGTACATTTTTCAGACCTAGGGATCAGTGAAAGAAATCTGCGAATCAAAATACCTCAGACGACTGCACTTTACATGTACATATGCTGTACGTCATTCAAACAGCACAAGTATGAATCACATACATGTCACTTGAGTAACAGGCCACTTAAAAACATTAGTAATCAGTTAATTCATTTCATTGGTCCCGCAATGGGAATAGCATTAGTAATCAGTTAATTCATTTCATTAGTCCCGTAATGCGAATAGCATTAGTAATCAGTTCATTCATTTCATTAGTCCCGTAATGGGAATAGCATTAGTAATCAGTTCTTTCATTTCATTAGTCCCGTAATGGGAATAGCATTAGTATCAGTTCTTTCATTTCATTAGTCCCGTAATGGGAATAGCATTAGTAATCAGTTCTTTCATTTCATTAGTCCCGTAATGGGAATAGCATTAGTAATCAGTTCATTCATTTCATTAGTCCCGTAATGGGAATAGCATTAGTAATCAGTTCATTCATTTCATTAGTCCCGTAATGGGAATAGCATTAGTAATCAGTTCTTTCATTTCATTAGTCCCGTAATGGGAATAGCATTAGTAATCAGTTCATTCATTTCATTAGTCCCGTAATGGGAATAGCATTAGTAATCAGTTCTTTCATTTCATTAGTCCCGTAATGGGAATAGCATTAGTAATCAGTTCATTCATTTCATTAGTCCCGTAATGGGAATAGCATTAGTAATCAGTTCATTCATTTCATTAGTCCCGTAATGGGAATAGCATTAGTAATCAGTTCTTTCATTTCATTAGTCCCGTAATGGGAATAGCATTAGTAATCAGTTCATTCATTTCATTAGTCCCGTAATGGGAATAGCATTAGTAATCAGTTCTTTCATTTCATTAGTCCCGTAATGGGAATAGCATTAGTAATCAGTTCATTCATTTCATTAGTCCCGTAATGGGAAATAGCATTAGTAATCAGTTCTTTCCTTTCATTAGTCCCGTAATGGGAATAGCATTAGTAATCAGTTCATTCATTTCATTAGTCCCGTAATGGGAATAGCATTAGTAATCAGTTCTTTCATTTCATTAGTCCCGTAATGGGAATAGCATTAGTAATCAGTTAATTCGTTTCGTTAGTCCCATATGGGCAGAAATCCCAGTGCTGTTTAATGTCAAATTTCGGAGTAGTGGTAATGTATACGGTTCGTTGGCCTTGATGAGTTTGTGCGTGGGTGGATGCGGCAGACAAAAACAAAATCTAGGGTAATCCCCTCACATTTTCCTGTGTTTGGTCAGTTTGTGTGGTGTCAGCTTGAACATCGACACTTGCTTGCAAGCAGAACAGTCCACGAAACCGATGTTTTCTATACTCAGAAACAAATGGGTTTATGTGACAGTGAACAATTCTAACCCATCAAAACTCTCTGTATGCCTCACACTTTCGAAGGGACGGGGCACACATCCTGTTCTGTGGGCAATCAATACTCTGTGTGATGTGTGTGTGTGTGTGTGTGTGTGTGTGTGTGTGTGTGTGTGTGTGTGTGTGTGTGTGTGTGTGTGTGTGTGTGAGAGAGAGAGAGAGAGAGAGAGAGAGACACACACACACACACACACACACACACACACACACACACACACACACACACACACACACACACACACACACACGCACGCACACAAGCTTTTTCTGAAATTACATCATCCAGCTTCCAGTGATATTTGTGTTGTATTGTTGCTAGCAACCTATTCAGTATCGCCAAACGCTTTCAACGTGACTAATAAACAGCTTACAGAAATATAATAAGAGGAGTTCCCCGACACGTCCTGTCACATGTGTTGTACAACGGAAACCAGTAAATGTGGCGCCTGCATTCACCAGCCATGCGAAGTTTCAGCCCTTTTCCTCAGTGTAAAACTGACAATATTGTGGTACCTTTACAGTCTCAATACATTTGTCAGACATACAACAACGCTGTGGAACGCATTTCATCGATGCGCTTCAGAATCATTTGGTACTCATATAGCATCGTAACATTTCTTACAATCTCTCTCTTTACTACAATTTTTTCCCTGTGACACTGTACTTTATCGACATTAGTGTACAATTATGATCCTTGACGTAGCCTCTGTGTGTGTTGTGTGTGTGTGTGGTGTGTGTGTGTGTGTTGTTGTGTGTGTGTTTGTGTGTGTGTGTATGTGTGTGTGTGTGTGTGTGTGTGTGTGTGTGTGTGTGTGTGTGTGTGTGTGTGTGTGTGTGTTGGATTGCGCCTTCTTTTTGTGTAGTGTAGCATTTCTTTATAGTTATGTAGTAGCTGTAGCAACGGCAAGTTGGAAAATTGACCTTTGTGTTAAAGCTTTAACCATTGAGAAATAAAGAATCATTGTCATTGTCATTAAGGTGACTTACTCGGGTTGGCGTATATATGTTGTTCTGTGTACTAAGAAGCGTACCGCAAACTGAGCAGACGGCGTTAGTTGGTTGAACACTGAACACCAACTAGACAGCGCTGACCGGTGGTCAGTTTTAGCCTCTTGGTCGTATCGACGTGTAGTACAAGTATTGGAAGCGTTAGGCCAAAAGAAAGGCATATTTCTCTACTGTTAGAAGCCGCAAAGTCACGAAAATGGTCGCAATGGCCAAAAGGAACGTCTATTTATTTGGCAAACAGTCTTAGAGCTTTGTAAGCCGCAATCCCCCCCCCCCCCCCCCACCGAACTCATAAAGAACATAGAAACTTTAAATAGGTTTAGTGATTAAAACAGAAATGGCCGGGTTTGTAAAGACTTTGGGGTCTTGTGAACGTCCATTATGAGTCGTTACAGAAGAAGGTCAAGAGTCGTATGGGATAGAGTGAAGACTGTGGTTGGGGGGGGGGGGGGGTCCAAGAACGGGTATCCGGCTCTTGTACACACAGATCTGTGATCTTGAAAATGCACTGACCCCTAGCTTCGTGCAGCACGACGCTTTGCCAGTTTTGTTGTTGTTGTTGTTGTTGGTTTTTTGGTTGTTTTTATTGGTGTTGGGTTTTTGTTTTGTTTGTTGTCGTTGTTCTTGTCGTCGTCGTTGTTGTTGTTGCTGTCTTTCTTCGGATCAGGCTGGTTGTCATGTTCATCGTTTCATACTCTTACAATTTTTGTGTATGGTAGACTGTGTGTATGTATGTATGTATGTATGTATGTATGTATGTATGTATGTATGTATGTATGTATGTATGTATGTATGTATCTGTGTGTGTATGTGTGTATGTATGTATGTATGTGTGTATGTATGTGTGTATGTGTGTATGTATGTATGTGTGTATGTATGTATGTATGTATGTATGTATGTATGTATGTATGTATGTATGTATGTGGGTATTAATGTACCATGTGAGTGCTGTTCCATACGTGCATCACCATCACCATCATCATGTTCATGATGTTTGTAATAATACAGTATAACTGTGTGTAAAGTAACGGTCTGCTATTGTAAGGCACCCAGAGCTCCAGCAGGAGTTTGTACGCCAGACAAATCCTCATTATTATTATTATTAATATTTTAACGTTGAGCGGTGGTTCTACGCGAACGGGACGACTTTGCGAAGGCCGGTTGTTCTCGACTATAATGATACATCATTTTGCCTATCATTAAAAATAATAGTTTGTCATATACAAACGGATGTTTTCGAGAACCTGCACTGATATCAAAGAAAATGCAAACTGAGCTATTTTATACGTATCCGCTTATTACGCACTTTCTGCACAACTACATAACAGAGGGCTCATTAAGGATAGATAAATTCATCCCGGAAATCCTGGAGGTAAAATGAAAAGCGAACGAAAACGTGCTGAATCCGGAAAAAAACAATTTTGTGATGATTACAATCACTGAGATTACAAAGTGGTGGCAGGTGGAGGGGTGTAAATGATGCAACTGATAAATGGTATATAAGTCAGTGATTTACTCGTCTCAACTGCCATCATCGATCAAGCTTCAACTCAACGTCAAACATCAGAAGGGCAAGAGCAGCAAGTGTTGATAGCTGCAAAGTCTTCAGCTCTGAACTGCAAGATGCCTTCGTGAGTTTCTGTAAACTATTCTATGACACGTCTTGCTGTGTCCATCTTCGAGATGACTGTACAATTGATGGCCTGTTCTTCAGGCCCACGTGCGCGTCTTGACTTGTAAAAGTCACTTGTAGTCATGGCGCCCCTCTCCTGTAATCGATGTGACTTCCCCGATCACTCATGAGTTAGCCATAACTAAGTCACTTGCAGCTCTAATGAGATGTTTGTCAAATTATTCGTGTGAGGAATATCATTCTGCGCCCGCCACGCCTCTGGTACCAATGTTTTTCTTTTTGTTGTCTTGGAGACTGCACGATCTCTACCAATAAACCCTTGATTGTTTTTTGTTTTTTTTTTTTTTAAATTTGATCCATCCCATCTTGAAACCCCCGACCTTTGATTGAGACCACGTGGTGTAAACAAAATGCTATTAGCCTGCTTTTCCATATCTAAATAACTTTGTGTATGTTTGTAATTTTGGTCTCTGAAGGCCTTTGATTTTCAGCGTCTCTGTCAAAAAAAAAAAAAAAAAAAGTCGAAAGGGGCCTGAATTTACCTCAGTATGTGTTCTGGCACGAAGCGAGACGGATCTCTGTTGCAAGTCATCTCGTGCAGCAAGTAACAGCCTTAGAAACACAGTGTTTGCGGCTTTTAGGAGACCTTTAAACTTTTCCTTGCACAAATTCCTTGTAAATTTAAGTCAAAATGTGATGTGTCAGTCCACAGAATCGACGTTCTGTTTTGAACCATTCCAGGATCCATAGTCTGATCATCGGCCTGGCAATGATCCATGCGCTAATGGCGACAGTGAAGGGCCAGTGCAGTCAGCAGTCAAATGGATGCAGCGTCCCGTACCCAGAGGACAAGTGGTTCCCCTTCAGGCGGACATTCACACATGCGTGTGACCGCCATGACATCTGCTATGGTTGCGTAAGTGGTAACTTTTACTTCTTGTTTTTCCTTCTCCTTGTTCGTTTTCAAGTCAGACTTGAAACGGTATATGTCCGTCGAAGTGACAGACCCTCCCCCCCCCCCCGATAATAATAATACTAATAATGAGGATTTCTACAGCGCCTAATCTCCGAAGCCGGGGCTCTAGGCGCTTTCCAAATGTATACAAAAGGTGATAAATAAACACATGAATAATAGATAAATAATCAAATGAATAAATACGAATACAAGCGTACATACCTAGATACATACATTACATACATGTAGTCAGACATACAGTCAGACATACATACAAGCACTGACACCTACATACATACAAACATCCGATACACACGTACATACATACACACTGCAAAAACAACGCGTTGGTGTTGGTAACGGGCTGAATGATTTATCTGAAGGCTGATTTGAAGAGATGCGTTTTAAGGGCGTGTTTGAAAGACTGGGCAGATTGATTGTGGCGTATTTCCTGAGGGAGGCTGGTCCAGAGGACTTCCCCCTCCTCCGCTCCCCCCCCCCCCCCCAACAAACAATATAAAATACAAACAAAATAAAATTTGATAAATAAATGAATAAAGATCAGTCTGGAAAACGAAGAGACGGTCTGCAAAGGTTAAGAACCATTTCCTACAACTAATATGGCAATGTCTATAGGCTACAGTACAATATTATAATCCTGACTTTTTTCCACAGGGTGCCAGTGCGAAATTCAGGGTGAGCAAAGCAAGATGTGACGCTGCTTTCCTCAAAGACATGCTGATTATCTGTGCCGGCAGCCTACGTTTCTGGCTACCACCACATTTGCAGTCATTGTGTGCATCCGGCGCGTCTGCCTACTACGCTGCTGTCGCACTTCGTGGCAAAAAGCATTATAAAACTAGCGCCGAGTGGTACTGCAGCAATAGCTGGGTGGAGTCATGTATGCCTTAAAAGCACAGCTATCGCAGGAGGTCACTCCCGACTTTTTATTTCAATTTTCAAAGTAAACATAGATCCTGGAAAACTCTTACTGCGAGATCTGTAACTATCAAACAAACAAACAAACAAAACAGTATCACTGTGCTGATTACTTTCATCAATGTTGTGCAGGGAGGGTTTAAAAGTTCAGTTCGTTACCCCCTTACACCTGTGCCTTTAAGTATATGATTCCAATTTACATTTAGGGGCAAGTCTTTTCTGTTACATCCGAAACACGTAAACGCACTCTTATTCGGCTTTGTCTACTTCCCACAATTGAGCGTAGACTTATCACACACACACACACACACCACACACACACCCACACACACACACACACACACACACACACACACACACACACACACACACACACGCACGCACGCACGCACGCACGCACGCACACGCACGCACGCACACTACGATATATCTTCTGAAACTAACATAAAAATGAAGGTAATCAGAATAGTGGTGTAAATGTGACTGAACAACTAGAAAAGAGAACAGAATTGAAATAAAGGCATCTGGAAAAATTTAATACCAGTTTGTGTGTGTGTGTGTGTGTGTGCGTGCGTGCGTGCGTGCGTGCGTGCGTGCGTGCGTGCGTGCGTGCGTGCGTGTGTGTGTTGAAACAACAAACCAAACATCATGCAGATGATTTTCCTTGCGAACCCAAAAGAAACCAATTGGAGGAACTTTCAATTTCTACAAAATGAAGGCATTTTAACACCTGTTAAAGAAAATGTAACATGACCAATTTTTTTTTTTTTGCAATGGGCGATAACTCTGCTAAAATTGAAAGAGGAAAATTCGTGAAACCCACCTCTGGAGCAGGTGATTTCCCATTTCATCTCAAAGTAAAAAGCTCGTCAACGAGGTGGTCAGTTTACACCCAGGTCACCATTACACCCAAACGCGCCCGAGCGCGCGCGCGCGCGCGCACACACACACACACACACACACACACACACACACACACACACACACACACACACACACACACACACACACACACACGTCTCACAACTCCCGCCAAAAAGAACGCAGCAGCATAGTGTGCACGTAAGGTGTCTATGACGCAGATTTAGTTACGTCACTGTGCGCGGATGTATGTACTGGAAGGGAGTGCACTCTGGAGTCGTCTGGAGCACTCTCTGGGGCACAGAGTCTTTCAGCGGAAAGTACCTCTGTGCACGCACTCTCTGCAGTCTCTGGGGCACAGAGTCTTTCAGCGGAAAGTACCTCTGTGCACGGTGGGGAAATGGCGCTCACTGCGCTACCGTGACGGGCCTAAATTGTCTCGGTGCTCTCAAACACAAGGTCGCACCCTATGTCATCCTTGACCAGCTTTGAACCCAGAGGGATCCTCAATGGCGCAAGTGATGGCAGGCTGTCTTCAGAGTGAAAGTAGGCGTGTTTCTGAATCAGAGACATACATAACATGTCTCTGTCTGAATGGACAGATCTATATTACATTCAGTCCTAGAGCACGGGTGTGTATGCTTTTGTAATCGTCTCTTATTCCACCACAAGGCAGGTACGTGATCGTCTGCACCGTGCAATAATACTTGCCTGTAGAGTGCAACACCTTTGCCTGTCAGAGTGCAACCCCCTTGCCGTTTACTCACATCCTGTTGAATCAGTGTACCACGTAAACAGTGCCATCAAAGCGCAACAATAATTGTCCGCTGGCAAAGATTTTGCCCAAACGAAAAGTGGTCGGATATTCAAGACTTCGTTTCAAATCGAATCATATGACACCCAAGTCTTCGCTTTTCTGAAAAACAAAAAAAACACGCCATTTTTTAAAATGGTGCTGGCTGTAAGCAGTCCCATTTTCACGACCCGCCAAAAAGGGACTGCACTCTGGAGTCTACGTCTGGAGAAACGCCACAATCTTGTTTTGTATCACTGAAAAACTTGCTGCTGCGCGCAACGAAATCTGCCTCATCATATAAAGTTGTTTCTCTATAGAGAAACATCTTAAAAACTACCACCCCACAAACAAACAAACACACCCCCCCCGAGAACAACAACAACAACAAACAACAACAACAAAAAACCAACCAAAGAAAAAACCCAAAAAACAAAAACAAAACAATACCCCCCCCAAAAAAAACCCCAAACGTCAACAACAGCAACAAACCAAAAAAAAAAAGAGAGAACAACCAACAAATCAAAACAAACAAACAAACAAACAAACAAACAAACAAACAAACAAACAAACAAAGCTGCTCAAATAAATGTTAAAACTGTTTCCGTTGCTTCTCTCCCCCTCCTCCCATCCCCTAGTCCGAGCGACAGACCATGATACCTTGTTTTGCATCATATATGGGATTTTTTTGTGGTTTCTAGATGAAAAAATGGTGCTGATTCCGAATCCGTCGAGTGCCAGACGGTAAATGCTGGGCAATTTGAAAGAGAGGCTGAAAATCAAAATGGCCGCCAAAGAACCTTAAAATGCTTTTGTTTTGTCGGCACATATGTACGCAAGAACTTTTTATCAGTGATTTCAATGAAAAGAAAGGGTGCTGATTCCGAATCCGACGAGTGCCAGAGTGTACATGTTGAACATTTTGAAAGAAAGCCTGAAATACTAAACGGCCGTTTAAAAAACCCTGAAAAGCATTGTATTGCCGTATATATCAAAATGTGTGACTTATTTTTGGAAAGAAACGACTTTTTTCAGTGATTGTTACATGAAAAAGCATGCTGATTCCAAATCCGACGAGTGCAAGACTGTAACTGTTGACGGTTTTCAAAGCGAGGCTGAAATTCAACATGGCCGACAAGAAACTTACATTGCTTCTTTTTACCGCTTACATGAGGTACAGTAACTAAGTTTTCGCCAAAAACCAGAGATTTTGAGTGGTTTCCGTATGAGAAAAGGGTGCTGAATCCGAATCCGACGAGTGCCAGATTGTAAATGTTATGCATTTCGAAGGAGATGCTAAAATTCAAAATGGCCGCCCAAACCTTAAAACGCGTTGTTTTGCCGCATAATGAAAATTGTACAACTTATTATTCAAAAGAAACGAAGTTTTTAAAAGGTTTTCACATGAAAAAAGGATGCTGATTCCGAATCCGACGAGTGCCAAACAGTAAAGTTTAGCATTTTGAAATAGAGGCTGAAAATCGAAATGGACGCCAAAAACTGTAAACGCGTTGCTTGTCCGCAAAAAATGAAAATCAAGAATTTATTCTTTGACAGAAACGAGTTTTTAAAGTGGTGTATATGAGATAAAAGGATACAGAATCCGATTCTGATGAGTACCAAACTGCAAATATTGTAAACATTTTGAAAGAGGCTGAAATTCAAAATGGCCGCCCAACATCATAAAACGCGTAGTGTTGCCGCATAAATGAAAACCAATAACTCATTTTCTGAAAGAAACGTGATATTTCCGCGGTTTTCGTATGAAAAATGGGTGATGATTCCGATTCTGATGAGTTACATACTGTAAATGATGAAAATTTTGAAAGAGATGCTGAAATTCACACTGACATGCCTAAAAAGAAGCTGCATTAATTGTTTTGCCGAATATATGAAAAGCAAGAACGTCTTTTCGGAAAAAAACACGAGATTTTCCTGTGGTTTCTTTGTGCGAAAAGTGTGCTGATTCTGATTCCAAAGAGTGCCAGACTGTTATTGTTTCGCATTTTGAAAGAGAGGCTGAAATTCAACATGACCGTCGCCCCCACAAAATAATAACACGCGTTGTATTCTTGCAAATATGAAAAACAATAACTTCATTTTGTTAAAAGAACATGATGTTTCTCACTGTCTTGTCTGACAGAAGCTGAATCTAAATATCATTCATTTGCAATCGACATTGTGTACCCCTGCCGTACACAGACTCATTGCATTTTCTTTTCACTTGCCCTCTTCGAATCGGGTTTTTCCCGGGCGAGTCCACTTTAAAGACGGCGGGGACAGAGTGTGCAAAGCTCTGACGTCAGTAGCACAGTAAAACATTTTCTGACGCAATCAATGTTCCCCGTGCAAAAGTAGATCAGTCTTTTGACATACATTGTCTTCCTTGCCAGAAGGCGGGCTCCGGGCTAATTCTATTTTCTGGAATTACAAAATTTGCCCAACCTTTCCAGTCTGGCACCCGACGGATATCTGAAGAGACGTGACGGACCTTCACAAATCTGCAAAAATATCTCATATATGATTCAGAAGCAGGGTGGTGCATGACCGAAGAAGGAGTGTCGGGTCCCCTTTATACACATGAACTCAGCAGGCCTGCAGGATCTGTTTTAAACACTGTTTTGACACGTTTGGAGTTGAATATTCGGCGGTAGGCCTCTTAAGAGACGAAAATGGAATCGAATTATCTAAAATGCATACGCACATAGTGTATTTTGGAGCAACATACTCTTGTTTGGTTTTTCGTTGTCGTTGTTGTTGTGTTTTTGTTTTTTGGGGTTGGTTTTTGTTTGTTTGTTTGTTTTGGTTGGTTGGTTGGTTTTTTGTTTTTGTTTTTGGGGGGGGGGGGGGGAGCGAGAGGCATGAACAGTAGGCTTGCGGAAAAGTTTGCTTCCGAAAAATCAGAAATATGGCAAATAAATTAATAACGATCGAAGCACTAACGAAAAAAGTGAATGATATGTCCTATATTTCTTGACAGGAAAAACAATTTGGAACATCAGCAGACTCTGAAATTAATTACCTGTGTCACACTTTTTACGTGGACAGGCAAACATCCTGTTTGTACTGCCTACGCGCCACATCTGCCCGGCAATGTGGCAGGACAGTTCCAAATATAAGCAAATCAGACCGATATGTACGTACAAGCATGCTGAGCTGTCTCGGTGTTTAACCGCCTAACCGCTGCGCCTTCTTTTCTGAATTTTGTACCACCCCCTATGATAATAATAATAATAATAATAATAAATATAACAGCATTTCATGGGCACCTATTACTGGACACAGGCTCTAGGCTTTTGACAATCAACATAAATATTCTTAAAAGGTAAGACACGATTGAAAAGTAATATCTAAACATGAATGAAGTAAAATGGCACGAAACACGAAGGAGATAGAAATAAAAAAAGAAGCACGAATGAAAACAAAACAAAACAAAACAACGAAACAAAGATTGAAATTAAAGATAGTGAAGACAAACCGCACACTGGACAGTATTCACACATTAAGCAACCAGCAGGCCATCAATCATTAAAAATCTTAAAAAAAGGTAGCAGTGGTGAGAGGCAAAAAGACAAGATCACTGTAAGAGTTGATTGTGCTTGCTAGACCCTACAACACCATAAAGATCAACAGAACACATTTGTACAGACAGACAAAATACTACAGCAATCTTGGAAACATTTTACGGCTCCGCTAAATCTTGGAAATTACACAGGGCTCCGGATAGCACGAGGCCGTAGTGCTAGAAGTGGTTACAACTTACAAGCTCATATCTCGGTTTCATGAACCTGTGAGCAAAGGCGGTGCCAGCGCGGACACGCCAAAACAGACGTGACAAAGAGACTGAGATCAATTTTGATACGACAGCTCTCAATGGTGTCAAATCCTGCTAGTGCATCCGTGTTAAACTGCGCCGGTACAATGCGAACAATATCAGTAAGTAGTTCAAACTTACCAGCATCCGGCCTGTCACCTTAAAGTGTGAGAGTCGTTTAATAGTGACTGCTATCAGATTTTTCAGAAACGGTATATAAGTTTCCGTATCCAGAAAGTTCCTCACAAAGGAAACATTGCGACCGGCGACAGATCTGTTCAGGGTCGTTTGGAAGTTTCTTCTGACCTCTTAAGGTAGAGCTTATGCTTTGTATGTTCCTCAATATTGGTGGAAAGGCGATTTGGGTTGGGGGAGAAGGGAGTGGGGGAGGGGGGGGAGCAACAACCCAACTTGGTTCATGTGGTTTTGTCTGTTTGTTTGTTTGTTTGTTTGTTTGTGCGCACGTGCTTTTCGTTTTTCTCTCTCGCTCTCATAGGGAGCAGCAGAGTCTTATTCTGGTGTTTATGTCCGTTCGTCTTACCTTCTACTTGAAGGGAGGAAACTACCTCTTTGGTCAGAAGATAGGAAACGGTATAGTAGAGTTGCTTCCCTCAGACTGCAAGACGGGTTCTCTGTGGCGTGCTTCTACTGTGTGTTTAAAATATATGTTTATGCCTTTCGGGCCGGGGACATTACAGAACTTTGTTGAAATGATCTGAGCTGAACAGAACAGAACTGAACGAGACTGAACTGAATTTTATATTGAACTGATTTTCGTATTGAACTGAATTGAACTGAATTTTATTTAGAACTAAACTCGACTGATTAAAAAAACCAAAACAAAAAAAACTAAATTACACAAAGAACTGAACTGGACTGGATTTTACTTGAACTGATTTGAACTGAATTGAACTGATTGTCTTCTCCGTTGTTTCAGCATGCTTCGGTTTCTGTGCCTGCTGGGGCTGGTGGCAGTCTCGGTGACTGCGAACCAGTGCGACAGTCATGCCAACGGTTGCAGCATCCCGTTCAACATGAACTACTTCTACAAAGACCTGTTCACGCCGTCTTGCAACAAGCACGACATCTGCTACGGCTGTGTAAGTTGGGTTTCCTTTTAACCCTTTCTAGACTGACCCTACCATCATATGTCTGGCATGAACGGCTTAGAAAACATACATGATGTAGCATCATTTCTGATTAACTGCATACACACCCGTAAAATGACGTTTTTAGGACACACATTATTATGTACTTTTTGGTGTTGCTCATGCTTTGTTGTTAATGTTTAGCCTTTTTCTGTCCTCTTTATATTTTTAAGTTTTGTCTCGTCTTTTCTCACTTTATTTTTTATGATTTATTTATCTATTTATTTATTTGTTGATTTATGTATTTGTCAAGGACTGCCTGTAAGATACGTAGCGATGCCTAAAAGCATGACCTAAATCAGCGTTTCATCATGAGAATTAGCAACAGCATCATCCCAGTTATCATCATCATCATCATCTCTTCCCCCCCCCCCCCCTTTAATCTGTTATCGGGAGGGTGGGGGCGGGGGGGGAGCGATTGGTAGAGCGTTTGACTTCCAATGCTCGGGTCGTGAGTTCGAATCCCGGCTAAGGTCAAATATTTGTGCTGGCTTTTTCATCGTTGCCCCGTCCATAATATCACCCGTATGTGGTGGAAAAGGACGTTAAACTCCCAAACACCCACCCTACTCTGTTAACGGGGTGTGTCACAGTGTGCGCGCATGCGTGGGCGGATGCATGCAGTACATTACACTTTTTTTTTTTTCTACAGGGGGCAAAGTTCGGCGTGTCAAGGGCATCCTGCGACAACAAGTTCAGGCAGAATATGGCCTCCGCTTGCAGCACCCTGAGGCGCCGCAGGTCTGACGACAAACGGCAGATCAACCGGGCTTTCTGTAACTCTGTAGTGTATGATTACTACTTAGCTGTCAGGGCTGGGGGCTCATCTCACTACAAAAGTGCCGCGAACGCAGACTGGTATTGTAACCAGTCCTGGGTCAGGTCTTGTTTCTAAGTCGGCTTTGTCATGCAACGCGTTTGCAAGATCGACCGTTTGAAGCAGAAAATTGACGCATTCAAAAATGCCTTAAGACAAATGCCCCGCCCGATGTCCCCACTATAAACGCAGCACAAAACAAATTACTATTCATGTTAATTTTCACCCCTTTAATCGTTGAAGATGTTACTGAGTTTCGGTCCATTGTGGGTGGAAATGAACAGAAACACTATTAAATCGTAATAAAACACATTGTCAAAGGCAACACACTGATTGAAGAGTTGTTTTTCTGTGTTTTGTCCGTTTGGTTCATTCGGTGTGTCAGACAGAGCGTATGTGGTCATTATGTGAAACGTTCAGCTGCTCTCTCTCTCTCTCTCTCTGTCTCTCTCTCTCTCTCTCCTCACTAACCATTGAAAAAAAAAAGTCTTCCCTTTACTGAGTTTTTAGTTCTTAGAATTTTTTTAACGTGTATTTCTCTCGTAGTTTGAATTGATAACTTCTTATTATTTCATAAGCATTTACGCCGTAATGTTCGTGAAATGTGTTGTAAAGCGTGAAAGTGCTGGTCAGTCCGTGCGCGCACGAGTGTGGATGTTTTGTGTGTGTGTGTGTGTGTGTGTGTGTGTGTGTGTGTGTGTGTGTGTGTGTGTGCGCGTCAATGTGTGTGTGTGTCCTGATACATTTTGTGTGTTTTGTTGGTATAGCAAGGACAGATAGTAAGAGAACCCTGTGCGTCTATTATTTCATCCCTGGAAAATAAAGTTTTAGTCAGTCAGTCAGACACACACACACACACACACACACACACACACACACACACACACACAGACACAGACACACACACACACACACACACACACACACAGAGACACACACACACACAGACACACACACACACACAGACACACACAGACACACACACACACACAGACACACACACAGACACACACACACACACAGACACACACACACACACACACACACACACACACACACACACACACACACACACACACACACACACACACACACACACACACACACACACACACACACACACACACACACACACACACACACACACACACACACACACAGAGAAAAACAAGGACTGTTCTTAAATGGGAAGTATTCCACTGAGGGTTTGGTTGCATGTGGAGTTCCTCATGAATCTATTTTAGGCCGATTGTTTAGGCCGAGCGCCTTCAGTTGAACAAGTAAGCAGTCATCTTTTGCTTGGCTTAGTAGTTGACGACCAGCTTAACTGGGAAAAAAACACGTCAACTCTGTGTGCAAAACACTATCTAGAAATCTTTTTTTTTAATATCCAAGTGGAGCCGTATAGTTGACACAGAACATCGGAAACTCTTCTTTCACTCACACATCAAAACGCACTGTGACTATGCCTCGACAATATGGGGCAAATGGAATGAGGTCCATCTTATGAAAATAAACTCATTATATCGGCGTGCTGTAAAGCTCCTACTACCTGGTCAGACGTCTACTGATGAGAAATTTCATACACTAAACATTCTATCTCTTCGTCAACAATTCCAGTATAACCAATGCGTTCTGATGCATAAGATACTAAATCACCGTGCTCCTCCATATCTTAACAATTTATTTCATCTAAATCACCTGGGGGGGGGGGGGGCAACCAGAAATGGCCTGATCCAGTTACCAAAACCAAGAATAGACCTATATAAAACTAGTTTTTTTTTTCTTTTCTGGTGCATGCACGTGGAATTCATTGCCACAACACCTAGAATCTATTCCTAGACTAAACATGTTTAATTTAGGACCACTTGCATGAACACTTCCGCCAGTCTTAAAACTCCAACAACGTAAGCTAGTTTGATGTGTATGTATTCCCCATTGCTTATAAGCCTTATTTGATCATGCTTGATCAGCGTGGTTTTCTGTGACCCGTTGTCTTGCCTCTGTGTGTGTGTGTGTGTGTGTGTGCGTGTGTGTGTGTGTGACAGTGTGTGTGTGTGTGTGTGTGTGTGTGTATTTTGCGAAACTCATTTCTGGAGACTTTGTGTAGCTGAAATAACCGTTGGCCACAGCTGTATAATTTGGGTGGTACGGGATATCCCGGCTGGGGCCAAATATGTGTACTGGCTTTTCATCGTTGTCTTTGATATCACCCGTATGTGGTGGAAAAGGACGTTAAACCCCCAAATACCCACCCACCCACCCTTGGGTGGTACGGTACCCGGGTTTCACGATTTTGGATACGGTGGGTGTTTGGGGGTTTAACGTCCTTTTCCACCACATAGGGTGATATCAAAGACGGGGCAACGATGAAAAATCCAGCACAAATATTTGGCCCCAGCCGGGATCGAACTCACGACCCGAGCATTAGAAGTCCAACGCTCTACCATTCGACCACCCCGACTCCCCACGATTTTGGATACACATGTATCAAGTAAGAAAGAATGTGTGTGCGTGTGCATTTGTGTCATTTTGTATTATGTCACAAAGTTGCATGTTGTCATGTTTGGTTATCATTTTGCATGACACCGTTCAATGAAGGAAATTTTCTCAGCGGGACAATAAAGTTTATTCTAGGCTTATCCGTCTTCACTGAATCAAGTTATTTTATTTTATAAACAAGTTCAGCTTGAGTCCGCGCACCTAGTCCGGCACTCGCGACATCTTACAAGCGCAACTTGAAATCTTCTGGAGAGCGCTCTTTCAGTTTTTTTTTTTTTTTTTGTGCACCAACCGTATGGAACTCTCTGCCTGTGTCTGCGAAATGCGTACACACTATCTGTTAGAGCAATCTTAAAACGTCCCTATTTCGCAAAGCCTTCCAGTAGTTTCCCGTGTAACTAATTAGTTTCACCAGTGTATGTGTGTCCACCGCTCAGTTGTAAAATGTGCGTGTGTGTCGGCCGGTGACTGATCGGCGCATTGAGTGTTTGTGCAAAGAAATGCGAAATACCAATACCATTTATTATCATTTATTAGTACAATCTCGCCAAATCAAAACGACCGTGACCATTTCAGCCTTAGTATGGAAACAAAACAGATCAAACGTGATCACAAGTTTTACCAAGACAACTGGAAGAAATTAGCCAATAGCGTCATACGGAAGTGGGCGTGGCACTGCTCACACTCTGACATGCACTGCGTACTGGCAGCCGGAACGCAAATCGGGTCAGTGTTCATATGGCTCACTACCGCTAAAACTACAACTTCGGAGGCTGCCCAAAATAAACAAGAGAGGGTATACATCAACATTCCTGCCTTCCTGGCTTTGTCTAAACTGTTTATATCATCCGTGGTGCCAGAATCATCTCCCAGATGCTCAGAACGAGCTGGCGTTTGGGCACCGCGCACATTGGGGTCAAGGTTAAATCGAGTCATGTGACTACACATGTGACCTGTCATGTTGACCCGCCCACGGTAGGTACGGGCTCGAAGTCCAGGCAGATACCCTGTTGAAGTTTGACCCCAGAACTACGGAGGCAGGACTTTGACCGTCGAGTCCAAAGATCAAAGATCAAAGAGCGTTCTTCATCAGCATGAGCGACGATTCGTCAGGAGAAGGTAAGTCAGTTTGAGTCGAAGCTGCCACGCGGTGGGATACGAGCTAGCGATAGCTGCGCGAGATTTTTCGCGTTCGGGGCATACGTCCTTGCGAGTGCACACGTACCGCGGGGTGAATGACTCTTTACGAATCGTTTTCTGCTATCGATTTGCTCGTTTAGCTGTTGTAGTAAACGCAGCCAAAGGACTGGTGTGGCCTTGACAAGGATGGAGTGTGTACAGATTATCTAACAGCACATAGAACGTCTTGCTATTTCGCGTGGATGAACACAACATGGCTACGCTGTGCAAGGCGTGGATTGTGTTGTTTAGACACGATCATCTGTGTACGTGCGGTCAGCTGTGGTTTCCCACGGATTCGCACAGTGGTAGCAAAACCGCCTGTTTCAGTTTCCGAGGATTACGCATCCGTTTTAGCTGACGTTTTTGCTTTGTATCTTCCCTGATCGTGATTTAGACTCAGACAGCGAACTGTCGCCGATTTTATCTTCTGTTTCGCTTTCTTACACAACATCCTGATGTTGCTCCAAGCTGATGGCATCCAGGGCATACCGGTACACTTCTATAGCTGTCATGTAACCCAAACACGGACACAAATTGCTTATCTCTACACTGACGTGGCCGAAATGAAACGTTTTCCACGTTTGCCAGACTAGGTCTGGTTGCTAATGATAATGTATAACCTGGTGTGAAACCACTGGGTTAAACCATAGAATTTAGTCACTATGTCTTGACCTACAGGTGTGACAGTAGTATAAAGAAGTATTGG
Organism: Batillaria attramentaria; assembly: GCA_018292915.2. Taxonomy (NCBI): domain Eukaryota; kingdom Metazoa; phylum Mollusca; class Gastropoda; family Batillariidae; genus Batillaria; species Batillaria attramentaria. The sequence goes on along the minus strand of JACVVK020000014.1, from coordinate 2,578,912 downwards.
AATGAGATTTCATCAGGAACGAAATCTTTCAAATTACCGACTGCGTTTAAATAAATAACTATTGTTCATTAAATGTTACACATAAACTGGAAGTTTGTTTTTGCAAATAGGAATAAGACAAATTAGACACAGCACATCAGTATAAACAAACATCAGGAGTGCAGTTACATTATGAGCTGTATGATTATTACGTGAAGTTTGAGGTGACGGACCATTTCAGCTACCACTGTGGTTGGCAAGTACCGAGCAGAGCTGAAACATTCCATACAATGATTTTTGCATGGCAGAAAGAAAAAGTAGGAGAATTTGTAGACCTACTTTTTGTCATCATGCACATTGCCAAAGCACAGTAGAGACACACCGGATTTCTGGAATGAGAACTTTGGAAAATCAAACCTTCTGGACTGAGAACTTTGGAAAATATTTTTTTTGTGGGGATTGGCAAAATCAGCGAGCAATAGGATTATGGGGTGACCGAAGAGAGCACTTGTGTGGCTGTATGTAAAGCACTTGTCTCTAGACCCAGAGTACTCCCCTTTGATGAAAAATAGTCTTTATAGTGCAGAGTATTTGAGGTTATACTGATGATGGCGAGATTAGAGGTGCCGCAAGCCCCCACCCTCCAAAGTGGGAAGCCTTTCCCACTTTCACCACTGAATCCTAACAGGGCGTATACACACTTTACGAATATTTGTCCACATAAATGCATAATGAATGAGACACTGCAACACATTAACTTTGAGGATCCATGAAATTTGCACCATTTGAAAATAGTCCAGGAACCTGCAGACCTGTAACTACAAAATTATGCACAAGCAAAGTATCCCTAATTACATATATGTACATGCACAGGTATGTGTTGACTTTTTTGCTATCTGGAGTTTGCACATCTTATGTGTGGATGCAAATGAATTAACCTGAAAATAAGACAAGTATAAACATCGTACATGTATATATTTTGTCAGTGCGTATTAGATGGGTGTAACATTCTGTCATACTATACTACAGTACCCAAAAGTACTACCCCAATAGACATGCATACATACATGTACCATGAACTAGTCTGATCTTTTCCTTTGACCAGCTAGAAACACGTAACTGGAGACTCATCTTTGGCTTTTGTATAAGTTATCCTGCACTCTAATGCACTTGGAATCAGTTCAGGGAAAATCAGCAGCAAAGAAACCACACACACACATACGCACACACACGCACACACACACACACACACACACACACGCACACATGCACACGCGCACACACGCGCACGCGCGCGCACACACGCGCACACACACACACACACGCACGCACGCACGCACGCACACACGCACACACACATGCACACACACACGCACACACACACGCACACACGCGCACACACACACGCACACACACACACACACACACACACACACACACACACACACACACAAGAACACATTTGCAGTTGCACAGACCTGTATTTTGAAGTTCGAGAGAGTTTTCTGAACATATGGATCCAGATCACATTCACAATGGCATACAGTGATATATGGGACAGTCTTTCTTTTTGAAGACTTGCATGTCAGTATCAAGGCAGTATTTTACTTTTGGGTGCCAGGAGAGGCTACTACAAATGTATATATATCATTATATGCCTTGAAAAAAATGCTAAAATTTGTTCTCTTTCATGCAGCATTGCCCCTGTGTTCCCCCAGCAGGGTACTGCCTCTACACCCCAGCCTAGGTTTCAGTCTTTTTTCCCCTCAGCAATTGCCCAGCCTGCATACTGAAAGACTGTGTGGGCTGCCTTGTTAGTAAAGCTCTTGCTTTAACCACTGCCTCACATGTGTGTTGGACATTAGTTATAGACCGATAAATTTTCAAAACGTTTGATTACTTTCTTGCCAAGACAGAGACATGTTCGATTATTTCTGCGCCACATTGGACAGTATTCAGGACAAATGTCCAGGGCCCGTATGTAAAACTCGAGGTTAATTTAACCCATGGCTACGGGCCCAACCCAGACTAGGAGTAGGACAAAAGAAACCCAAAACAAAATTTAATTAAAAAAAGGAAGCGCAGAAAGAAAGACAAAAATCCTTCTATAACGCGTAGGCACCTTGCTGGAATGGACCCGCTTCCTGATTTTAAACAAAAAAAACAACAGAAAATTTAACCCTAGAGCTAGTTTAGTTCGAGGTTAAACGCTAACCCAGGGCGAAACTCCCTAACCCCGACTTTTACATGCAGGCCCTGTACTTTTACAGTCCTCCATGACATTTTGTCCCGTTATAGTTCCCACGAATAGACAGCCCTGGTTTATTGACGTTTAGAGACAATGAATGATTAGTTCGCCCCGCACGCTCGGCCTGTGTGGAGGGGAGAGAACAGTGCAGTGTGAGAAATGGGCCAGTGAAAACAGTTACGCCCCTTCTCATCATTCTGCTCATCCTCCACCTTTCCCCAGCCATCCCTGAACTGTTACACTGCTTGGATACAAGTAATGTATTAATTGTATATTTCTTACCCTTGACCAGTGTCAGCTTTTTTTGTGCAGTGCATTGCTTCTGAATAGTGGAATATATTCAACACCAAAGCTTTGTTCGATGAAAAGAAGAAATCAGTATGAATATATACATTCAAGAAAACTATTGAGCATATGATTAGTGTACGTCTTGTTTATGCCCAAACTGACTGTACTTCCTCCAATGCAACGAAATAAATCTGTTTAAACCAACAAACTATCGGCATATTATTCAGACTGTACAGTAGCGGTTTTTTTTTGTTTTTTTTGGTCATGTCAGGGAAGCCTCAGTTGTATGTAACTGATAAGATTGTTTTTGTAATTTATGAAAATGTATTTATATTAGTTGTTGAAAACTTTATTATTATTATTTTTGTACATGTATTGATGTCTTATCATTATTTTATTATTTACAACAAAAGTTGCCCCTCCCTCACACATACACACACATACTATAACAAACAAAAAAAACAACACCCCTCCCCCCCCACCCCCCCCACACACACACACAAAAAGAAACAACAAACCCCCCCCCCCCCCCCCCCCCCCCAAAAAAAAAAAGAAAAAAGAAAAAAAAATGAGAATGTAAAAACAGTGATTATCTGTCGTCATAAAAATATATCGAAATATAATATTTATTCCTTTGAAAGCATTGTCGTTCAGTGCCTTAGTTTTAACATCAGATATCAGGGGCAGAGGAGGGAACGATTTTGTGGGGTTTTTGTTCACTGTAACTTGTCAAAGGGGACTGCACAATCAGGAAGGAATCCATTGCGTTCATACAGCACCTGTGTGTCCTACTGTGCGTAACTATTCTAGTGATATCTTATACCTGTGTGTACTATATTCAACAGTATCAGCAAGTCCAAGGGTTGATTGATAAATGTATTATGTATTATTCAGATAAGTAAACAGCCTATATCAGTAGGACTTCAGAGAGAGAGAGAGAGGGGGGGAGGGGAGAGACAGAGAGAGAGAGAGAGATGGTGGTACCAAGTGTGATCGGCAGCTTTCTTTGCTTAGTAATAGTAAGTTTCATACTTTCCCTGCATGCACCCATTGTGTGTGTGGTGTGTGTGTGTGTGTGTGTGTGTGTGTGTGTGTGAGAGAGGGTGGGTGTTTGGGGGTTTAACGTCCTTTTCCACCTTTCCACCACATACGGGTGATATAAAAGATGGGACAACGATGAAAAAGCCAGCACAAACATTTGGCCCCAGCCGGGATTCGAACTCACGACCCGAGCATTAGAAGTCCAACGCTCTACCATTCGGCCATCCCGGCACCCCCAAGAGAGAGAGAGAGAGAGAGAGAGAGATGGTGCATGTAGTATCAAGTGTAATGCACAGTTTACATGATAACACTTTCATAATTTCCCTGCACGCATTAACTCCAAGTGCTCGGCGTTAGTGACCCACATTTGACATTAAAGAAAACTGTTCCCGATACGATGATTCACGTGCATCCTCTTGCGTTGCATAAACTGTGTGAGGATGTGTCACCGTGTCATGTCGGGTCAGCAGGATGTAAGTGTCAATGGCGGCCTTCGTGTACGTAATCAGACGTCCGGAGCGTTCAGTACATTGTACGCCTTGGAGGTGCGGTCTGCCGGCGAAGCAAGGTCAAGGCCACGCTGTTTTGAAAGAAGAGAAGTGAATTAGTACGTGGGTTTAATAACAGGCTGGGGAATTGTCAGTCATTTGGCAATTTTCAGTCAAATTTCCTATCCTTTCAGCCAAAAAATCCCAGTTTCAGCCGAAAAAAGGAAGGGGGGAAAGGTTGCACACATAACTGATCATGTATCATGGTACATGTAATAGTGGGACTTCAGTGTTTAAGGCTTGCATATCAGTACCAAGGCAGTATACATTTAACTTCTGGGTGCCAGTAGAGGCTACTAAATGCCTTAAAAAAAGTTAAAATTTGTTTTTTTTCTGAAATGGGGCGTTGTCCCCGTGGCCCCACAGTGGTGTGCTACTGCTGCACCCTAGCCTAGGTTTCAGTCCTTTTTTGCTTCGGCAATTCCCCAGCCTGTAACTGTAAGAAGTACAGGGTGAGCGTTTTGGAGTTTAACGTCCTTTTTCACCACGCGTGGGTGATTCCAAAGACGGGGCAACGAGAGAAAACCCAGCACAAAACCCCAAAGCTGGAAGTACAGGAGAAAACCTGATTAAAGTCAAGTTGTACCAGAGACATCTATGTGTTAATCTTGTATTATAGTCTGTCCATTGTTGAAAGGGAATTTAAACGGAGATTGTGCACCCTGTAAAACGTGTGTGTGTGTGTGTGTGTGTGTGTGTGTGTGTGTGTGTGTGTGTTGCATGGACAGTGACACACCGTGCTTGTTCTGACCCCAGTACATAAGCAGTGTGTTTTCTCCCGCTGTATTCAATTTCAAATTCTGCATTCCCCTGGCAGCCTAGTGCCGCAGGGCCTCTGGTGCCTCATGCATTTAGAGAGACTGGGACGTAAATGATGAGAGACTAGCTTGACTATCAGCTGAGGCTGAAAGAATACGAGATGCACAAACGGAGACTAAGGCAAGTTTGCCACTAATTCAGGGACTAAATGCTCGTGCACGCTGATGATGACAGTCCCGATGATGTAATAATTATGATCTGAGACTGGAGTTCAGAACATACGTGACCCCTAATGTTTGAACAATGAACAGTCTTGACTGAAAAGCCGTTTTACGATGAGATCCCCGCAACCTACGACCTTCAGATCCACATAATTTTTCCTTCACGCGGCGGACTAGCCCCGATGTCGCTGTTGATTGTCTCAACTCGCAGGAAGAACGTCTCGGCCGCATGTATGTACACCATAAACCGTAACCAAGCGCCGTATTGCCGATTCCCCGGCGTAAATAACCATAATCTTGCGGGGCATATGTCGCCGCCGCCGCCTGCTCTCCTCTTTCATGCCTGAGGCCGATGACCTTGAGGAAAGTGCCATGTTGTTTTGTGCTTGGGGTCATTGACCGATGCGCATTAGTTTTGGCGTAGGCGGTAGTTTGGCAAATGGGTACTGTTTGGGTTGATGTTGCGACTGGTAGCCTATGTTCGTGAGTAGAATATTGTTGACGGACGGCATGTTGCAGTGCTTGAGATTTAGGCGCTGTCGCGAGCGATTTTAAGTTGGTATTTGTTGTCATTGTCTTTATATATATCCGTTTGCTCTTGAGCGACTCAGTTGAACTCTCTCTCTCTCTCAGTTGAAGTCTCTCTCTCTCTCAGTTGAAGTCTCTCTCTCTCTCTCTCTCTCTCCCTCTCTCTCTCTCTCTCTCCCTCTCTCTCAATAAGTGTGTATTCATACATAAAATCTTCAACGAGACAATGCCACCATATCTGGAAACTCTTTTTAATTTAAATCAGCAGCATGTGAGGACCTCGAGGAATGGCATCCTGCGCTTACCATTACCCCGTATTGACTTATTCAAAACAAGCCTTTCCTTCGCTGGAGCATTACAATGGAATTCGCTCCCTTCACACCTGAAACTAAATATATCTACTTCTACGTTTAAGCGTGCACTCAAACAGTACCTGATGGATCGCACGTAACGTACGTTACGCGGCAACTTGTTATTTTGATTTTCTATTTTACATCAATTCAGTATTATATCAGTGATTTGTGTTTACAAAGGTCGTACGTGTGTGTGAATGCGTTTTGACCTGATGGACGTTTTTCTCTATGGTTTTGTTTCTTGTAGTTTAGTGCATAATACCTTTTATATTTTGCTCCCTTTTTTCCCTTAGTAGATAGTCTCTGTAGTATTAGCAACGGCAAGTTTGCAAACTGGCGAATTTCTGTCAAAACTTTTACCGTTGATAAATAAAGTTTCATCATCATCATCATCATCTCCCTGTCTCTCTCCCTCTCTCTCTCTCTCAGTTAAGTCTCTCTCTCAGTTAAGTCTCTCTCTCGCTCGCTCGCGCGCTGTGTGTGTGTGTGTGTGTGTGTGTTTGTGTGTGTGTGTGTGTGTGTGTGTGTGTGCGGGCGGGCGCGCGCGCATTCAATTCCTGGAATAAGGAAATATTTCAGTATTGACGTTTTACGGTTTTCCCAGTTTAAAAAAAAATCCAATCGTACAATCATTAGAAGAGAGCACATGAAATACCGCACAGAGATACCGTCACCGAAGACTAATCCACTGACCCCATCTTCTTCTATTTTAACCCCGACGAATCCTTTCGTTCACGGCATGTGTCTCTTATGGTCTGTTTTTCTTCTAGTTCGTTGGGGATTAGCGAAGGTTAGTTCGGGTAACCCATGAGTGATCGGGGAAGTCACATCCCCTCGATTACAGGAGAGGGCCGGCCGTGGCCAAGCGTGAGAGGTAAGCATGAGAAACACGATAGAGGCCAACTGCTGACAGACTGCAACCCTCCCTCCCTCCCCCCCCCCCCCCAAAAAAAAAAGAAGAAAAAAAAAGAAAAAGAGAAAAAAAAAAGAGAAGAACTGATGAAGCTACATATCGGGGGTTCCCTTCTAGCTATCGATACAGATAGAAAGAAGAGAGAGAGAGAGAGAGAGAGAGAGAGAGCACATTCTGGTAGGGGACCTTCTATCTATCTATCTATCTACTCGTGACACGTATTACATGGAGTCCAAAAAGGAGAACTGAGGGGAAAAAGTTATGGTCGTACTCGTGACAGTAATAGCAAAATAATATTTTAAAAAAATGTAATAATATTCGTGACCGTAGTACCGAAATGAAAAAGGTACATACAGATTATATATTTGTGACAGTAGTACTAACATGAAAAAGTTACAGAATCGTATTCGTGACAGTACTGACTGTAGTACCAAAATGAAAAAGTTAGGCAGTTATATTCGTGACAGTAGTACCAAAATGAAAAAGTTATCTTAGAATTATATTACACAATTATATTCGTGACAGCAGTACAAAAAATCGAGGGTGGGTGGGTGGGTGTTTGGGGGTTTAACGTCCTTTTTCACTACATAGGGTGAATATCAAAGACGGGGCAACGCTGAAAAAGCCAGCACAAATATTTGGCCCCAGCCGGGATCGAACTCACGACCCGAGCATTAGAAGTCCAGTGCTCTACCATTCGACCACCCCGGCGCCCCAGTACAAAAACGAAAGAGTTACACAATCATATGCGTGACAGTAATACCAAAATGAAAAAAAAAAGGGGGGGGGGGGGTGGAGGGGAGTTCGGGAAGGAAGGAAGAAGTGTTGATGTATGATTGATATTAATGAGGTCAAGTGCATGCATTTAGAATAATGCACACACTGACACAGAGAGAGAGAAAGAAGGAGAAAGAGAATGGAAATCCCAGTCAGCTGACGATGAGTGTGCAGACGTCGCTAATAAAGCGGTCATTATGTCCTGCACGCGCGCACACACCCCTCCCCCTGTCCTGTCCTTACATGACTCAAACACGTGCCGCTAAGTGTTGTTCATTCATTCAGTCGGTCGGTCAGCTGACCTCCTTAGGGCCTCTTCACACTCGGGGAGGAGAGGGCCTGTTCACACGCTGATGCGACGCGTCGCTATGGTTATTGCAGTGATAAATGTGTTAATCAGTGTGTGTGTGTGTGTGTGTGTGTGTGTGTGTGTGTGTGTGAGAGTGAGAGAGAGAGAGAGAGAGAGAGAGAGAGAGAGAGATGATGGCGATGATGATGATGAAACATGTTACACACACACACACACACACACACACACACACACACACACACACACACACACACAAGAGAGAGAGAGAGAGGTAGATAAATTTCACGCACATTTTAAGTTAATTTAATTTTGATTGGTGTTACCACCGAGCTAGGAACAGTGACAACATGTTACTGTAAAATATACATAAGGTGTGACTTTTTGTGCAAATTTGCCAAAGTTACCTCTTTCGATAATTATTTCATGTTTTGTCACGTGGTTGTGCTGTCGACGACACGAAAAACGAAATGAACAATGCTCCTGGTGAAATTAAGATTGAACCTGATGCACTAATTAATTATCTACGCTAAGTGGTTTCCGATCGAACCTGCCGGCAACACCACAAAATATCCGTTCACGTCACCACTCTCAATTAAGTGGGTCACTCGCTCACATTTCAGTTGTGGGAATGCCTTAAGTTACGCACCAACCCACTAGCTTCTACTTCCTTCCTTCTCTTCCTCCCAAGCCCTGCCTATATCCATTGAATGATGAGTTCAGCTGATGAGTGGCTGCACAGTGGTGGCAGAAACTGGATCAGGGTCGAGTCGGAGCTTGTTGACGTCTAAATAATACTCGATACTTAGACGATGAGTGTGTCGGAATTGTGCCAGACCCCTTTCGGACCCCGACCGCAGAAGGCGAATCTCGCGCTTTCAGCTTGAATCAGTGGGACTGGAACTGTAAGTCATCGCTGGATGAATTATTTGTTGGCTTGAAGACAGGACTTGACTGGCAGAAGGAGAACCTGTGCCAGGCGTTGTTAAGGCTCTAACCACATAAGAAGAACCTCAAGCTTGAGTCAACTCAGGTCAGAAGGACAGTGGGACAGTAGGAGTCATCGGTGGACGCAATATTCTTTGGCTTTATCGGCAGAAGGGAAATCTGCACGTGCCAAACATACATCTTTTGTGACCCCCAACCTCAGAATGAGAATCTAATGTTTGTAACCAGGTCATTGGGACAGTAGGAGTCATCACTGGATGAAACATTCGAACTTGATGAAAAGACTTGATCGGCGCAAGGAGAATCTTTACACTCAGCTCAGGTCAGCGGCACTGGAAATCACCCGTGGATGAAGCGTTCGCTGGCTTGAAGAAAGGATTTGATGACAGGACAATCTCATTCTCTCATCTTGGTTTAGCTGGACTGTGTACAGGTGCCATCGGTGGCTTGAAGAAAGGGCTTGAGACTGACACACTGTCTGTCGTGGTTGTCCTGTGTGAACTGGCGTCACACTGTATAGTCAGAGGTGCAACGCGTTTGCACAGAGGTGCAGACACAGCAGTTTAGAGGTGGAAATCGCCGAGATGGTGCTGCAAAATCAGAACTACCCTGCCTACACCGCTTCCGCTCCGGGACCTCCTCCTGTGAGATATCCAAACTGGTTTTTCTGTAAGTACATAATTATACGAACATTTTTATTATCACTTATTTCACGATAAGAATATGAAAAGGATATAAACGCGCATGTTTTGGCTGCATGCATGGTATGCATGTTTTCCATTTCAAGGCCCCTTCTTGGTGAAGTAAGATCTTTATCGTGCACACTTGATATTTCTGCAATCGTGTGTATACAACGGCAGGATATTCGCCGTAAACGAGTCTGCACGTAAGAATGACTCGATTTGACAAGGAAAATCGCTAAGCAAATTCCTGCCCGCCGTGCAGGAGATTCGAACGTGGTACCTCCCAGGATCCGCAGGCCGACGCTTTAAGCACTAGGCCAAACCCCCTTGTCTTCCTTCGTCACTCTCCAGTTGGTTTTGCGAGTAAGTACTGGGCAAAGAAGCTGGACGCTCATCCCCTTACCGCCCTCTTTACTGATGCCTGTGCTGGCTACTTCAGTTTGGAGCCTGCCGCATCTTTCGTAGCGGTGATTATATTGAAGAGGGTGTCATAAGATCACGCGCGGCACTTGAGGGCCCGCCATTCTATGGTAATTAGGTCTGTTGAGATACCCAGTCGCGTGCTATGCGTCTTCCTGCTTAGTAGTGAAGTGCTTTATTGTTGACGAGATCGCTGTAAGCTTAATTCGCAAGCTGCAGCTGGGACTTAAAGGGACTAATGCTGCCATTTTTATGTTCACAGATCGTTCTGAGCTATTTTCGTGGTATCTATCATCACACCGCTTAGACACCTGGACAGTGACAGCGTCTGTAATGCTGGCAGTGGTGGTTGGGATGTGGGCTCGAAGTATGTTTTAAGGCTGAACCTTGTCAGAATGTCATTTTATCACACACTTCCACCCAGCGTCGCCTTCACCAGCCGATGACCGTGTGCAACTTTTTGTTGTCACGCGACACCCACCCCCCTCCCTACCGTCATCCTACCCTCGACACCCTAGCAAGCAGCCTCGTCAAACACACTCAAAATCACAAAAGTCAACACCTGTCATTAACAGTCTGTTGTGGCGCTATTGGGCAACACCGCTTTTGCCACTTCAGCAGGGTCTGATTTTCAACTGTGTTTGCATCTTGACATTGTTGTGGTATCATCATAGCGGCTAGCGTCAAATATCAAGAGGGATCTGGTTGAGAGATGCGGTTAGGTATAGGCAATGATGATACCCGTAAAACACTTACCGGTTAGTTGAGGGGAAGGGCGGGGGGGGGGGGGGGGGGGGGGGGGGGGGGGGTAAACTCAAGAGGCGACAAAGGGGAGGCCGAGGGGATGGGGGTTATACGGGCAGGACAAGCTCTGCCGTCGCCATAGAAGCCAGCGAGAGGACGTTGTATCGTCGAGGATTTTCTATCGAGACAACCTGAGAACACTTAGAACACTAGCGCAGGTTAATATCTACTGGGTCCGAGCATTGGCGAAAATCTCTGTCGGACCTGTGAACGCTCTGATCAACTCGCCAGAATTTCCGTCGACTAGAGTAGAATTCACTTAATTCTAGGAGTCTAACCAAAGTTGGCGCTATGCTAATGGAACTGCACATGCATTTGAATATCTTCCAAGCGAGCGGAACACAGTTACAGTTAGTCCGCTCGGACAGAGATAAGGAGAACAACGTTGGGTTCGTCTTACAACGGCCGTGTTTTCTTTCTTGAGGACTGTCACGAGCCTATGGTCCTGTGATATCATATGCATGGAAAGAAATCTGAGCAAGAAAGCTGTGTGGTGAGTTTGTTATCCTTAGACGGTGTGCCGAGATTGGCGTCTCCTTCGTGATTCATCTGGATTTCCGTTCACACCTCCATGCAGAGTTGAGACTGGGACACTACATTCGTTTCATTCCCGCTGCACCATCGCGAAGACTCGGGAAGTCCGAGTTGTGGGGAAATAAAGGCGGATTGGTCAGTCTGGGTTGTCTTTTGTCAGTGATAGCGAGGTGACAAGGAACTCTCATCAAAGCGACGATCAGCAGTCGATTCTATAGCTTACAGGGTGATTATAAACGCGGTAGTTGGTCCTTGATTTGCATGGCGATCTCCAGAGATACAGAAATCAGTTTTGCCAACACGTCCCGGCGGAGACTCAACCCGAAGCCGTTTGTACAACGGCTCTTTCGGAGATAACTGTTAAGCGGACGGTGCTGTGCTTAGCCGAATGTTTTTCGCCCGAGTATACATGCACGGTGTTTGACTGAATGATTGATGTTGCGGTCCTAAACTTCATCAGTCGCTGCAATGTGTTGGATTTTTTTTTCACAATTAGCTACTGTTCTTTTATGCTCGGTATTCCACTTAACACTGCTGAACTGCAAGAACTCTTCTTTGGAAGGGCGACACTGCTGTCATTCATGCGACGCGAACATTTTGGCTTGGAGCTGTAAGCTCTTTTCTTGTCAGATTAGAAAAGTCCTCTGTTTGATCGCTTAGATTATCTCATTGAAATCTATTTAACATGGAAAGCCCGCTTCCTGTGCATACGAGCCATGCAAACTGTTACTACAGGACAGAACCGCCGGGTGCATACAGCCGTAGCCCCGCCCCATCTCACCACATGGGCGTTGATGAAAACGAATCCGTAAACAGTGTCCAAGGCCAGCGCATGCTGCAGGTCGCAGGAACAATTGTCAGGAGCGACTCTCGGAATGGTTTGCCTGTGACAGATCTGCCAGCAGCGTCATCCGGACCAGCACCTTCAACTGAAGACAACACTGCAGCTACACGTGATGCTGATAGTGCGCGAGCTGTGCTTGTTGCGCCTGATGATGTGACATCGTTGAGCGTAGGAGGATCCCACCAAGACGCGGCTCTGTCATCTACACCTGCCCAAGGCTGGGCTGCCACGCCTAGTCCGCAGATCTCCTGTCACTCAGCGCCTCCTCCTCGTGCAGGCTGGCCACAACAAGCGGCGCGGTTCGAAGCAAGTTCTTCTCCAGATCGGAAATTGACGTTCAGCGAGATGCCTGATCCGAACGGACCTTGTGAGACAGACAACTCCACCAGCGAAGGCTACATCTGCCGACAGCTGCTTCAAGAGAAGCCTACAGGGTATTGCTACCCGTACCAGGCAGCTGTGACGTCTTCCTACCAGACTCCAGAGCCTTGTCACTCCTCAGCTATTTCCAGGGAGCTGTCTCAGCACTCGTCCACGCAGCTGCACTCAAGATCTCCCTTCCGTACCCACGATGGAAGTGGTGGACAAGGACCGCAGTCTTTAACGCCATTGTCATCCAGCAGACCGATGCTGCAGTGTCGAGGAATGGCGAGGCGAGGATATGCCCCGGAACAGCATGACACGGCGTCACCTGACACTCCGTGTCCAGACCTAAGCTTTCCTGCCACGTCTGTCCTGAATCTAACCTCACAGTCAGTTTCACGCTGGACACCCACCTACACGGGAGGTCAGCCGCAGCAGACAACACAAACGCCTTCCAGCGGAACCAGTTTTGCCTTCACAGCCACCGCCAGCGAATCTGCAGCCACCGGCAGTGGCCTCTGCTTACCCACGTCATCATCATCATCTCCCCAAAGAAGTCAAGGCCTAGGAAATTCTGCTATATCTGGCTACACGAACCATCCGCCACCACACGAAGAGTCCAAGCGGTGGCCATCCTGCCGATTCCAGAACCTAGATTCCTCGAAGTTTTCGTTCCGCCCTGGAGCGGTGAACTGGTTTCGCAATGGCGGTCGCAATGGTTTTCAAGGCTCAAAAAACTTTCACGGCGGACGTCGCTTTTTCCCTGGCTTTCGCGATGGCGCCGTGAAAGTTAATGCAGACCCGTCCTGCTACACTGCCGTACAAGCTTTGCTCAGGATGAGAGGTAACCAGAGATATTATGTTGTGTGTGTGTGTGTGTGTGTGTGTGTGTGTGTGTGTGTGCGTGTGTGTGTGTGTGTGTGCGTGTGTGTGTGTGTGTGTGTGTGTGTGTGTGTGTGTGTGTGTGTGTGTGTGTGTGTGTGCAGGGCCGTAGCAGCCCTACCGGCCACTCCGGCCATGGCCGGACCACTTTTTGGCAACAAAAAAAAAAAATCCTCTTCATGAGTACAGTCAGGTTTCTAAAGCAAAAGTTCTTCCAAAATAAAGCCTCTTCATCAAAATATTGTTTAACTTGCGTTTCCCCGTTCAAAACAAGTAGCAAGTAATTCTTTTGTTTTCCGTTGAAGTTGAGGAGAACATAATGGCCAGGGACCGTACCTTTTTATTTATTTTTTATGGCCGGAGCACTTTTAGGAGCTGTGCTACGGCTCTGGTGTGTGTGTGTGTGTGTGTGTGTGTGTGTGGTCTTTGATATCACCCTATGTGGTGGAAAAGGACGTTAAACCCCTAAACACCCACACCCACCCGTGTGTGTGTGTGTGTGTGTGTGTGTGTGTGTGTGTGTGTGTGTGTGTGTGTGTGTGTGGCGTCTACAGAGCATGTAAATAGGAAGCGAGAGAGAAGAGAGAGCGAGGGAGGGGGAAAATTATAATTAGTTTATAACCAGGTAAAAGTAAATCGGTAATCGCGGTCTAGGGCGAACATGGTAGCAGTTTTTTTTTTCTTTTTAAAAAGAATTGTCCACAGAAATACGAGATGCTGTAAACGACTGTCGGAATAGAAGTCAAGGTCGCAACATGACATTGCAGGAATTGTTTCTGCGCTCTTGTGTGGCCCGCAAAGAGGGGAACATATGCGCAGCGTGGCGTCACGTGACCGTGCATAAGAAGGTCATAACACGGCTTGTACTTTTACACCATCCTGACCGATATATTCCTTTTACTGTTGGTTGTTTTGCAGGGGTCGGTAGATTGAGTGGTCGTAAAACCTAGTAGATTATTTGTGAGTTCTGACTATGAGCTGAGTAAAACTGTTATCAGTGGACTTCGAAACCGGTCATTCCCGCACTTTTTTTCCGGCGTTGTGTGTATGCTCAGTGTAATCTGGCTGAGCATTGTATGTACAAAGCTTGTCAGTCGTCTTGTGTTCACCACTGGGTACTACTGGGTGTAAAATGTAACTGTCGACAGTGCGACTGGGGAATATGACTCTGGTCTGTTTCTCCATTAATTCTTCTTCAACTTCTTCTGAAATCCTTTTGGTAGAGCTTAAAATCATAGGTGTCTTTGTTATGGACCCCCCAGCCTCCCGGTCTCTCTCTCTCCCTCTCTCTAAATATGTAGTACTGGTAGCAACGGCAAGTTAAAAATTTGACCTTTGTGTTAAAACTTCTACCTTTGAGAAATAAAGGTCCATTTTCTATCTCTGTCTGTCTCTCGCTCTCTCACACACACACCCACACACACACCAGTTTCACAACTATTTATGATGGGAGGAGATTCCACCCAGCGATGTAGTGTACTGTTTGTGATTGCACCGCCTGATGTTACAGGCCGAAGAAAAAAAACCGACGAGCACTTTCCCTAAACAATTACTTGCACTGATGCAGGTTGCTATCTGGTTTCTCTTTTTTCCCCCAGCGGGGAACTTTTATGCGAACTCTGACGTCAGATAGAACCCCGTGATCGTGCACGTGTGTGGTCAAGATGGCGGAATGCTACTTCGTGTCAAACGATTTTCACGATTTCTTTCACGCAGGTTATGTTTGAAACGCGTGCACACGTTTTATTAACACATTACATTCACGCGCTGCGGAGGGTCAGCTCAGCAATCTAGGTTTTCAGAATTTAAAATGCATTACATTTTTTATATGTTTGTCTCATTTGTGGGCTGAATATTACCAAAGCAGAGGGGGAGGAAGCCGGAGTACCCGGGGGTAACACCCGACGATCAGCCCGAACGAACGGTGACACGCACGAGAAGGAAAAATTCAGTGCCCCTAAGTGGGACTCGAACCTGATTTCTCGCATAGGTGACGAAGTCTTAGCCACCAGAGCACCGACTGCCCCGAAAAAGACTTAATAGTTTACTGTTACGTAAACCAGAGAGCAGTCGTCAACACTTTTGTAGCGAGTAGCACCTGACAGACGCCCCGCCGTCTTGACTAAAACCCATGATCGGGGGGCGAGTTATTTTCGGACAACCCCACCGGTCCCCGTTCGTCACCGCGGGCGCTGCTCTCAGTGGGGGGGAGCCGTACGTAATAACTCACCGCTGTCATGCTCGCACTTACTGCAAGTGCTCAAGCACCGACACCGGTACCACAGCACCGGTTGGAGTCCGAACGCACCTTTAATGTCCGTGCAGCCGCTTATCAAGTGTACGGCTGTGCGCAAACTGTAGCTTGATCTTGCTGTGGCCTTGTGCGGTGAGTAACCCTAACCTGTCCTCCGTCGTTTGGCTGTGCACGGTTGCTAGCTGGTAGTTATACCTGGCATTGTGGCCTACTTTCGGAGGCCCTTAGATTTGTTGAATCACGTCGAGACCGACTTAGCCTGAATGTAGAGTCCTTTTCCTGTGCGATGGAGGCTTTTCAGCGTCAGTGGTGGCGGTCTCCATTCGTTTTCCGTTTCTTACATTCCGGAACTCAGTTGTGTCGTGTTTTGTTCTTTCGGGAGGCTAGCAAATTTGCCAGATTAGCTGCTATGGAACTTGTTATTTTGGAGGAAACTAGGTCCCTGAAAGTGAGGCGTTGAAACGACCACTGTCTTTCAGTCTCCGTCATGTAATGTGCACATGGAACGGACTTCATCACTGACTGTGACCGTATGATAAAACCACGTGTGTCGTTGCAATCTCGAGTGGTGAAAGCGGGTAATGGGAAATGCTGACAGGCAAGACGAGAAAGATTTGGGATACGCCTCCTTGCAAACTGTACTGACGATAGATCGACGTCTGTTGTGAAGTTTTGCACACAACTTCTTCTCGTGCTGTCTATTGCAAAAAGCCTGAGTTGGACGCCGGTTGAGACACTCGAGTTGCGTGGTGCGCTCGATCTCTTTCGAGAGCGGTGCCCGACATTCGTGTAATAGACACCTGCTGAACAGGAGACACTCGATTTCTTCAAGGCATTAGTAAGCTGACTGGTTGCCTGTCGGGAGGGAGTTTCATTGGATCTCTTCAGAAAGTGTTGTCCGACGTTTGCGTATAAACAGCGGAATAGCCGATCTAGATACACTCTAATAATTCAGTGCATTGGTTAGCTGAGTTTCGCCGGAGAGGGAGTTAAATTTTGCCGTCAGTTGCCGTTTGCGTTGGATCTCTTCAGTTGCAGACCGATGTCCGACATTCGTGTACAAACATCGGTGTTGATAAGATATGAAAGACCTGCATAGTACGTCTCTCAACACTTAGTGTCACGGGGACCTTTGCTGAAACGCTGTGTCATCACAGTTCTAAGCGTTTCGCACTGGCGCACCTCAAACGGTTTTCTTCCGAAGGATCACTTGTTCAACAGGTGTTTGTTCTGTGGTAGCTGCGGTGTAGAGAGGCTGCTGTACTAAGACTGCCTGGACTAAGAAAAGAAAGCTTGTCAGCTTGTATTCGAGGCATCAGGAGACTGTTACTCACCTGGCTGAAGTAATTTTTATGGGCCGTGTTTCTTGCAAGATGTTTCCTTTCAAAGGAACGCGTGTTCGGCAGTTGTTTATTCTGTGCTAGATGTGTGGAGAGGCCGCATGAAGGAGATACTGTAAGTACGCAAACTAAAAAACAGAAAGCTGTCAGCTTGTACTCGAGCATAAGAAGACGGTTACTAATCTGACTGGATTAGTTTTGCTGTCCTCTGTTTCAACCGTGCAAACATTGTAGGATGTGTTTGTCGGGGTGGATGTTTTCCTTGAAGAGGGTGGTTGCTGGCGTTTGCGATTGTTACGGTGTGAACCTGTTTGTTTTCGTGATCGATTAACTGCCGTACGCGGGCCCTGAACGCCCACAATTGCCTAATTATACACTGAAAACACTCATCGTCGTTACGCAGATCAAAGATATAGGTTGGTAAAGCCACGTCTGGTCTATCAAAGCCGTGTGCGATACTCTGTGGAAGATATGATGTGCTAGGCAATTTGTCGTACACGCGTAGCCTCCACTAACGTTCACGTTGAATAAGAACGAAGCGTGCGATCTCATTACACTGTGACTGAGACGATTCGTTACATTGTGACGGAGACGATTCAGTACATCAGTCGTGGCAATAAAACAAGATACGACACAGCGATACTGACACAATGAGTAGCAAGGACAGAGTCAAGATAATAGTGAAGCAGGGCAAATGGACGCCCAAAGCGAGGGAAGGCAAACTGTTCCACCTTTTGACTGCCAGGTCCGTCGACTGCATATCTCCCACCGTCAAAATCGAAGTGCGGTCTTCGAAAAAATCGACCTCCTCTCTCAACGACATAGACCACCAACTTCAGAAGGTACCGGAAGTCTCGGCGAACCCGAACGACACGTCATGGCTTTCGGCCAAGCCAAACCCGAATAACGTACCCGATAGCTCTGTGGTCGCTGACTGTTGGCCTTTACGTGCATCGGACACAACAACTGCTCCGAGTCACACGCCGGGTTTTTTCGAGGTCCCAGCCCTCGAGCATGCGTGCGATCCTATGATGTTCAGTGTGCTGACGGAAGAAGAAACAGGTGTGGAAAGCGATAGAGGGGAGGATATAATTGCAAGCACCGTGGCGAGCAGCAGAGACCGAGTCAGTACCTCTAGCAGCGCGTGCAGTAGTGGTGCTGGTGGGGACGGTGGCATGGATTACGATTCGTTCGAACTGCCCATGGGCGATCTGGATTTGATAGAGAACGTGCTGACCCCAGGCTGTCACAACGACGCACAGGACAGGGAAGAAGCCAGCAGTGGTGGTAGGTATAGGTAATCGTGTTAAATCGGCTGTATCGATCAGTATACCCCCCCTCCCCTCCCCTCCGCCTCCCTCCAGACAACAGTGGTAGGTAAAGACGGATAAATGGTGTTAAATCGGCTATATCGATCAGTATAGGCCTCCTCAGACCGCAGTGGTAGGTACACGGACAAACCATTACATGTTGTTAAATCTACTACATCGATCAGTATACGCCACGTGTGCATTTTAGTGAACAGATGTGCGAGGTTATATTACATTTTTACAATCTGTTACAATGTGTATCTATTATAAATATTTTATCATATGTTCTTACTTATACAGATGGCGTGTTTATTTGCTTGACCTCACGACAGTTGGCATTAATATGTAAATGTCTGCTTATTTTGGCTTTGGTCGTTTCTATTCATACGATGTTGAAGTTCAGATAATTAATTATTAATGCTAGCCAGTGAATCTGTGGCTTGCTGGCTACGGGCGTAAGTCCAGTTCAAATCGGCACCCGTCGGTGTATTAGTACGCAGGTAGGTGCAGCCGTCCCTACTTCGATAGTGCGCACTGTACCGCGACTGGCCGCTCGTTCGACCCTGATGCAATATTATACATGTACTTAACATAAAACGTGAACAAACTTCAACTTTTTGTGGCCTGAGGCGAACGGGTGATGCAGTAGGGTCAAAGTTTAAACACGCCTATTTCACGAGGCTTCCCATGAGACATGCCTTCTTTCATATCTACCAATTCAACTTGTGTTTTTGCTGGGAATAAGTAATGTTGGGCATATTCTGCGAACTGGTTTATTGCGCCTTAGGAGATGATAAGTTGCAGTATATGCTGTATATGCGCTTAGTATTCATGTTTGTTTTACCTAGTTGTAATTGCTATTTGTTTTCTACGCTTTTTTTTTGTAATCGGGAGTTCGAGAAATTAGCATGAAGGTGCAGCGTCTCCTGCATGTCCTGGGTTTATACCGCCCCGTAGACCAGTTTGCATTATTTGTTTAACGTTACATTTTCGGGTTGGTTTTTTTTTTTCATGTAGTGCAGGCACACTCAGCCGCGAATTAGTCTTGCGCCGAAATACTCATTCACTCACTCGCTCACTTGAAACAGTTTCGCTCGTGAGTGCGCCCGTACGTTCGAAATACTCTATCTTGATGGATAGTAGAGCTCTTAATGCGATACAGTGTGGTTTACACGTCGCGCGAACCGTCGAACACTCACGTACTGTATTTCACGGACTGAGCTACTGGTGTCGCTACAACACTCTCGCTTGGAAGTGTCGGAAGATACCCCCTGTCAAGATCCGTTACTCTGTGTAGTTTAAGTCTTGTGGTCTTTGGTATGATTCAGTTCAGAGTGACTCATTTCGTCTTCGTCCATTGTCCACATGGCAGAGAGCGAGGTCGTTGCTTGAACTCGGAGGCATGTGGCGAGATACATGTACCTACATACAGCAAACGTGTTCCAAATGGACAGTTTCCCTGGCTCAGTGTGTGTGTGTGTGTGTGTGTGTGTGTGTGTGTGTGTGTGTGTGTGTGTGTGTGTGTGTGTGTGTGGTGTGTGTGTGTGTGTGTGTGTGTGTGTGTGTGTGTGTGTGTGAGAGAGAGAGAGAGTGAGAGAGAGAGAGAGAGAGAGAGAGTGTGTGTGTGTGTGTGTGATGTTACAGTTTAAGACACTTTAGGGGAGAGACGTCCGTTCGTGTCCACAGGCCTGAGTGACCGCTTAGAGCAGGTTTGTGAAGTACGTGACATGGCGTTTAAAATGTGTATGGCACATGCGTGTGGAAATGCTTTAAATGTCTAATTTATGTCGCGAGTATGTGTCGATAGATGGAAGAGCATTCAAGAAATGCAATTCAGCTCACGGTGGTTGATTTTATAGTTTGAGGGTTTGAATTCTCGTCCCCGCCCAAAACAAACCACACTCAACAACGAAAACATCACCTGCCCTAATATTGGATTTTTTTCCGCTCAGAGAGAGAGAGAGAGAGAGCGTGTGTGTATGTGTCCCCGCGGGGGGGGGGGGGGGGGGTTGGGACGGGGAGTTCGCAGAGTAATGTGTATTTGTATTTCGGGAACAGAGAGAGAGAGAGAGAGAGAGAGGGGGGGGGGGGGGGGCAACATTCTGACCTCATAGCCTTCGACAAGCGTACGAACATCTAGGTGTTGAAATGTCTCCTGTCGCCTCGTGTTGACGTCGGCATGAGAATAAAGAGGTCCGTCCGTCGTGTGAAACAGAGCGTGTCCACATGCCATATCAACCGCAAAGGTTAGTCACCTGTAAGGTCTGCTTGGGCAAAGTGAAACCATTCAGTCAGGCGCTAGGCATGGATGATGAATGGTACTGTCTGTGTGTATATCTTCTAATCATTGACAATGCTCTTTCCGTCACGTCAAAATGAAGACCCCCCCCCCACCCCCGCCCCGTGTCCCTCAACACCCTTCATCCTTCGTTTCTGTGTTCGCATCTGATCTGCATCGAGGTGGATGATAAACTGTCTGTCTGTCTGTCTGTCTGTCTGTCTCTCTCTCTCTTTGGGGTGCCGGGATAACCGAATGGTAGAGCGTTGGACTTTCAGTGCTCGGGTCGTGAGTTCAAATCCCGGCTGGGGCCAAATGTTTGTGCTGGCCTTTTTCTTGTTACCCCGTCTTTGATATCACCCGTACGTGGTGAAAAAGGACGTTAAACTCCTGAACACTCACCAGCCTTCTCTCTCTCTCTCTCTGTCTCTCTCTCTGTCTGTCTGTCTGTCTGTCTCTCTCTCTCTCTCATATATGCATATCATAATTCATATCTGAAAATAAAGTATTGTTTCATTGTCTCTCTGTGCGCTTGAAGGTGACACACCCGTATTTCTCGGTTGACTCATAACTCTTGGGTGCATTAGTACCGGAGAGAGTTCACAGTGACCTGTTGAAGGGGACCTGCACCCTAGTGTCCACAGTTTGAACTGTCACTAGATCCCCTCGACAGATACGACGCAGCCCCCCCCCCCCCCCCCCCCCGCCTCAGTTTGTATGTCACCTCGTCGCTGTGTCTCGTCGCCTGACCTAAACACGAATAAGCAATTCCTGGACTCCTAAACTAAAG
>JACVVK020000014.1:2550000-2552500 GCA_018292915.2 Batillaria attramentaria | reverse complement strand
GCTGCTGCCTAACTGTATGTATCGTATGTTTAAAGCACAGTTTCAGTTTCTGCTAAATTTAGTTCTTTGGTCGTGTCGTTTGTGATCTGCGTATCTGAGTCACATCCGTTTTGTTTTTTGATGCTTGTGCAAACAATGAGAAAGTTACCAATTCTGAGAGAGAGAGAGAGAGAGAGAGAGGGGGGGGGGGGGCAGGTGGTGTGTGTGTGTGTGTGTGTGTGTGTGTGTGTGTGTGTGTGTGTGTGTGTGTGTGTGTGTGTGTGTGTCTTTTGTTTCACGATTGGTCATTCGTTTGGCTATTTTCAGCCAAGATTCCTATCCTTTCAGCCAATAAAATCCAAGTGTCAGCCGAAGAAAAGGAAGGGGGAATAGGGATGCACACTCAGTCATGTATCATGGTACGCGTAATTCTATATGGAACTGCATTTTTGAAGGCGTGCATGTCAGTACCAAGACAGTATGAATTTAGCTTTTGGGTGCCAGTAGAGGCTACTAAATGCCTTTAAAAATGCTAAAATTTGTTTTCTTAAGTGGGGCGTTGACCCAGCAGTGCGCTACTGCTGCACCCCGGCCAAGGTTTCAGTCTTTTTTTTTAACCGTCAGCAAATTCCCCAGCCTGTTTTTTTGTAATTACTCGTACTGTGGTTTATATAGTAATAATAATAATAATAATAATAATAATAAATTGTTCTTATACAGCGCAGACAATGTGCCCACGAGAGCACTCAGTGCGCTACACACATACACACCCACACACGCCCCCCCCCCCCCCCACAGACACACACACAGACACACACACAGACACACAGACACACACACACACACACACACACACACACACACACACACACACACACACACACACACACACGGCGGATGTGGGATACAGGGGAGGATACAGTAAAAAATTTAGTGGAAAGCTTGCCGAAACAGATAGGTTGTAACGTGTGCAGAGTAGGGAGGCTTCTATATGTTATGTTGTTTTATGCGTCTGTTCGTCGTTTTTTTTTTTCTGTTTAGTTTATTTGTCACGTATAGCTTGTATGATAAACGCTGCCGGTTTTGTGATGATATTCTCTCGCCATTCGTTCTGTCCCTTTGCTTTACAGTTCCGTTTCTCTTCGCCACTCGTAATGTAAACTCATCAAAACCGTTGCCTCATTTAAGCTGGCCGAACGTACCGTATTGAACCCTGTGAAGTTTGAACATCGACCTGCAACTGATAGATTATTTTTGCCTTTCTTCGCTTGCTCCCTTGGTGATACGGGACTCGTTGGCTTGTCTACTACACACAATGACTGTGAGTGTCGTGAAGGACCATAATGATGTACTTTACTCAGACAGTGAAGTTTGGACGCCTGCTTACATGAGGTGATGGTAGGGCAGAGAGCAATGGTCGTAGGGCAAACGACTGTAGGGGGCTCCTACCTCTGTAGGAATG
This sequence comes from Batillaria attramentaria, assembly GCA_018292915.2. Taxonomy (NCBI): domain Eukaryota; kingdom Metazoa; phylum Mollusca; class Gastropoda; family Batillariidae; genus Batillaria; species Batillaria attramentaria. The sequence goes on along the minus strand of JACVVK020000014.1, from coordinate 2,551,059 downwards.
CAGCTAATAGTGGCAGATAGGTAGAGGGGGAGCTTGGTAGCAGTGCAGGTAGAACACACACACGCACACTTGGGCAGGAACGTTGGAGGAAGGCAGCGTAAGGTGGAAAACTCACGTTTGTGGGCAAGTTTGGAGGAAGAAGTCTTGTCATACTGTATGTTGGTGTAGGCTTTCTGAATTTGTAGACACCTTGTTTCCGTGGTGGCGATCGTTCAGGTGAGTCTCTCTCTCTCTCTCTCTCTCTCTCTCTCTCTCTCTCTGTCTGTCTGTCGCTTTTTTTTTTCAGTATTATTAGGTCATGTAGTGTAGCAACGGCAAATTTTAAGATTGGTATGTATATGCCTGTAACTTCTACCATTGTAAAATAAAGGTTCTTGTTCTTGTTCTCTCTCTCTCTTAAAATAAACGCCGCACCACAGTTTGTCGAATAGCTGTCGTTTATCAACATGGTAAAGACTGCCAGCATTGTTGCGGAAGAAAATCGGGGGGGGGGGGGGGAGTGGAATCTGTGTACCTGTTGCCTTTTGGTTTTCTGAATTAGTTTGACTATTTTAAGTTTAAATCCACAGATGCGTCTGTACGCGAAAATCAGATTGTCACCTAAACCCCATCTTACATTTTCGGTTGGGTTGTTGTAAGGATAATGCAGTTAACCTGGCCAGATGTAAGAAGAAATATTGGGGGGGGGGGGGGGGTCCGTAATGTGTCTACACTGCCCATACAGTTTTCAAGTTTAAACAGCACCAGGTGTTTTTTTCAACGGACTTGGGTTTGTCGGCGTGAAACTGAAAAATGGGTCTTCTGTCAAGCAGGCTCCGCATGTAGAAGTTGAGGTTAGGGATTTTAGCCCCGGGTTAGAGTCTAACCTCGAACTAAACTAGCTCTAGGGTTAAATTTTCTGTTTTTGTTTTTTTGTTTTTGTTTTTTTGTTTTAACCAGGAAGCGGGTCCATTCCAGAAAGATGCCTAAACCGTTATAGAAGGATTTATTTCTTCCTTTCTTCGCCTCCTTTTTATATATATTTTTTCTTTTGTCCTAGTCTGGGTTAGGCCCGTAGCC
>JACVVK020000014.1:2495000-2540000 GCA_018292915.2 Batillaria attramentaria | reverse complement strand
GTGTTATCTGTTATGGTTTTTGTGTGTTTGTTGCGTTTACACGTTTGATGTGTTGATATGTTTTTGTTGTTGTGTATTTTTGGTGGGGTTATTTAATTTTGCTTTGCTTTGTTTGTTGTGTTGCCTGTCAGCTCTATGTACTGTATATATTTTTCCTCTTTGTTCCATTGGAATGCTTCATCCTTGATTCTGATCATAGCAACATTCATCTTACGTCCTGCAGATCTCTTTTTTGTAGAAAGAAAATTCTCCATCCCCTAACTCAAGGGCCTATTAAACTCATGTCTGTTTCAGAGTCCCCAGAACTTGCCGGACAGACGTACGCGACCACATCACCTTCCAGCATCTCCTCCCCATCATCCGGAGGCTCAGGATCAGCTGCTGCAGCCGCCATCAGCCAGTATTGCGCCATCTGTGGAGACCGTGCTACGGGAAAGCACTACGGCGCTGCTAGCTGTGATGGCTGCAAGGGTTTCTTCCGGAGGAGCGTCCGCAAGAACCACGTGTACACCTGCAGGTTCAACCGGAACTGCATCGTGGACAAGGACAAGCGCAACCAGTGCCGCTACTGCAGACTCAGGAAATGCTTTCGAGCTGGGATGAAGAAGGAAGGTTGGTTATACATGTACATCATTTTACATGTAATAGTGGATACATCTTACAGATTAGCAGCAGAGTAAGGGGTACTTACTGTCTGGGTAGCTTAGAACCTGCAGGTGTACATGTACATCATTATAATAGTGGATACATCTTACAGATTAGCAGCAGAGTAAGGGGTACTTACTGTCTGGGTAGCTTAGACTTCATGTCACTGTGTGTTGTAGGAGTGGTTATAACGCGGTCGGTGGTCTAGTGGTTAAGTGACTTCGTCACCAATGCGAGAGGTCAGGTTCGAGTCCCACTCTGAGCAAAAGAATTTTTCCTTCTTGTACGTGGCACCATTCGTTTGGACCGATCGTCGGGGGGTTCTCTCTGGGCACTGTGGCTTCCTCTGCTTTGGAAATGTTCAGCCCACAAAATTTGAAAATAAATGCAGTTCTAAATTCTGAAACTTTAATAGCTGATGTAGGGAGTAGAGTAAGTGGATAAACAGTCTCACGTCTAAAAGTAGCACCTTGAGGTGGTGGTCGTGGTTCTGCTAGGAATTTGTTCTGGAAGAGTGCGTCACAAATTGATAGGCGTTCTTGTTGGGCAGGTTTGATCCAGTAATTATTTCAGTTGTTAGTCAGAGTGAAGTCTTAAGTACCTTGTACCTGTTAGGGAGAAACAACTATCTTACAAGCATAGAACGCCTCCTTTTACAGTTGAAAGGGAAATTTTTATAATTGGTCTAATTGTGTGTGTCACTTGCCTTTGCAGCGGTACAGAATGAGAGAGACAGAATCAGCGTACGCAGGACGAGTTACGAACAGGAAACGACTCAGAGTGGGGCCCTGTCTGTCAGCACACTTCTCAATGCAGAGATGCTCTCCAGACAGGTGGGTTGTGGTTTTCTGGCTGATTGGCTGAGGGGCCTAAAGACTGATTGGCCAAGTGCGGGTGGAGGGATAAGTGAAAAGGACGGTGTACATGATGTATTGAGGATGAGTAACAGCAGGGGATTTTCTAGAAAACTGAGGTAGTTTTATGGTACGCGTAATGCCACTGAGTTTTTTTTAGGGGTATTGTGTAGAATGGTAAGCAGTTTCAGGTGTTTGTCCAAAGTTGTTCTTTTTTTGTGTTGTGTTTGTTTTGTTCGTTCGTTTTTGGTTGTTGTTTGCTGTTTTTGTTTGGTAACATTTCTGACATTATGAAAGTGATTGTGTAGAAATTAGAAATGTGTAAGAGTGTAAACGATCTCCATAGAATGCAGCCACAACTTAAAGAAGAATCTTTTCCTGTTTTTCTGGCTCCAGATAGCACCTGTTTTAAACATGAATGATATGACGACAAAGAAAGTGGCCTCTCCAGATGATGTTTGCGAATCCATGAAGCACCAGCTGTTGATACTGGTGGAGTGGGCCAAATACATCCCATCCTTCTGTGAACTACCGTTGGATGATCAGGTCAGGGGTGGTTTTTCTGTTGATGCTCAGTGCTTCCAGTTTTCTGTTTTATCAGGGAATGTTTCTTGCTTTTAAATCCACATGTGCATTGTCATGAGTAGAGGCTGGTCCCAGTCTGTGTGCTGCAGTGGTCAGTTCAATTCTCTCTCTCGCTCTCTGTCTGTCTGTCTGTCTCTCTCTCGCTCTCTCTCTCTCTCTGACAAAACCAATCAAAACTTCACATGTTCACGCCAGGCTTTCATTTTCAACAGGTGGCACTGCTGCGTGCTCACGCAGGTGAGCATCTTCTCCTTGGAGTTGCAAAACGGTCCCTCGCCCTCAACGACGTCCTGCTCCTGGGCAATGACTCCATCATCACAAGGCTTTCACCTGATCCGGACATCGGGCGTATCGCTTCTCGCATTATCGACGAACTGGTGCAGCCTCTCCGTGATGTTAACATCGACGAGACGGAGTTTGCTTGCATGAAAGCCATCGTATTCTTTGACCCAGGTCAGTTCCCTTGTCCACGCAAGGTTTACATTTAAAAAAAAAAAAAAATCAACAATGCTCAGCATTTAATGGTCTGAATGCCACACCTTGAAACATACATAGTAAATACTGGCAGTCTGCTCTCACACTTATGTCAAAGAGTCTGATTTTTTCACATCCTCCTTTAATTCGCCATTAGGTATTTAAACATCTTCACTGGAAAGTATCTTTTTATTTTTTCTTTCTCCTGATTTAATTCTGTATATTGTTTGAGCTTTCAGTTAGTCAAAAAATGATTGGAAGATCTTCACAATACTTTTTCTGCATGACCCACTTTCGCGAGTTCCTGTGCATCAGCGCAGAGGATGTTAAAACTGTCGTAAGCACAGCTGTCGAATGTCTGCTCTAGGGACATTTGTTGTCTCTTTGCAGTAGCCCGCGGCTTGAGTGACCCAGCTCGCATCAAGGCTTTCAGACACCAGGTGCAGGTCAACCTTGAGGACTACATCAATGATCGACAGTACGACATGCGGGGACGCTTCGGCGAGATCCTCCTCATGCTGCCGTCACTCCAGTCCATCACGTGGCAGATGATCGAGCAGCTGCAGTTCGCCAAACTCTTCGGCATGGCCAAAATCGACAACCTGCTGCAGGAGATGCTGCTGGGAGGTGAGGCCTCAGGTCTGTACAGAGTAGAAATGAAGTTCTGGCTGTCCTGGTGTCCCATTTGGCATTCAGCATTTCCCCACTCCCCTTCCCCCCAGCCCTTCCTTCCCACCCACCACCACACAACCAGCCCTCCTTCCACCCTACCCCTGCCCCCTATAGAAGAAGATAAGGCACCTCAGGATGCCCGTTTACACCGTTGTGGGTGTCAAAGGGTTGAGGCCAGTCCATATGCATAATCACTTGCTCAGGCACTTTGGCGATCCCATGTCCCCGTTCAGAAGGATTGCCATTGAAAAGAGGGTATATTGCACCTGCAGAATATGTTATGATAGTGACATACTTTGTGTGTGTGTGTGTGTGTGTGTGTGTGTGTGTGTGTGTGTGTGTGTGTGTTGATTTTTGTTGTTGTTTTGTTGGCATTTTCTTTGCTCAGAGGCATTATATTCTAGTCTCTCTCTCTCTCTCTCTGATTTGCAAATTTTGGAAATCATCCTCAAGTCATATGCTCATTGATCATGAAAATTAATTCACAGCAGTTGAGAGCCGACAAAAACGTCAGTACGTAGCACTAAGTGTGGACAAAATGTTAACTGGAACTAATGCCAGGGTACTGAATATTTTCAGATTTTGTTGACTTAAGTCAACAGGCCAGGGTAGCTAGTGAGTAAACCCGATGATCTTTTTTCCCCAAGTACGTCTCTTTTGCTTCTCTGCTTACCATCAAACATGTTACATGTATTATTAACTCACACTTTATGACACAAAGCAAGTTTACTTCATATGCCTTCAGTTACATTAACCATCTGTTACATTTGCATTACATACTTTTTATTATCATTCACTCATCTGCACTGGTAGCTCTTCCTGTGAAGCCAGCTGTGGTTAACTTTATTTTTCATTTAAATGCACAGATGTGTTGCGATGTTGCCATCATTCCACGCTGATGTTTGACTGTGATACAGCTTATTTAAACAGGAGAGCATTTTGCCAAGCATCTGTGGGTGGGTGGGTGTGTGTTTTGGAGGTTAGCAGCCTTTCCCACTACCTAAGAGTGATACCAAAGACTGGGCAACGAGAAAAAGACCAGCACCAATATTTGGCCCCAGCTGTGATGCAAACTCATGACCCCAGCATTGAAAGTCCAGTGCTCTACCATTCGCATCCCCCCCCCCCAACTCCCCCCCCCCCACTCCCCCCCCCCCACCAAAATCTTTGAATCAGTCATGCTAGTGACCTAAATTGTATGAGCATTATGCATTACAGAACTTTAGTATCACAAAATTGAACAGCTGACTGAAAGAGTGCCAACACTTCAACTGGCAAAACTTGATGTCCTGTCAGTGGCAGCAAGTTTTAAACGAAATGGAACTTCAAGAAATCAGATGATAAGTAATGTGTTTTGGGTGGTACAGTGTAGTTACTCATCTCTTGTGCTTAACACTCCACCTCACATTTTGCTTTAAGTCTCACGAGTGCCGTCCAAAACATAGCGTTTCAACTGCTTAAGGTCTCCTAGCACTGATCATCTCAATGAATATTATTTCAGTTTTACAAGACTTGTATTATTTTAACTTTAGCGAAAGGTGAATAACATTAACAGGGACAAGGACGTTTCCCCTGGGGTCGTGTGTCTGCTCTGCTGGCTTTTCTTTTCTATCGCCAGTAGTAAAACACTGGTTCATATGAATAGGGGTGGGGCACTGAGCTAATTAACCCAATGCTAAGTACTGTACATGCACACCATTTATTCAGTTAACAATACATGTAGTGACAATGGTGGAGGTTGGAAAAAATACCAAAAAAAACCCCAAAAACAAAAACACCTCTCACCCCAGTACATGTACTAACTACAGTGGTTTTGGAGTCCTAACATTCACCCAGGTTGGCACAAATGGTTATGGGTTAATTTGTTTCTTTTTCATCACCTCTTTCTTTGATTCCCTCGATCTTTAACTTAAAATTAATGTCGGTCTGGTTTTCCACTCAATGGTGCTTTCATTGTACACAGACTCACTCACTGTTTTGTGCTAGCATATGATGATTAAAATAAACTTACAAAAAGATTAGCAGTGAAATGAAAACAACATTAATTACTTGTACCATACTTAAAGTGGAAGTTATAATACAGCTTGCAGCGTGGATGAATTTTGACAACAGCATTGAAGAAAATGTCTAATGTGCGTGGTACATGTAATAGCAACTGCTTAGTGTGAACTAAGAGTTGCATTAGCCAGTTCAAAAGGACAAAGTGTGCAGACCTAAAGCTGTGCTTCTGTGCATTACAAAACTCACTTTGTAAGGATGCTCCATATTTTGTGATCCCAAATACAAGTGATAACAGTAATGAGTAGTGTTCCTCCCTGTCCACAGGTGCCAATGCTGACACGGCACAGAATTCCACCTCGGACCCTTTGGGCACACTGGAAAGTAACACCTTCGCCACAGCCATGGAAGAGGGACCCAGCATGTCCAGGGAACCAATGGCGGAGGGTCTTCAGATGGCCCCCTCTCCCAGCACCCTCTCTCAGAGCCCCCTCGGCCACTCCAGCCCCGGCATGGTGGACGCCCCAGGTGCCATCCCAGCAAATCAGATGCTGGTGGTCGGGCCATCAGTTTCGCAGGCCACACCTCCGCCGGCTCACCTCCCATCCCCTGGCTTGTCGCAGCTCCCTCCTCACCACATGCAGAACAGCATAGACCGAGGACGAATGAGCTCGCCGCCTCTCTCGCTGATGGTTCCGTCATCTGATTCCGCAGCAACTTTGCCCTTCAAGCAGGAGGTCGTTTAGAGGTGCAGCTGATTTAACTGGCTTGGATGCAAAAAAAAGGAAAGAAAAAAACAGAAGTATATCTGGAAACAGTTCTTTTGGCGTGCTGGCCAGCCAACTGAGAACGGAACGGTGCTTTGAATATGATTATATATAACATAGAATCAGTTAAATCCATTTTATGTTGATTTACATGTATACTTTGTTGACTTGTGTACATGTATACTAGCATCGTGTCTTCGTGACTCGGTGGAATTGGTATTGCTCAAAGTCGAACTGTACATGTTTGAATGAACTCTCATTAATCCTTACTTCCAGTAGCCTGTCATCTAAAATCCTGTACTGCTGTATACTAAGTACCAGATACCATATACCCTGACACATTTGCCGTGCTTATCTATCATGTAACTGCAAAGAGAAGTCTTCTGCTTTGAAATCAACAAATTGACCAGGGTATGTGGTATCTGGCACATAGCCGTGCTTGTCTGTCTTGTGATTGCAAAGAGTAGAGCTCTTTTGCTTTGAAAGCAAGAAGTGTACCAAAGCTTGTGGTATCTTGCACACTTGCTGTGCGTGTCTACCAAGCGTGCGCAGTATCTGTTTTGCTGTGAGAGCTACCAAAAGGTTCGCAAAAAATGGAATGTGCATAGCTTTGTGCAAAGTTTTGGCTCCCCAAATTCAGCTGTTGATAGCTTTTCCTGCCTCACACTTTGGATTGGTTCATTCAGTCTAAGATAATAGGCATGTAGAATTACTGTAAGATTGTAAAAGTGAAATTTTTCCTTCAGTTACCCACTAACAGCTCCGTGACATAATTATCGCTTCAGCGACGTTGGGTACAGGAGCATTTTAAGGTCAGCACCTACTGTGAAATTGGCTTTAGTGCGGCAGGGTTATTGTTCACAGTTTACTTTGTGAAGTCGTGTAAAGTGAACTTAGGATGAATAATTTGTGAGATGATTCATGTGTCTGTCATTTTGATGACTTTAGGTTCTTTGTTTTTAGAATAACGTTTTTATGTTATGCTTGTGTGTCAGAGAGAGAGAGAGAGTTACGTTTGTTTAAAAATGACTTTAAAAGAACATTGATTAGCTGTAAATATACATGTAAATTTCAGATTGCTTCTAGCTTGAGTCTTTTGCCAGTAAAAAAGAAAAAAAAAAAAAGAAAGAAAAAAAAAGAATCTTCTTGTGAAAGGCAGCTTAAGCACAGGGGTAGATCGGGGGACCCTTTTCGTTTCTTCCTCAATGGTGCCCGAACTACATGTGCTTCAGTGGGTGACTGGCCAATGATATATATGGTCTGTACCTAGTGAAGTGCTATTGTTCACATATCGCACAACTTTCTACTCATGCCAGCCTTGCGGCGTAATTTGAAATATCTATGATATGACCTTTAAACGTCAGCATGCTTTTAGTTTTTCTCTCCCTTCCTTGTTGGTTGAGAACTTTTATTAGGGTTGGCTTTGTTGTTGTTGTTGTTGTTATCTCGCTTCTTTTCTTTCCTTCTGATTATTTTTCCCGTATAAAGCCCGAAGTGTGTATGCAAGGGATGTAACCCATGAAAAGGTCGGGTTGGGGTTGAAGAGTACAAACTCACAGGTTACCTCCCTTGGAAGTGTTAATGGTGTCTTCTGAGAGTGTGCTGATGACAATGGGGTATTTGGTCAGTGGGCGCAGAAACGGTTAAAGTTTCATGGAAATTTGTGTCTTCTGACCTGAAATATGCCAAGCAAAAGACTGTGCCTATGTGTACTTTTGTGACAGTAATAACTCTGTCTCCCTGTACTTTAGTTTTCCTTAGGCAGTGAATTGTTCAGTTGTGTTTAGTGGACAATTTTTTCAGCCTACTTTCTCCTTGTGTGTATAATTTTTTTAATGAAATTGTTGATCAGGCTAGTATTGTACATTTTATATTGTATGTTTATAATCATAAAGAGCTGTTCCAGCTTTTACGAATGGGTTGAGTTGAAGTCATGATGCCCATGTAACTGAGTGTAAGCAGCGATTGCATTATTTTCTAATCTGCATGTGCATTTTGATTGGTTATTTGGAATGAGGGATCTCAAAATATGCACCTCATACCCAGCACCCTCTTTATATGATTCTGGGCATTTCATATGATCGCAACTCTAATTACAGCAGGCAGTGATCAGATTTTGACTGCGTACAATCAGACCTAATTGATATTTTAAAGTTCATGATATTTTCATAATGCAGTATTGATTGCAAGTGTTATGGAGATGTTAAAGTGCCACTTATAAGAATTGTAAATTTTGTTTTTTAATCAACTGATTTTTTTGCCAATACAATGCAATAAATAGTGTTCGTGTGTGTGTGTGTGTGTGTGTGTGTGCGTGGATGGAGAGAGAGTTTCTGGGCACAATTATCTAGCATTTAATTTTTCTGTAATTATATTGCCACTGATCAGATGTTAAAAAAAAAAAGAGCAGTGCCAGGCTGGTAACTTGCAAAATAACTCAACACATGTTCATAGACGTGTGTATATGTTTGTTTTCACCTTTATTCAGAATAAAATGGCCTGTGTAAATCATGTGTTTTATCATTTGTCTTCACTGGCATGCTAATGAAACTGTAGTTAATTATGTATTACTGCTCCTTGTGACACTTGTAATTAAAGATGCATGGGAAACAGAATGTTATGTTTGTTGTTGTTGTGTTTTGTTTGTTAGTGTGTGTGTTGTTTGTTTGTTTGGGTTTTTTTTTTTTGGGGGGGGGGGGTTGTTTGGGTTTTTTTTTGGGGGGGGGGGGGTGTTGCTGTGGTTTTGGATTTCTGCTAGGTATATAAAAATTAATACAGTTTAATTGTGTTGAAATGCAGCGTGTGCTTGCACACACACACACACACACACACACACACACACACACACACACACACAAAACACACACACACACACACACACACACACACACACAAAACACACACACACACACACACACAAACACACAGTGACAACATTTCAAGGATCCCTTCCAGCGCCTCACCCGCGTATCGTCAGTACTGAGACCCGTCCATACACTTCATGACAACTTCCGCTAACTCGTGCTAAAGTGAAAGTGCATGCCCAATGAGGTGAGCACTGTTCAGCACCTTCCCATCCCCAAATGCCGATAGTGGACTCGTCCAATATCCTTGTGATTTCATCCCTGACACCCGCCTCCCCTGTTTCGATAGTGGAGGCGACCTACATGAGCTGTTTGATTTCTTGCTACCCATGTCTTTGTTTGTGGACTCGTCCACAGTCCCTTTTTTTTAATTTTTATTTTTTAACCCCATACCCCTGCCCCCGAATTCGATTGTGGACTCACCCAAGGTTGAAAAGTTCTTATGAACCACGTACCGGTCTACTAAGGAAATAGGGGTGAGGGGTTTGAAGTGACCCTCTAAAGTTGTGTTAGCTAGCGTATCAGTCCACACACACACACACACACACACACACACACACACACACCCTGGGACATGGCCGGTTCTGCAGAGCTTTTCAAGAAATCAAATGCAAACTCTCCAGCAAAGCTATATGATTTCATCTTCCACACCCCTCCGTTTCGATAGTGGACTCATCCGATGTGCTCTGTATGACTTCATCCCCACCCCTCATAATGCACTTCGTGATTTTTCTTTCCACACTCTTTTTCGATAGTGGACTCGTCCATAATAACTTTTCAAGCAATGAACCGCAAGCCCCATGAGTTCTGTTCGGGAAGAATACTTTCCCACCCCTGGATTTCAAAAGTGGACTCATCCAATGTTTTTTGTTGTTGTGTGGCTCAGTTTCCACGATGAACCCGTCCGACTGTGATTTTTTTTCTCTCAATTTTCATTCCATCCACTGTTTCGATAGTGGACTCATCCAATGTTTTTCTTTGTGGCTTTCTTTCCATGGTGAACGCATCCGACTCAGTCTGATGTTTTCAAATTCTTTCCAACCACCCCTCTGTTTATATAGTGGACTCATCGAAAGTGCTCTGTATGATTTCATTCCCACCCCTCTGTTTCGATAGTGGACTCGTCCACACTCCTTAAGAATACCTTCCAACCCCTGAATTTCGATAATGGACTAATCCAACTTAAAAAAAAATTTTTTTTTTTGCTCTGTTTTCATGATGGCCCTGTCCGACTGTGATTTTTTTTTCTCCAGTTTCTTTCCATCCACCCCTCTCCTTTTGATAATGGACTGCATGATTTATCTTCCCATCCTCTTATTCAATAATGGAACCGTTCGCAGTCCTTTCTTTGTCAACTAATACCCTCCCACTCCCGAATTTCGATAGTGGACTCATCCATTGTGGTCTGTGTAGCTTTATAGCCTACCCCCCCCCCTTCCATAGTGCACTCGTCCGACTGTTTTTCTTCCCATGCACCCCTGTTTTGATTGTGGGCTCGTCCGACTGCTTTTTTTCCTTCCCATGCACCCCGCCTGTTTTGATAGTGGGCTCGTCCGACTGATTTTTTTTCCCCATCCCATCCACCCCTGCTTTGATAGTGGGCTCGTCCGACAAGCGGCCTCAAAACATGCACAAACCCTGACATTGACACTCACGTCCATTTTGATAATAGCCGTCTTGCCATCATTGGATGAAACACACACACACACACACACACACACACACACACACACACACACGGCGCAATAACCAGAGGCCTGACAGCTGTGATGAAATGACCAATGGTTTAATCTTTGTGAAGTAAACATGGCAAAACCAGACAATTTCAACTCCACCGATGTAATGATATTGTTGCTGGTCACTGACGTGAACAGCAATGTTAACAGGCATAAATTACGTGTACTGATGAACATGTAACAGTAAATACATCATGCAGTATGATAGAATGGACAGTTAACACAGCGCGAACCTTACAATCCTTATATAATTATCAAATATGCATTACTTGCTCCCTTTTTGATATTTTTTTTTTCAATAGAATAACCAGACCAGAGACATACATGGTAGATATGTTTGTATGTTTCTGACCAGACGTATACAATGTAATACAGGACATGACATGTCTATGGTATATTAAACATACCTTTAAAAAAAAAAGCAAAAAAAAGCGTACCTTTCAGAGTATTTTGGAGTTTGATTTGGTGGCATTTTTCATTATTTTTGTTTTACTTTATTCATGAAATTTATTGTCAAAGGAAACTTCCGAAAGTTTTTTTTTTTTTTTAATAAAAAAAAAAAACACACACGTAGTGAATGAAGTGCCACCAAAGCTTTTATTTTTTACTATATCCCTAGAGGTACGTGGGGGTGAGTGGGTGTTTGGGAGTTTAACGTCCTTTTCCACCACATACGGGTGATATCAAAGACGGGGCAACGAGAAAAAGGCCAGCACAAATATTTGGCCCCAGTCTGGATTCGAACTCACGACCCATGGAGAGTCCAACGCTCTACCATTCGGCTATACCCCCCCCCCCCCCCAAGAGGTACGTACTAAGCTGGTGCTGTGATATAATGACAGAATGGACAATGGAGATCATGTGGACAAGATACTCGTTCCTAGGCGTGCTTGTTTAATTTCAATGTTGTCACGTGCCAAGAGAAATGAATACACACAAGATCAAGATACTAAATGCTGTATCGGTTTTAGGAGCCGTCGTGTGGCATTTTACGGAAACAGATCAGGTTTGAAATAACTTTCGATCGTCAACCCTTAGCCCATATTTACTGCAACCTTCAAGCGTTTGTCGGAAGCACGCAGAAGATCGCTAACCTTTGTTTTTGACTGCCAAGAAGCAGTGTTCCCTGTGATTCGAAAATGCAAGGGTCCTTGGGACCCTCTCTCCGCGTTCGATGCAACCACATGAAGTGAAATCAAGCGAAAGACTAGGTATTCAAAGAGGCGAGACTGTCGCCAAACTGGTCCTTTTGTAATTTTACAGTGTCCATAGATCAGATACTGTCTGTTAAGCACAATGGCTCAGCGGATTGAGTTGTTGTTTGGGAGTGTAACCTCCTTTCCCACCACATAAGGGTGATATCAAAGACGGGGGCAACGAGAAAAAGGCCAGCACAAATATTGGGGCCGAGTCGGTATTCGAACTCACGACCCCGAGCATTGGGAGGGAATGCGATGCTGCAAGTGTTCGCTTTTGTTCATCAAGTTTCCGGGAGAGAGTTGGAAAAATACAGTAGTAGCCAGTTAAAGCCACTATCACACAAGGTACGGGCCTTCCCCGCTGGGCCTTAAGACCGCTGCAGATTGCATTATGGTGGCTCGAAAGCGATCCTAGTGATCTGATGAGTTCAAATAAAAGTGCGAGTTTTTCATGGACTTTTAAGAGACAAAGTGCAAACCGGGTCACTACACGATGCACACGCCAAATAACGCCCTGAAGACATTCGCGTGGGTTAAAAAAAAAACAAAAAAATCTTTCGTGTTTCGCCCGCCATTCGCTTCGGTCCAAGATATTCTCACGCAATTCTCGCGAGAACTAGACTCATGATCACACGCAACACGCGTTCTGTGCAGTCCCTCATTGAACTTTTATACCAGCATCGATATCAGACGCGTCTAATGAGCTCATCAGACTGTCGAAACCCACATCAAAGACAGAGAGCACGTGATTGAAATCGGCAGGGGCGCTAGCGTTCGATGCAACCACATGAAGTGAAATCAAGCGAAAGACTAGGTATTCAAAGAGGCGAGACTGTCGCCAAACGAGCTGAGAGCAAGGGGTATCAATTTAATGCACATCTCTCGTCGTCGGTTGTCAATGCCCGCGGATGATGGACCCCTCTTTGGGGAACTGTGTGGGGAGCGAAGGTAGGATGGGGTGTGTGTCGGAGGGGATGGAGGGGGGGGGGAGGGTTGCCGGGGAGAGGGTGATAACGCCTTAAAGATGGACTGGAAAACTTTTATTGACCCCAACGCCTAACAGCCCGTTCCTCTAGCTGCGTGAAACTGGGGTCTGGATGTATTTTGGGAAACTGCCGGGGTTGACATTTGCAAAACAGACTGTGTTAGTTTCAAATTTGTCCAATTTTAATTTTGATAATTCAATCGGGTCGACAGTAGTCTCCCTTGTGGCCCTATCTCGCTGTGGTTATGTCCCTTTCATACGCACCAAAGAAATTGATTTCGTTTTTGTTTTGCGGGATGAACACAATAACTTGAGTATGATAATGAGAATGGTTTTGTGATGACTACTGCTATTTCTCTCGTTGGTAGATCACCAAAAATCTCAGGCCATATACAGCGACGAAGTTTGAATAAAATAAAAGAATTCGCAAGTCTTTAGAGCTTCTAATTCTGCTTCATTTTCTGCCCTGCCACAGTGCCACTCCCTCTGGGTGACAAGATCCAGCCTTGAACATTCGACCTTCTTCCACGATCGCATTTTGCATTTCTCATTTCAGACCAGCGTGTCTTGAAATATACGGCTCAACCGGCTGTATCGGGGTTCGAGTTTCAATCGAGTGACAGTCGAGTCCCGTTTGCATGGATCAAGTTCTTGGAGGAGATGGAGCTTTTCCTCTTAGCACGTGCACCTGTGGCCTGCTACCGCTCAAATGGTCATGGTTGTACAGTTGTGTTGGTAAGGTACCCAGATAGCTAGGTTGGTTGGTTGGTTAGTTGTGGTTTAACGTCCCCGCTACATGAGTGATTGCAGACGATCCTTAATGGGCAGGTTCTGGGGGAGAAGGAACAGCTATCCTAACTGATGTCCAGATGAACACTGTTCAATCCAGTCAGACTGCCAGGTCGGCCGCATTTGACTGTGGGGTAAGGACACATATTGATCGTGGGGTCAAGTGCAGTGTTTCTTTGATGGACCCTGTTTGGCGAGTGTGCTGGTTCCTAATGATTTTTGTTGTCATGAAAAAGCGTGATTTTCTTGAGTTCTGTACTTTGGGAGGGCAATGTGCATGCCAGGGGGGATGCAAGAGGAGGCAAACTGCCAGTGAAGCTGGGAATTTTTGAGGAGAAGAGAGGCAAAGGTGACGCGAGTGAATTTTGGTGAAGTGGCTTTCTAGCCTAAACAGAGAGCATTATTACTCCAGTGAGGAGGAGACATTCAACTTTTTAAAAACTCCTGTCAGACACGTGCCCTTGCATGGTCTGTGCATGGTAATTTTTGTTTCTAGACTGAAGCAGTTTTAGGGGTGACTATGATGCCTGAGGCTAATAGGGAATATATCCGCATTTTGAGGCCTCGTGCAATTGAATTGTTTGACCTGTGATGGGCAAGTTACAGAAACAGGTCCACATACGGGTGATATCAAAGACGGGGCAACGATGAAAAAGCCGGCACAAATAATTATTTGGCCCCGGCCGGGATACGAACTCAAGACCCGAGAACTGGAAGTCCAACGCTCTACCATTCGGCCACCCTGGCTCCCCCCACGCTCTGGGGACCCGTTGACGAACTCAAAACTCCGACTTGTTTGCTGACACCGAATCGAGGATTTAGCACGGCCAGGCATCGAACGCAGGAGGGGAAGGTAGGCTAGGCGGTTTACGTCACCTTGTCGCGAGCGATAATCTCGGATAATGAGCTATGTGATTAACGTCGTTTGTGTTTTAAACACCTAAGACAATAACAAATTCAAATACAGAGGCGTCGTTGGCGCTGTAAAAGTGGTACAGCAGAAAAGTCTCATCAACTACACTTCTAACTATCTTGCACTGGTGGCAAAAAGAAACTGGACAGAAAATGAGACAAATCATTAATGCCGTCATTTTAGCCGGCCAAAAAGAATCGCAGCCGTGTGGATGCTGCTACTTTAGATTTGTATCTTTCTTTTTGGCAGTTTGCAACTGGTTTCAGGAATAAAATGTACAGAGCTAAATGTCGGTGAGCACTGTGAGCAGTGTAGTTTTGTAGTCTTCCTTGTTTTTCTTTTTAAAAAAAGCGGTACAGCGGGTACTGTAGTGGTATACTTGGCAGCCACGCCCGTGAGACAGTTTTCCTATTGTCCTATCAAAGAGTATGGAGATTTACAAGTTGAACTGCCCGCAACACGCGGCACGGGCTCGTCTACAACTTCAGGCGCGTAGGAAGATGCTGAGAGGAAGGGGGGCCCACTAAATCGGGTGAGCCATACGGCCAGGGTAAAAAAAAGTGTGTGTGTGTGTGTGTGTGTGTGTGTGTGTGTGTGTGTGTGTGTGTGTGTGTGTGTGTGTGTGTGTGTTGACTGCCAAGGATTGTGTCCTGCGACAGCAGAGAGGGGGGGGGGGGTGCTCTCCTCTTATCAAAAGCAAGGGGGACCCAAAGATATTCGGGCCCCCCTTCCAAAAATCGAACGGGGGCCTGGGCCCCCAGGGCCCCCGTGGTTCCTACGCCCCTGATTTTACTTCCTTCGGCTTTTGTTTTTCCGTCAAATGAACCATCGTCTGTAGTCTCGGCTCAAACGAGATCTTGAAATGCACTTACCGTGTCGTTCGCGATAGGGCTCGTTGCGTACCGTAGTTCAAAAACTGTCCGACAATGATCATTTCAGCCCTACTACAGTGTGTAGCCTTAATTTCTCTTTTGTCTCCTTCCTATTGGCGGTATCACATTTTGCAAAACAGAAGGGGGAAAAAAAACAAAAAAAAAAAAAACAGGTGAAAAACAAAGAGAAATTTAACCGACCGTATATCCTAGTATGTCAACCGTTTGCTATTTTCAGATTTTCGGTGCTATTTTTTTCGATTCACTAAACTTTTTTCAGTTTGGTTTTCAGATAAATGGGATTGTAATATCCTTGAAGAACACACCTTTAAGATTATTTTTGTCTTCAGTTTTTTTTTATTTATTTTTTTTTTTTGCTGCCACAACTCTTTTCCGTCTCCAGTGGTGTTCCTCCCTGGTAATGGGTGGAATCCACGGAGGGCTCGGAAGTTGGGGCAATTTTTATTATGCATGATGATGGAGATGAGGATGATGGTAAGATGATGCTATGGAGGTCCGTGTGGTTTGGGACTGCGGGACAGGGCCGCATTCCACGCTTCCTGTCATAAATATCCAGGCATGAACCAGACCCGGGAACTACGGCACCTGTGGTGCCGGCCGTGTAATCATCCACATCATAAGACGTGTCATACTAAGGGAAGCACCCCCAAAGTCGCACCCGTGAAGTGGGTGAATCTCGGCTGTGTGGCAACAGCCTCCCCATTGGGCCCATAGCACACCCGCTCTGGGTAGGAGCCGACCTAGGTAGGAAAAATCCCGCTTGCCTCGGCTGGGACTCGAACCCGGGTCTCCCGGTCCATAGTCCGAAGTGCTAACCACTACACTACGGAGGCCGGTCTGTCTTCAGTTCTTTGTTTTGACTGCAGGTCTGAATGAAAGGAAATATGTTACCCTATAAAGCGTTTTCCTCAGAAACCCCCCCCCCCCCCCCCAAACAGAAACAACAAAAAAGAGCAGACACGCCACGTCTTGAATGTCACACGTTTGCGTTTTCGTCCATCCTTCATCCTGTTTACCCTTATTTGGAATGCCCGTAAAGCACGCTAGATACTGCTAGATATTCCACTTCTAGTTTTTCACTTGCATTGTTCACATTTTATTTTGCTAGAACCCACCCACACACATTCCACAAATAGATTGAAAAGAAGAAGGTGGGAATAAGTTTACTTAACTTTTCTTATCACTGAAAGTTTTTTTTTTTTTTTTTTTAACCTCAATTGTAGGCCCGCTGCAAGCCACAAAAATTAAATGTTTCTTGATTCTGTGTTTTTATTATTTATTTTCATATTTTTTAAACCTTGGTCTTTATTGGTTCTGAATACAAAACCTACAAATTGTCTACTGCTGATGGACATATGGCTGAAGGACAGAAAACAACAAACCCCTCCATTCCCCCGCCTGCCCCTCTCCCCCCCCCCCCTCAAAAAAAAAATACATAAAATAAAATAATACACTAATACACGCAACCCCCCCCCAAAAAAACAAAACAAAAAAAAACAAAAAAAACAAAAAACAAAAAACAAAACAAAACAAAACAAAAACAACAACAAAAAAACAGGGGGTGGGGTGCTGGGGTGGGGTGGGGTGACGGTGGAGAAACGGTGGACAATATTCAAGTGCCGGGTCTCTATACGTCAGCTGGGAATGTGTTTCACTTAACTCAGTTCCTACCAAATAAGTTTGGGGTTGTGCAACAGAGACCCCACTATTTAAAAAACAAAACAAAACAAAAAAAAAAAAAACATAGTGAATTTAAATATGGCTCAGTGTGAGTGTTGCACTTTGATTATACTCGTGTTTGCTACAGTGAGCGCCGCAAAGGAACCGTTAGTCTTTCCTGACTTTCGCAACAACAAAAAAACAAACAAACAAAAAAACCGAACACGGATACACATGCGCGGTATGAAATGTGTTAAACTTCGAACACTGGGGGAAAAAAAAGCAAGAAACTGCCAGAAAACCGAACCATAGTGTTGCAGTGTGTGTTACATGTAAATACATGATTCCTATCGGACACAACCCAGATTTATTTTTTCCTTGAAACAGGAAGTCTGAAATACATTCCTCTTCAAGGGATATAAAGACGGGCTGTCCCGATGGGCCGTATAATGTTGTTGTGCTGTCGCATACTGTGGGGCGCTTTCCGCCAGCAGAACAATCTAGGATTTAAAAGCCTCTGAATAAAACAAGAGCTGGAGGTTTTTCTCTTCTGCTTCTTTTTTTTAGCTGCACAAAAGTGTTTTGAAGTATGTGTGTTTGTCTCAGTGTCTGATCGCTGAATGACGTTTCCGGCTGAATGGGGTTTGCATTGATGACGTCATCAGCAGCCCTGGGGGCGGGTGAGACAAACAGATCTAGAGCGATTTGCATGGTTAAGCCATTTATATTTGCTTTGCTTTGATTCTTTATTTTTGTTGTTGATGTTGCTGCTGTTCTTCTTGTCTCAGTTATGGATTTTTTTCTCTTTTAATATTTGTCTTCTTTTGGTGTAAATCCTGCAGAAATGTAAACCTTTCATGAGGGGGAAATCTATGGATTTTTTTTCTTTTAATATTTTTCCTTTTGGTATCAATCCTGGAGAAATGTAAACCTTTCATGAAGGCGAAATCTTGTAATAAATATGGACAACACTGAATTCTTTTTTCTTTCTTTCTTTCACACGCTTGTCATTTTGCCTCTAACCTAACCGCTCGACAGTGAGAGGGGAAGTTTTTCTACGTTATGAAAGAGCATCCATCCCTCCATCCCGTCCTTGATATCACCCATACATGATGGAAAAGGACGTTAAACTCCACCCTCCACCCCCCCCACCCCCCATCCGTCTATCCCTCCATTTTCCCTGCGTCTACAGGACAAATCACCCAAGCAACACTGAGACATTTTACCACGAAAGTGGCCAAATGTGTTCACGCTATCCGTATAATCGCCCAAAGCAGCAAGTTTTATTCGTCTTGTCGAACGCATGAAAGGTTCGCGTCATCAGCAAAAGACAGTTCAAATAAATCGATTTCAAGCAACAACAAAAAAGTCACACTTTCATATGGCCATCAAGTCACATGTCCCAACGGTTTAAAAGCGCAATATTACACTGGCATTGTCCTAGAATATAACCTAGATACATGCCTGTGGTGTAACGACTCGTTCGATATTCCTAAACCATAAAATGGAGACACTGTGCTTGCCTTTCAAATACTTGGATGTCATGCTAACCGAATTGGGACGATAATTAATTTACGCGTGGGACAAGGAACTAAACAAATTTGTTTTGCACGCGGGTTTGGCTATGCTGCCCCCCCCCCCCCCCCACAACCATCATTGCCCTATATTCAAGAAAGTCCTTTTATTATTTTGAAGCAGAAGAAAAGGGAATCCGTTTTATATTGCAGGCCAACAGCGGACAATAAAACCACCAGATGTGACTTACTCTCCGGTTCTCTCGCGTTTTACAATGGTGTTTATCTCATTTCGTGTAAATCCTACCACGTATGACAATTGATATGCAAGATTTCATTTGTTCTTATGGATACGTGTACATAAATTGAACATATAATTATAATGAACAGACACATCAACAGGATGAATAATGATGATGTGTAGATACAAAAAGCAGGAAATGTCATTCAGTGAGTTTATACTTGAACAAGTGTGATACATTATACAAATTCCGCATTATGGATAGAATAAATGAATATAAACTACGTGTTAACAGCATATCTCTCTCTCTCTCTCACACACACACACACACACACACACACACACACACACACACACACACACACACACGCACGCACGCACGCACGCACGCACGCACGCACGCACGCACGCACGCACGCACGCACGCACACACACAGACGCACGCACAGATGCCTTTTTCCTCACCATTAAAACACCATACCGTTGGGTCTCGACATGGCTGAGAGATAAAACAAATGATAACCAAGCAAATGAAAATACGATGAACACTGGTCGACGCTTAGTATACTCCATACTTAAGATATTTTACCGCCACTGATTTCATTGATACAGCAACTGATCGACGCAAATACCCTTTCCTGTGTTTCTGTCTGCTGCCGCTGGTACCAGGCCGTTTTCATCCAGAGTAGAGATCAGATCAGACTTGCGCGGACAACAGTCTATTACTGTGATAGATCGCCGGTCAGATACCATCAGACACTTATAGCATCCTCGTATTCCACACAATATACAGATACGTATCACAAGTCCATACACATTAGGAGTACAATTATGAGTTTCTCCGCTTTATTTCCACACTTTTGCCTGTTGTAGTTTCGAGTAGTCATCCGTCCACAAATGAATAGCTGCGCGTTACTGTTTTCTCTTCACATAACCGCAGGCGGTTGATAACAAGTGACAGAGGACATGTGCGATTCAGATTCGGGGTTTTAATTGTCTGCTTAAACCTTTGCACGTATCCCTTGCCAACACCATTAAAAGTCAGGGCACACAGCTGAAACAGCCAGTATAACAGTTGTAAGTGTTCCAACATGATCGTTCCACGCACACACAGTCGCGTCAAAACCGCTAACAATTGTACCCGTTTCACCATTGCTTCTTCAATGGTTTTCAGACAAACCGCTGCGCATATTTACTCCACACCATATTGCACGAATCCCTTGCCAACATCGGTTGAAGTCACATATACACACACACACACACACACACACACACACACACACACACACACACACACACACACACACACACACACACACACACACACATTCCTCTCATTCAAGGTGATCACCCTGGGACTGAGCATTCAGCCGAGGAACAGCAACAACTAGACTGAGTACGTGGTTAATTCATTCTGCTCGAACTACGACTATCATCAGAGTCATAACACGATTTCACTCCTCACTGCCGCGCTAAGAGTACAGTCGTCAGTAGTGTGCCAAATCTTCGCTCTGTTCCACCGTTGCTAGCCGTTGCCAGGTTTTCTTGGACTGATCTCCCGTAGAAACGGTTTCTGTTTTCGTTGGTTACCGCTGTGTACGGTTTATCGTGCGGTTTAGGCGGTAAAAACAATTGCGGACAGAAGGCGGCTATGTGTCACTGTGAGGGGCTCCAGGCAGCTAGACGGGTGATGGTACATGTAGCGTCAGTGTAGGAAGGGATAACGAACACAAACCCAGACCTGGACACCAGCGATGTCTCAAACTCCACGTAAAGTTACCATTTTCATACACAAACAGTCACACACACACACACACACACACACACACACACACACACACACACACACACACACACAACCCTCTCATCCAAGCTTGAGGATGTCTGTGGGTGTTTCAGCCTAGAAGCGCCAACATCAACAACATAACAGCACATAAACCGCCGATCACATCAGCGATGTCTCAAATTCCTTTTTCCACTGTTTGGACACCTGGTAAATGTTGTAACAGCCGCAGCAAAAGATGTACTTGAGAGTCTTCCGGAAATAGGGGGAGATGATGCAGTACAGGATGAAGTTCACAGAGAAGTTGATGCTCTGCATGAAGTTCATGACGGCCTCCACAGACATGTACGTGTAGCCGTTGTTAGTGTTGGTGATGAGAGCAGCGTAGATGACGATCTCAGACGGGGCCACGAAGATGAAGAACATGAAGACGATGACGACGAGCGTGACGGTGAGAACGTGCGAAGAGTTGTCGTGGCCGTGATGGTGTTCCTGGGGGAAAACACGAGATGGGAAATTATATTCAGGCACACGCAGGAAATGGTGTTCTGTAAGGTGTCAGTAGTGTCATATTTCGTTAGACTGCGTTTTGCGTGTATACACGAGTAGTGTTTCATGAACTTTAGACGCTTTGAAGAAACGAAGAAGCGGAGGAAGAGGGAGAAAAAGAAGAAGAAGGAGAAGAAGTAGAAGAAGAAGGTGAAAAAGAAGGAGAAAAAGAAGGTGAAAAAGAAGGAGAAAAAGAAGGTGAAAAAGAAGGAGAAAAAGAAGGAGAAAAAGAAGGTGAAAAAGAAGGAGAAAAAGAAGGTGAAAAAGAAGGAGAAAAAGAAGGTGAAAAAGAAGGAGAAAAAGAAGGTGAAAAAGAAGGAGAAAAAGAAGGAGAAAAAGAAGGAGAAAAAGAAGGAGAAAAAGAATGAGAAAAAGAATGAGAAAAAGAAGGAGAAAAAGAATGAGAAAAAGAAGGAGAAAAAGAAGGAGAAAAAGAAGGAGAAAAAGAATGAGAAAAAGAAGGAGAAAAAGAAGGAGAAAAAGCAAAAGAAGGAGGAGAAATAGAAGGAGAAGGTGAAAAAGAAGGAGAAAAAGAAGGAGAAAAAGAAGGAGAAAAAGAAGGAGAAAAAGCAAAAGAAGGAGGAGAAATAGAAGGAGAAGGTGAAAAAGAAGGAGAAAAAGAAGGAGAAAAAGAAGGAGAAAAAGAAGGAGAAAAAGCAAAAGAAGGAGGAGAAATAGAAGGAGAAGGTGAAAAAGAAGGAGAAAAAGAAGGAGAAAAAGAAGGAGAAAAAGAAGGAGAAAAAGAAGGAGAAAAAGCAAAAGAAGGAGGAGAAATAGAAGGAGAAGGTGAAAAAGAAGGAGAAAAAGAAGGAGAAAAAGAAGGAGAAAAAGAAGGAGAAAAAGCAAAAGAAGAAGGAGAAGAAGTATAGAAGAAGGAGAAACAGAAGAACTTGAGTAGAAAAAGAATAAGAATGTGGGTGGTTGAGTTTTTGGGGTCATAAAGCCGCGCAAGCAACAAAGATTCATTCGCGGCTGAAAGCAAAAGAAGGGGAAAGTGGGTGGGTGTTTGGGGGTTTAACGTCCTTTTCCACCACGTATGGGTGACATCAAAGACGGGACAACGAGAAAAAGGCCAGTGCAAATATTTGGCCCCAGCCGGGATCGAACTCACGACCCGAGCATTGAAAGACCAACGCTCTACCATTCGACCACCCTGGCTCCCCGAAAGAAGAAGAAGTAGAAGAAGAAGTAGAAGAAGTAGGAGGAGAAAAAGCAAAAGAAGAAGACAAAGTAGAAGAAGAAGGGGAAAAAAGCAAAAGAAGGAGAAGACGAAATAGAAGAAGGAGAAACAGCCTAAGAAAAAGGAAAAAAAGCAAACGAAGGAGAAGACGAAAGAGAAGAAGAAGGAGAAACAGCCTAAGAAGAAGGGGGAAAGAAGCAAAAGAAGGAGGAGACGAAAGAGAAGAAGAAGGGGGGGGGGGGGCTAAGAAGAAGAAGCAGAAAATGCAAACGAAGAAGGAAAAGAAGAAACAGAAGAAGAAGGAGAAAAAGCACAGACGAAGTAGAACCAGAAGAAGGAGCGTGGGTGGATGTTTGCGGGTTTAACGTTCTTTTCCACCACATATGGGTGATACCAAAGACGGGGCAACGAGAAAAAGGTCAGCACAAATATTTGACCCCAGCCGGGAATCGAACACGACCCGAGCATTGAAAATTCAACACTTTACTGTCCCGGTTCCCCCGCCAAAAGAAGGAAGAAGAACAAAGCATGGTGGTGGTGGTTGTTTGGGAGTTTAACGTCCTTTTCCACTACATAAGGGTGATATCAAAGACGGGGCAACGAGGAAAAGGCCAGCACAGTATTTGGCCCGAGCAGGGATTCGAACTCACGACCCGAGCTTTGAAAGTCCAACGCTCTACCATTCAAGAACAAAGGAGAAGAAAAAAAAAAATAAAAAGCGGAAGACAAGGGAGGATGAGTAGAAGAAAAAGAAGAAACACAACAACTAAAACAAAGAACTAGCTCTTGCAATACCTGCTTGAACTTTTGCCGCATCTTGTAGGAGCGGTAGATCTTGCGGCAGAGACACACGTTGAAGTAGATGAGTAGGATGAGGGGGATCATGTTGTTCACCACCGCCCACATTATCCTGTAGATCGTGTCCAGCTGGGCCGAGTCCCACAGGGACACCGGGTTAGGCCGGAACGCGATGGAACCTTCCCCGAACCAGTCCCAACTCGTCGTCTCGGCCGCTGGCGTCGTTGCGGTGGCGACGACGACAGGGACCGAACCGTTGGCCCGCAAGGCGTTCGGTAAATTCGCATGGGCCGTGCCTGTCCTGTTGCCGCCGGTGGCATTTCGGGAGAAGGCCATCCTTGTAAAATTGTGAAACACTGACGAGTTCATGGCGTGGACGAGATCGTTGATGTCGCCAGGCAACGTGTGCCTGTCGCCTCCGTTGCCGTTGGTAGCGAAGAGGTCATGGTCAAGGCCGGAACTGTTGACCTCGAGGGCGGGTCTGGGGCAGATCTCCTGCACCTCGTATCGCCAGAGGACGGGGATGTTGAAGATGAAGGAGAGGATGTAGGTGAGGACGATGACAATCTTGATGCGTCGCGTGGTAAGGTACAGGTCCTGACGCAGCGGGTGACAGATGGCCAGGTAACGCTCCAGGGACATCGCCACCTGCACATCGACAACAGTCACTTCATTAACCACGACAACGACAACAGTTCGTGGGCGGGTGCTTGAGTTAGTGAGTGAGTGAGTGAGTGGGTGAGTGAGTGGGTGAGTGAGTGGGTGAGTGAGTGGGTGAGTGAATGAGTGAGTGGGTGAGTGAGTGGGTGGGTGGATGAGTGAGTGACTGGGTGAGTTGGTGGGTGAGTGGGTGAGTGAGTGGGTGGGTGAGTGGGTGAGTGAGTGGGTGAGTGAGTGCGTGAGTGTGCTAGTGAGTCACTGAGTGGGTGTTTGGAGGTCTTCTGTCCATCTCAAGCCAATCAAGGGTAAAGCATCTCAAAAGCCATGGCACTAGGATGATGGATAGTTCCTGCCATTATTTGTTGCGGCGCTGCGTGTTTAAGTTTTCCACGAAATTAGGACATTTTTGTTGAATCACCCGAGCTGTGCAAAGGTGTCCCTGAAGTGAACGAGCAATTTTTGATACTATGTAGTCTCACTTGTTGTCAACTCAAAATAATGTCTAGTCTGGTTTCTTGATCCTAACAAACTCACAAACGTTTACAAGTTACAAACAACACCCAGGATTGCAAGGTCTTTGACAATTTTGACGAGCATATACAGCAACTTCAATTGTGACCCTCCACCACGAAATGAGTCTTCTTGTGCTAGTCATTTTGTTCATGTTACAAGACGACTCATTTCGTGGTGGAGGGTCACAATTTCATGTCATCAGTCTCTATCAAATCAATCCAGTATCGCACCGTGAGCCATGTGCTGATCATAATGAAGACGTTGATGACGGCCGTGCTGTACACGCGGTAGGTCAGCAGCAGTCCCTTGCTCTGGTACAGGTCGTTCTTGGGCAGGAACATGGTGGGGAAGGCGAACACGCAGAACATCAGGTCCGACACGGCCAGCGAGATCAGGCAGAGGTTGGCGGCCTGCTCCAGCGTCCTGGTCAAGATAATGATGAGGGTTATAGCACGTTTCGTAACGCTCGAGTATCCCACGGGTTATTATTATTATTATTGTTTTTACTCTTTTTCGGTTTTGGCCCTGTAGGCGAAAATCAGTCAAGATGAACGCTTCCTTTTATGGCTCTTACTGCAGCAAACACGAGTATAATCAAAGTGCAACACTCCCACTGACGGACAAGGAGAAGAAAGAGGAGAAGGACAAGGAGAAGAAAGAAGAGAAGAAAGAGGAGGACAAGGAGAAGAAAGAGGAGAAGAAAGAGGAGGACAAGGAGAAGAAAGAGGAGGACAAGGAGAAGAAAGAGGAGAAGAAAGAGGAGGACAAGGAGAAGAAAGAGGAGAAGAAAGAGGAGGACAAGGAGAAGAAAGAGGAGGACAAGGAGAAGAAAGAGGAGGACAAGGAGAAGAAAGAGGAGGACAAGGAGAAGAAAGAGGAGGACAAGGAGAAGAAAGAGGAGGACAAGGAGAAGAAAGAGGAGGACAAGGAGAAGAAAGAGGAGGACAAGGAGAAGAAAGAGGAGAAGAAAGAGGAGGACAAGGAGAAGAAAGAGGAGGACAGGAGAAGAAAGAGGAGAAGAAGAGGAGAAGAAAGGAGAGGACAGAGGAGAAGAAAGAGGAGGACAAGGAGAAGAAAGAGGAGGACAAGGAGAAGAAAGAGGAGGACAAGGAGAAGAAAGAGGAGGACAAGGAGAAGAAAGAGGAGGACAAGGAGAAGAAAGAGGAGGACAAGGAGAAGAAAGAGGAGGACAAGGAGAAGAAAGAGGAGGACAAGGAGAAGAAAGAGGAGGACAAGGAGAAGAAAGAGGAGAAGAAAGAGGAGGACAAGGAGAAGAAAGAGGAGGACAAGGAGAAGAAAGAGGAGGACAAGGAGAAGAAAGAGGAGGACAAGGAGAAGAAAGAGGAGGACAAGGAGAAGAAAGAGGAGGACAAGAGAAGAAGAGGAGGACAAGGAGAAGAAAGAGGAGGACAAGGAGAAGAAAGAGGAGGACAAGGAGAAGAAAGAGGAGGACAAGGAGAAGAAAGAGGAGGACAAGGAGAAGAAAGAGGAGGACAAGGAGAAGAAAGAGGAGGACAAGGAGAAGAAAGAGGAGGACAAGGAGAAGAAAGAGGAGGACAAGGAGAAGAAAGAGGAGGACAAGGAGAAGAAAGAGGAGGACAAGGAGAAGAAAGAGGAGGACAAGGAGAAGAAAGAGGAGGACAAGGAGAAGAAAGAGGAGGACAAGGAGAAGAAAGAGGAGGACAAGGAGAAGAAAGAGGAGGACAAGGAGAAGAAAGAGGAGGACAAGGAGAAGAAAGAGGAGGACAAGGAGAAGAAAGAGGAGGACAAGGAGAAGAAAGAGGAGGACAAGGAGAAGAAAGAGGAGGACAAGGAGAAGAAAGAGGAGGACAAGGAGAGAAAGAGGAGAAGAAAGAGGAGGACAAGGAGAAGAAAGAGGAGGACAAGGAGAAGAAAGAGGAGGACAAGGAGAAGAAAGAGGAGGACAAGGAGAAGAAAGAGGAGAAGAAAGAGGAGGACAAGGAGAAGAAAGAGGAGGACAAGGAGAAGAAAGAGGAGGACAAGGAGAAGAAAGAGGAGGACAAGGAGAAGAAAGAGGAGGACAAGGAGAGAAAGAGGAGAAGAAAGAGGAGGACAAGGAGAAGAAAGAGGAGGACAAGGAGAAGAAAGAGGAGGACAAGGAGAAGAAAGAGGAGGACAAGGAGAAGAAAGAGGAGGACAAGGAGAAGAAAGAGGAGGACAAGGAGAAGAAAGAGAAGGACAAGGAGAAGAAAGAGGAGGACAAGGAGAAGAAAGAGAAGGACAAGGAGAAGAAAGAGGAGGACAAGGAGAAGAAAGAGGAGAAGAAAGAGGAAAAGAAAAAGGAGGACAAGGAGAAGAAAGAGAAGGAGAAGAAAGAGGAGAAGAAAGAGGAGAAGAAAGAGGAAAAGAAAAAAGGAGGACAAGGAGAAGAAAGAGAAGGACAAGGGGAAGAAAGAGGAGGACAACGAGAAGAGAGCGGAGGACAACGAGAAGAGAGCGGAGGACAAGGAGAAGAAAGAGAAGGACAAGGGGAAGAAAGAGGAGGACAACGAGAAGAGAGCGGAGGACAAGGAGAAGAAAGAGGAGGACAAGGACAAGAAAGAGGAAGAGAAATGAGGAGGAGATGACAGAGGTGAAGGAGGAGAAAAAGGGGTAGGAAAAGAAAGAGGAAAAGGACAAGGAGAAGAGAGGAAAAGGAAGAGACAGAGGAGGAGAAAATGGGGAGGAGGAGGAGGAAGAGAACAAGGGGAAGAGGAAGAAGCAGAAGAAAAAGGAAGAAGAAGAAAAAGAGGATGACGAAGAAGAAGGAGGGAAAGGAGGAAGACTAGAAGAAAGAAGAAGAAGGAGGAGATCGAGAAAGAGGAAAAGGAGAGGAAGGAGGAGACGCAGCAAAAAAGGACCAATAAGAAGTCTTCCGCTCACCTGAAAGATTTCTGCAGCTTGCGTCGCGTCAGGATGGTCAAGTTGAGAAGGTTGCCCACGATGCCAAAGGCGCAGACGATGGGGAGAAGGAACCCGTAGATGACATGGCTGACCTCCTCAAACAACGCCTGGGCCTTCTCCCCTCCTAGCGTGTTGTTCTCCTTCTCTGTCAGGTTCAGACACACCATGGCTCTGCACACAGACAAGAGGGGACACATCTGTTGAAAGAAAACCTCCCAAAAACAAAAACACCACCACCTCCGCCACAAAGAAGAAAGGAAAAACAGCAGGGAATATAATTACAATTACAGATATTCAATATAGCCGTTGCGGACCTGGTGGTTGGTTTTGAATTTAACGTCCTTTTACACCGCAAAAGGACTTTACCAAAAACGGGGCAACAAGGAAAATTGCCAGCACAAATATTTGGCTGCAGGCTGTGATTCCAACTCAAGACCCGAGCATTGAAAGTCCTTCCCTGAACCAGCTTGTCTATCCCGGACCCGGTGAGTCAAAACCACACACACACACACACACACACACACACACACACACACACACACACACACACACACACACACACACACGCACACACACACACAGAGACACCCACACACACACCCACACACACCCACCCACCCATCCAACCACACCCCCCCCCCCCACACACACACACAGACAGAAACAATGAACTGACGGGTATCTGTGGAGAGAAACGACAAACCTGCTTGTTCCTGTGGACAGAAACTTTTGTACACACGTGCTCAGCCAGTTAATACTGCTGCAGGGAACAGAACTTGTTGAAGACAACAGCGTTGTTGTCAAACTTCATACTGTAACCAGCAGTTCTGTGCGCCTCCTTCACTGCTGTCCTTGCGGACCTCCTGACATTTTCAATCCAAATGCAGTGAACACCTGCCTGAGATCTACTGACACCACCTGCCTACGCAGTTACACACATTTATCGCTTTTCTTATTCCCAGCTGGGAAAGTGACACCATTGTAGGCGCTAATGCTTAAGACGATTTTACTTCCTCGACCTTGGCCAACCCTTTCTTACACGTTCGGCGGTGTTGTTTGTGAAAGGAAAGGGGGTTGGGGACTATTAGTTCAGAGATTTACACACACACACACACACACACACACACACAATTAAAGGAAAAATGTGGAGACCAGGATGTGTGGAGAAGAGGGATGGTCAGAACAGACACAGAAAAGGACAAGGGTGGGTGGGTGTTTGGGAGTTTAACGTCCTTTTCCACCACATAAGGGTGATATCAAAGACGGGGCAACGAGAAAAAAAGGCCAGCACAAATATTGGGCCCCAGCCGGCGGGATTCGAACTCACGACCCGAGCATTGAGAGTCCAACGCTCTACCATTCGGCCACCCCGGCTCCCCAGAAAAGGACAAGGAAACAGCCACCAACCCTAAATCGGAAGCAAGGTCTCGATGTACATGAAAGTGATACAGTCCACTGACAGCGACAAAGAAACAGGAAAAAAGAACGAACGTGTAACGCTTGTTCTTTTAATTGCGTTTAGCGGGGTTGGGGGAGGGTTGGGGGGGGGGGGGGTTAGGGGTAGGGTTGGAAGGGAGTGTGTTAAAGTTTAACATATATTATGTCCACAGCTACTTCAAGATAATTGCTGCGACTCTGGGAAATGATCTGTACATTGTTGTTAACCCAGTCGGGAGTCGAACACGCAGCTTCCTGACCTCCAGCCACCTATGCTACTCCAGTCTGGCTTGGGGTTTTTCACCAACTTACAGAATCTCACAGGTTTTTCAACGCACTGATTTTTGTCACCAAACGGATTTTCGCCGGCCTATTTCACTACCTTCTGACGATCTCGCTGGCTATCTCATAAATCAGACGTCTGCAGCCAGATGTTGCGAACGTGAGGGACCCAAACCGTGTCTTCGCATAGAGAGAGTTAAACACTGAAAGAAAACTCGACACGATAAAACCTGACTCTTTCGCAAAAACTGAAACAGATTATACTCGTATATAATTATTTCCTCTCCGCTTCCCACGCACCAGAAGACATTCAGCGTCACTACACCTTCTCAGCCGACAGTTCATAAGACGATCAGACGTCTGCTGAGATAACTCCTTAATCAGCTCGCGACGGCGCGACGAGGCAAATGAGGGACTATGACGTTTATCAGGTCACTGACGTCATTCTGCTCGTTCGGCACAATTGCCGCGCTCACCACAGTGTCTGAAGCCTGCCAAAAGTGGCTTGTTGTTTTGTTGTTGTTGTTTTTTTGTTGTTGTTGGCTTTGTTGTTGTTGTTGTTGTTATTGTTGTTGTTTTTCCCGCAAGGGGTTCTGCCCAGTGCCAACGCTAACACTAACTACTACGAACACTAACCCAAAATGTATTTCTACATTTAACGCTAAGCGTAAACCTTTTCGCTGTAGGGTTGGACAGAAAAAAAAAACCGAAAAAGGGCGAGGAAGAAGAAGAAGAAAAAGAAGAAGAAGAAGAAGAAAAGAAAAAAACACCCACGAACACACACACGAACACACACACACACACACACACACACACACACACACACACACACACACACACACACACACATGTACGCAAGCAGACGAGAGAGAGAGAGAGAGAGAGAGATACATACACACACACACACACACACACACACACACACACACACACACACACACTCACACACACACACACACACACACACACACACACACACACACACACACACACACACAGACAGATACAGAGAGAGAGAGAGAGAGAGAGAGAGAGAGAGAGAGTCGTGTTCTCAAATACAAAAACTCCTTAATGGAAGTTTCAGTGAGCCTAAAGTCTCCTGTGACATTGATCCCAGACTTCAGCATTTCTTTTAAAACAGTAGCTTCCAGAATAGGCTAACCAATAACCTTCTTTGCTCTTTCTCCGTCTTGCGCAACACAGTGACATGGACCCCCGTTAGATGCCCTACATTTCTGTTTCAAACCCTGCCACACAAAGGATACAAAAAAGAAAAAAACCAACAAAAAAACAACCAACAACGTTGAGACGTGCTTTTCCTGAAGGCGTTCTACAGAAGACGGAAACTGTAAAGCGAAACACGACGACCTCTGCGCCTAATTAAGTCTATGACGAAGCGTATTTCCGAAGAATAAAAAGCGGTAATTGTAGCAAGCGACATTTTATATGGAGAACTTTTTAAACAGTTATCACGAACCTGCCTAGCGTACGCGCCGGTAGACTGCTGTCTTTATGATGGGGTATCATGCTTACGTCACCGGCTCTTTCGACTCCCGCGCACTTCTAGCCCCAAGCTGCATTGACCCGAGGCACTTCCGGCCTCAAGCTGCATTGGCCCGGGGCGCTTCCAGCATAAAGCTGCTTAGACTCGGGGTGCTTCTAGCCTCAAGCGGCTTAGACCCGGAGCACTTTTCAGCTGCACTGACCCGGGGCCCTTCTAGCCTCAAGCTGCTTAGACCCGGATCATTTCTAGCCTCAAGCTGCAGTTGGCCTGGGGCATTTCCAGCCTCAAGCTGCTTAGATCCTGATCATTTCTAGCCTCAAGCTGCAGTAGGCCTGGGGCACTTCCAGCCTCAAGCTGCTTAGACTCGGGGTGCTTCTAGCCTCAAGCTGCTTAGACTCAGGGTGCTTCTAGCCTCAAGCTGCTTAGACCCGGATCATTTCTAGCCTCAAGCTGCAGTTCGTCTGGGGCATTTCCAGCCTCAAGCTGCTTAGACCCTGATCATTTCTAGCCTCAATCTGCAGTTGGCCTGGGGAACTTCCAGCCTCCAGCTGCTTAGACCCGGGGTACTTCACGCTTGGGGAATACATCCCGCAATTGCTCCTCCCCCCCTCCTTCCAAAAACAAAACAAAATTCATTAAGAAATCAGGAAGTAATCGGAAAGCGGTAAAAACACTTTGCCTCGGGTATACGGACTCGTATAAAGGTAGGAAAATAGGGGGAAAAAAAAAGAAGAAATGATATTACTATTTTACCACAAAACGTATACGAACAGGTACGTTTTAACTTACCTTTGTCTCCCTGATTCCGCATCCATTTTCCTGGTTTCAACAACGGGAACACTCTTGGCTGCCACAGGAAAGTTTTCTCCTATCTTCCTCTAGTTTTTGCTTGATGACCACAAACCACAGCTGTGAGCATTGAGCTCAGTCAACAATGTCAGCAAAGTCCTTACAGCTCCTCCATCCCACAAATGACCGAGAACGGTAAAAATCTACGGCTGTCTTTTCTCCACTCCTTTGTGATCAGTTCAAAAGCTGTCTCGTGTGCAGACTAGAAGAAAAGAGGTCAGAAGCTCTAACAAAAAAAAACTGTGAAACTGTGTGTCCAGCACGATACCTGCGTCTTTATGCACCTGCTTGCAAGACTAACAGCTTGCGGTTTTATAAGCCGACCATGTCCAAGACGACTGATCTGGGTAATTCTAACATTATCCGGTTATGGGAACCGGTGTCTTTGTCTCTGGGCACGTGTTCTTTTCTCATTTTACTGTGAATTTCGTTCAGACGCACAGGATCCGTGAACCATCAGACGAGCTTGACGTCTTCGCATTTGAGTTGCTAGTTGCAGGTGGACTGCACCCACGCTCAATAAATCTGCAGATCTGTGGCAAGGTGCAGCAGTTAAGTTGCTGATTAAGCAGATCATAAGCTACGGCCGGCTAATGAACACACACATGTCGGTGGTAATGGTGGTGGTGGTGGTGGTGAAGATGATGTTCATGATGACGATGACAGTTCAGGATGATGATGATGATAATGACGACGACGACGATCTTCATGATGATTATCATAGAAATCATCATCATCATGACGACGACGACGACGAAATTTTATTTCGCGCCGATCAAGCATTTAGCTATGTTTTAAAAATGAAAGAAATTGCGTTTTGGATCGTTTCTGGGGAGCAAACGCCACAGTTTAGCGACAGAGAGAGACACCTGTTGGAATTGGATGATGGTTCTCAAAGAGCGAAAAACATCCGATTGGCGCGTGCGGAATTCTCTGGAAGTCTGTGTTTAGACGGATATATGCGCGAAAAAAGATGCGCGAACCTCTTGACAGATTCGTAACAAACAAACCTAATGCACTGTTTATCTGTGTGCTCTGCGCACAAAAGCTTACTCTGAAAGCAAAATTGAACATTTTCTGATGGAAAGGACACAGATGAACTGGTGTCATTTGAATTCTGGCCGTTGCAAACGGACATCGAATGATGTCGGCAAAATTTTGTTTTAGCTCAGAAAGGCTATTTCTGGATCTCTCGAACATTCCGAGGTGAACCGTTGTATTTCTACGGCCCGATTATGCGGCTAATCGGTCAAATTCAAGCCAGTTCGCTGTAGCATTTGTGACCCGTTCTCGCGAAAGGGACCGTAAGTCGCGCTAGGCCGAACGCCGCTACAGGCGAAAAGAGTGCCGGGGGTCAGTATGGCCGCCGAGTGAGCAGCCAACTTCAACTGCTGATATCTCTGTCAATTTTAGTAGTATAGCTTTCATTCTTATATTGAATTAAACCGCATAACCAGTAGATCGCAGTGATCAAATACACCTCAAAATTGATAATTTTCGACTTAATATATAGCCCCCTTTGTGAGAACGGGTCACATTTGGCACAAAAACCAGGTTCTTTGTTCCGCACTCCAGACTTCTTAAAAATCTGGTGTTTTTTTTCTCCACTGACGATCCGAGTATCGGTAACCTAATAAAACAGGGACTGTGACGACACCAGTAAGACTAGTCCAATATTATAGCCTTTAGTTGGCCGTCCTTGCTATAAGATGTGAAGAAAGATGCACGTCTACTGATCGGCCATACCGCAGGTACCAAGCGTCCCGAGGCAAACACATTCTTGTCGCTCAACACCCTGTCTGGATACTACGAAAACCAACCACAACAGAGGTCCTGGACAGTCTGCAGGCAGCTGCGCTCTGGTGTACATTACGTTGTGGGCACGCAATATATTAGCGGAAAATTATTACGATTCCAGGGTAAAGGCCCATCATGCGAGATACGTAGTCTCAACAATCGTTGGAGCTGTTT
This sequence comes from Batillaria attramentaria, assembly GCA_018292915.2. Classification (NCBI taxonomy): domain Eukaryota; kingdom Metazoa; phylum Mollusca; class Gastropoda; family Batillariidae; genus Batillaria; species Batillaria attramentaria. Next base: position 2,506,782 of record JACVVK020000014.1, on the reverse strand, counting down.
GGGCGGCATCGTACCACTTATAGACAAGTGCGCAGGCAGGTACCGCGTTTCACGTGCTGGCATTCCGCCACTAGAAGCCGGAATGCAAACCGCAATGCACAACGTCTGCCACAGTCCTGCCGACGCAGCTGACTAGGACAGCTGCGGGCCGTTGCAGTTCTCGTTCACATGTCCAGCAGACGTAAGTGTACTGCATTCAGAGCTCTAGTCATCATTCAGGTAAACCATTACGAGCGTACAGGTGCACTCACATACGCGACTGTTTCAAACAAAAGTTGTCTTCCACTCAGTTCAGTTTAGATCAGTTCCAGGTGACATGTCTGCGCTCGGGAAAGCCCATACGCCCCCCCCCCCCCCACGTCTCAGTAATATCCCTGGCGACGTCTTTGATACTGTTCCAATGTTGGTTTGGTTCACACGGGGCCCTGTCCTGCCCTTTTAGGTTTCTAACCACTTCTGATCTTCCTAGGCGCAGGCCGTCGATAATGCTTGCCTGGCCGGCGAGGGTATCTGCTCTGTCACTGCCTGTCACCCCTGAGTGGCCTGGGCAGTAGACTCCAAAGGAGTGAAGCCAAGTAATCTGAGAGTTAGTGCCTTTAACAAAAACACACACAAAAAAAAACACAACTAGGGACGTTTACCTTCCTCCATTACCGTACTGATAATCATGATATCAGCGGAACACGGAATACTGTAGTTCCTACCCCCCTGATTGGGCTCAATCATCCTTTCTTTTCCTGTGTTGTTGACCGACCAACATTCGACTGGTACAGAAACAATGGCACGCACAGTGCACGACGACGACCTTCTTTGGTTACACTGTTATGTGCGTTTGACGTATTTCTCTAATCCACGGAAATTAAAGGGGCCAGTGCCACCATTCTAATGCTTACAGATCGTTCTGAGGTGTTTTCGTGGTATATATCATCACACCACTTGGACACCTGGTCAGTGACAGCGTCTGTAATGCTGGCGCTGAGCCAACAGAAGCGTACTCGATGACGCGGTGACCACAGTGAGCGCTCCAGAGCCCGCATGTAAAACTCGAGGTTAATTTAACCCACGGCTACGGGCCTAACCCAGACTAGGACAAAGGAACCTCCAAAACAAAATTAAATATAAAAGGAAACGAAGCAAGAAGGACAAAAATCCTTCTATAACGGCATAGACACCTTGCTGGAATGGACCCGCTTCCTGATTTAAAACAAAAAACAACAGAAAATTTAACCCTAGAGCTAGTTTAGTTCGAGGTTAGACTCTAACCCGGGGCTAAACTCCCTAACCCCGACTTTTACATGTGGGCCTAGTAGTGTAACAACAGTCGCAGAATAATAACAATAACTGAACATTGTATAGGCGCTTTACCCAATTTCTTTAACTGGCTCAAAGCGCCGCGAGCTAAACCGGACACACGCTCACGTGAACCACACGCATTCTCTCACACACTGGACACATTACAACCACGTGGTGCGAAGGGTCAGCTCAGCAGTTCAAGTTTCGGAATTTAGAGTTGCAATTATTTTCAAATTTTGTGGACTGAACATTTCCAAAGCAGAATTTGAATGTTCCATCGCGTGCGTGCGTGTGCGTGCGTGCGTGCGTGCGTGCGTGCGTGTGTGTGTGTGTGTGTGTGTGTGTGTGTGTGTGTGTGTGTGTGTGGTGTGTGTGTGTGTGTGTGTGTGTGTGTGTGTGTGTGTGTGTGTGTGTGTGCACGCGCGGGCGCGCGCGCGTTCAAAATGATCTACCTTGCGTTTAGTTCTGGATACTGCATTATACACGAAGCAATACTGACGAGAAAATAATGATTTACTATGATTATAGACAATGCCTCTGCCAGGAAATCAACCACTGATTAACTGCAACAAAAAGTGCCTAAGCACCATGGACTTAAATAGCCGCTTAGGTCCTTTCTCTTGTCCGCGTCTACACTGCCCATGGCAGTGACATGCTCATGTTCTATCCCAAGAAATTCCTTAACTGATGCTGTGTCAGTCGTGGTATTCTGATCAATTCATACAACGCCAAACAGCTGCAGCTGCGTCTCCCAAACAGCAAACAAAGCTCTAGAAGTGACACCCACATGTCCTAAAACTAAGCTGTCTCATCACAGAAAATCCCTTAAAGGGGCAGTCCACTCAGATTTCGAAAAGTGTCTGAAAGCTTTTGAAACGTGTCCCAGTGTGACGCAGCCCACACACCACCGCTAAAGGGCAAATCTAGAATGGTTTAGCTACATGACTGTACTATAAAACTTTCATAAATGAATTGATTCGAATATGTCTGTTTCAAATGCATTTTGGGAAATTCGGCAAAATACGCAATGTGGACGGGACCTTTAACTGCTGTGGTGTCAGAAATCGTGCGCTGGCCTGATCATACCATAGGGTGACGGGTGACATCACACGGCCCACGCAGGCAGACTTGTGGGTTACATAATTATCCGAATATCAGAATTAGTTCAAGTTTCAAGTTCAAGTTTTATCCCTGAAACCCCCGTTTGGGGTGCATGGTAAATATGACACATATTGCCGGAAAATAAACTTCAGGTTGTCTTTTCAACATAATGATAATGTACTCACAATCGTGATAACACACACACACACACACACACACACACACACACACACACACACACACACACACACACACACACACACAGAGAGAGAGACAGAGAGAGAGAGAGAGAGAGAGATGATGATGATGATGAAACGTTTTTTATTCAGGATAAAGCATTTAGGCATTACTGCCTGTCTTACAAGCTGTCCTGCTAATCTACGTTAAAGGGTAAAAAGACAACATCAAAACAAGGGGGAAAAAAGGGGGAAAAAGAGAGAGAAAAAAGACAAACAAAAGTATTAAGAGAGAGAGAGATAGAGAGAGAGAGAGACAGACAGACAGACAGAGACAGACAGACAGAGAGAGAGAGAGAGAGAGAGACAGAGAGCAGCAGCATGCAAACCACTGTACGGAAAGTTGAAATGGAACAAAACGACCACATTGAATGTATTAGCATTTCGCCACCCCTACAGTCTGGAACTCTCTGCCTATGGGGTTGAGACAACAACCATCTTTATCAGCCTTTAAATCTGCACTGAAAACCCACTTATTTCAACAGGCCTTCAACTGATGTGTCTCTATGTATTGATTGACGTGTTGGTCTGTATAGTATGAATGTGTATGAGTGACGTGTGTTAGCGCAATGAGTCACTGTGTCTGAGAAGTGCGCTATATAAATGAAATTTATTATTATTATTATTTAAAAACAATTCTGTGGTTTTATATCTTTACATATTCATCACAAATGTCTTCAAAATCCCTTTTTGTGATTACATATTCCTCAGGACTGTTACAGAACATAACTACGTGTTGGTCGACTGAAAACAAGACATTTGTCCCTAATAAGAAGAAAAAGACGCTAGAAAGGTAGGGGATAATTATGACCGCCACCGCTGGAATATAATCTGACTTTTACGGTGAATCGGTCAATGCATACTAAGGGCCGTTCTACACGTGGCAAGTTTGCAAGGCAAAAGCGGGTTTGCGGCCCCCGCAAGTCGACGGCAAATGTACAAGCAAGATGTACAGTCTTGCAGCCTACGGCTTGCCGCGGCAAGTTTCGGATAGAACGGCTTTCTATTTTCTCGGCTTGCGCCTCGCAAGTGCGCGCGAGGCACCCTGGGAGCCCCGCCAGGACGGCCAATCGCACGCCGCGTAGTGGTAGCGCGGCCAAAAATAAACAAAATGGCGTCAAAAGACCTCCGTATGCGCCAAGCGAATCTCGCTGCAAGATCCACTTTCTCGCCCAGATCCACTGTTTTTTCCTGTTCTGCAGCAAAATAACTGCAGCTGCTTCAAAAGTTAATTCCTCCTCCGAACTTTCATGCACATGTTCAGCTGAGTCTGACTCGGATTCACTCGCGACCATGGCCGGGCGAAATCGCGAGAGGCCCCTTCCAAATATGGGGTTGAAAGGGTCACACGAAAGGTCAATCAGCCGACTTGTGGTGCGGAGGTTTCCGCGTGTAGAAGCAGCGGCGTTGCGGCAGACAAACTTGTGGGGGGAAAGTCGAAGGGTGGCAACTTGCCGCTTGTCACGTGTAGAACGGCCGTAACCCCCCGTAAGGCCGTTCTACACGTGACAAGCGGCAAGTTGCCACCCTTCGACTTTCCCCCCACAAGTTTGTCTGCCGCAACGCCGCTGCTTCTACACGCGGAAACCTCCGCACCACAAGTCGGCTGATTGACCTTTCGTGTGACCCTTTCAACCCCATAATTATTGGAAGGGGCCTCTCGCGATTTCGCCCGGCCATGGTCGCGAGTGAATCCGAGTCAGACTCAGCTGAACATGTGAATGAAAGTTCGGAGGAGGAATTAACTTTTGCAGCAGCTGCAGTTATTTTGCTGCAGCACAGGAAGAAACAGCGGATCTGGGCGAGAAAGTGGATCTTGCAGCGAGATTCGCTTGGCGCATACGGAGGTCGGCTTTGACGCCATTTTGTTTAATTTGGCCGCGTGACCACTACGCGGCGTGTGATTGGCCGTCCTGGCGTGCCTTGCGCGCACTTGCGAGGCGCAAGCCGAGAAAATAGAAAGCCGTTCTATCCGAAACTTGCCGCGGCAAGCCGTAGGCTGCAAGACTGTACATCTTGCTTGTACATTTGCCGTCGACTTGCGGGGGCCGCAAACCCGCTTTTGCCTTGCAAACTTGCCACGTGTAGAACGGCCCTTAAGCTGTGTGATTAGATGTTCGCGTAGGCACCGGTAAACATGTAGACGCCGGATGTATTAACGGGGATAATTATACAATATAATCCTGCGTCTAAGATGATAAACAGCCTTGTTATGGCAAATGACGCGTGCAAAACAAAATAACTTGTGTAAGCGGTAAGTTAGACACAGGTCAAAAGGTCTCTAATTCAGAAAATACGAAAAGAAAAAAAAATCTACAAGCAACTACCCGTATAGAGGAACTTTGATTATTTTTCACTTTTAACAGAAGGCCATCTTTGTCAATTTTGGGGTACGTTTCAACTCGATGAACGATCTTAGTCCCCCCCCCCCCCCTTTTAAAAAAAAAAACAACAAAACAAAACAAAAGGCCATCTTGTTAATTTTAGGGTGCCTTTCACTTTGACTAACAATCTAACTCTTTTATAACATTACGCCGTCACGTAAATTTTCGGGTACATTGTACCTTTCGACTAAATTAACAATCTTCCTCTCTCTTAACAAAAGGCCATCATGTCAATTTCATGAAGGTACCTTTCAAAATGCATTCGCCATGATGATGATGATGATGATGATGATGATGATGATCGACGATGACGATGATGATGACAATGATCGACGACGACGACGACGACGGTGATGATGATGATGATGATGACGACGACGACGGTGATGATGATGATGATGATGACGACGACGGTGATGATGATGATGATTATGACGACGACGACGGTGATGATGATGATGATGATGATGATGACGACGACGACGACGACATGTATGAAGAAAATCAGCACCAGTTCACAACCCGGAATTGACCCCAGAACTGGAGTTCCACCTAGCTACTAACTGCTGTCCACAACGATATACTGAAACCTACCGTTTGTGGTTAGGGTACATGGTTCATTGTTGGGGATTTTGAATCCGTGGAAACTCCTTCATGCTGCAACAAAGCGCATCAGAATGCAACTGTGCTGACCAGAAATTCTGAGACAGAATTCTTTTTCCACTAATAGTAAACCCAAGAGTAGACGCAGTACCATAACCTTCCAGAATCTGTCCCGTTCCTCACGCAAAAAGTTTTATGTCTGGCGCCATTTTGTTAATGACCTACTAAGGCGGGCTGTCAGAGTGACGTCCCCAGAAACGCCACCGTAAAAAATCCGTTTTGGCGCAGTAGTAAGATACGTCATGGAGGTACTGGTAACCGAATTTTTGTTGACGTGTCCAAGGTCGCCTCCTCACGGTAGGGACTTGTGGTTGTCACCCTTTAGGGGGCGGTCGGTGGTCTAGTGGTTAAGAGACTTGTCACCAATACGAGAGGTCAGGGGTTCGAGTCCCACTCGGGACAAAGAATTTTTCCTTCTCGTATGTGGCACTGTTCATTCGGGCCGATCGTTCGGGCCGATCGTCCGGGGTTCTCTCCGGGTACTCCGGCTTCCTCCCCCTCTGCTTTGGAAATGTTCAGCCCACCAAATTTGAAAAATAAATGCAATTCTGATTTCCGCTGACCCTTCGCACCACGTGATTGTAACGTGTTTATGTCCAGTGTGTGAGAGAATGCGCGTGATCCACGTGAGCGTGCGTGTTGGGTTCAGTTTGCGGCGCTTTGAGCCGATTCATGAAATCGGGTAAAGCGCCTATACACAACTCATTATTATTATTATTAGACTCCACTTGGGCATGCCACAGAACCCGTACACACTCGAGAACCCAAACTGCACGGGGCGATTTCGCCTCTCGTCTCATCTCTGCCACAGCTGATGATTACTACGTGCAAGTAGGTCGTTCCGCAAATACCCGTGCACTTCGAGTTTGACTCGTAAGCAGCCAAAAACATCTCCGCCGCACGAAACAGCCGAACTGGAACCGAAGCACTACGTCAACAACTTATCACATATGCAAAGTAGTTCCCTGAGAACGTAAGTCTAGTTTGATTATTGTCGGTTTAGCTGTACATCTTTAGCGTGTTGTTAACAGATTTCACAGCAGCTTAGACATTTATTTTACCAAATACATGGAAAAAGACACCGGGAGATGAATGAAGCTTTTTCGCCCATTTTCCCAACTGTGGCCGAGACTAGAAGGTTGTGACGTCACAGTCGAAGCTGTGGAACTGTGTGTCAAGAACCGCGCCACTCAAAACACACTGTATAAACCAGAGAATTTGTCTGGAACCTAAAGCGACTATCGTCCTACAAGCTGAACCGAATGCCTACGTCTCAGAACAAAAGTTAATTTCCATACTTCTTTCCGCAGTGAACGTTTCCAGAACAGCACAAAGTACACACACGGGACTGCTTCAAGTGTTCCACGGTAAAACCACACAAGTATCAATATCCAAGCACAACCACATCACCGGCAGTAAAGCAGAAGTGAACAGCATTAAGGAAACATCGGCACAGCCAGACCTCAGCTACTACACTTTGATTTGTCCTTGTTAAAGATGCATTTAGCCAGACGCGGGCGCAAAGAGAAGCCTTCGACTTGACAATGATGTCATTGCATTCAATTCGTTCAGCAGTTCATTGGAACCCACTCCCCCTCCCCCGCCCCACCTCCCCCGCCCTTGTCCTCTCCCCCTCCCTCCCGCCGTAGTTAATTTCAGTTTTGGCGATCTTATCTATCTTAGCACAAATACGTTCGTACCTTTCCTGCCACCAACGGCCAGTTCCAGGTATTTTCGCAAAACCGTGGCAACCTGAAAATTTTCTCATCTCTTTCCAAAACTTAAAAAAAAAAAACGTGAACCAGTACACCTACATACCAGACACAAGCGTTTTTTTGGCTCACTTGTGTAACAAAGTGAGTCTATGTAATAACCCTCCGTCGTCTGTCTGTGTGTGTGTGTGTGTGTGTGTGTGTGTGTGTGTGTCTGTCTGTCTGTCTGTCTGTGTGTCCGCAGTAAACCTTAACATTGGCATTTTCTCAAAAACAATGTGCAGCAGAGGCACCAAATTTGGCAAGCTAATAGACAGCCATAAGACCTTTCAAAGCATATCTTAGTGATTGACCTTGACACAAGGTCAAGGTCACTAAAGCTGTCTGTTTGGAAATTTTACATTGGCATTTTCTCAGAGTCTAGAAAAGCCAGAGACATCAAACTTTGCATGATGATAGAAAATGACAACACCTTTACTGACATACCTGTATTCAGTGACTTTGAATCAAGGTCAAGGCCATGCAAGCTGTTTTGCCGAAAACCTCCCAAAACCTTAACATTGGCATTTTCTCAGAAACAATGAACAGCAGAGGCACCAAACGTGGTACGCTGATAGACAGCCATAAGACCTTTCAAAACATACCATAATGATTGATCTTGACCCAAGGTCAAGGTCACTAAAGCTGTCTGTTTGTAAATTTTACATTGGCATTTTCTCAGAATCTAGAAAAGCCAGAGACATCAAACTTTGCAAGATGCTGGATATTGACAACACCTTTACTGACAAACCTGTATTCAGTGACTTTGAATCAAGGTCAAGGCCATGCAAGCTGTTTTGCGGAAAACCTTCCAAAACCTTAACATTGGCATTTTCTCAGAAACAATGAACAGCAGAGGTACCAAACTTTCCACGCTGATAGACAGCCATAAGACCTTTCAAAGCATATCTTAGTGATTGACCTTGACACAAGGTCAAGGTCACTAAAGCTGTCTGTTTGGAAATTTTACATTGGCATTTTCTCAGAGTCCAGAAAAGCCAGAGACATCAAACTTTGCATGATGATAGACATTGACAACACCTTTACTGACATACCTGTATTCAGTGACTTTGAATCAAGGTCAAGGCCATGCAAGCTGTTTTGCAGAAAACCTTCCAAAACCTTAACATTGGCATTTCCTCAAAAACAATAAACAGCAGAAGCACTAAATCTGGCTTGCTGATAAACAGCACCAAGGCCTTTCAAGACATACCATTTTGAATGACCTTGGCTGAAGGTCAAGGTCATCAATGCTGTCTCATTGGAAATTTAAAATTGCCATTTTCTCAGAATGTAGGGGTACCAGAGGCATCAAACTTTGCTTGATGATAGACATTTACAAAACCTGTTCTGGCATACTTATATTCAATTTCCTTGAGTCAAGGTCAAGGCCATTCAAGATATTTTGCGGAGACTTTAACGTTAGCATTTTCTTGGAAACAACAAACAGTAGAGGCACCAAACAAGGCACAATGATAGGCAACAAAGAGACCTATGCAGACATACCATTTGAGTGACCTTGACTCAAGGTCAAGGTCATTACAGCTGCCTGTTGTGAAATTTTACATTACCATTTGTACAGAAACTACAAAAATAAGAGCTATGAAACTTGGCATAATGATGGTCACTGATAAGCTCTTCACTTACAGATCTCATTTGAATGACCTTGACCCAAGGTCAAGGTCATAGAAGCTGTCCTGGGAAAAAACTGTTATATCGCCATTTGCCGTTTTCTTAGGAACTATGAAGGACGTTAAACTCCAAAACACCCCCCCCCACCCCCACCCCCCCCCACACCCTCTTAGGAACTATGAACACAAGACACCTTACTTCAGGATAGCTAGTGATAAGAACTTTACAAACATGCTCTTTTGAATGACCTTGACCTATCTCACAAGTGAGCCAAGGAGGCTTTGCTCCTCTAGTTGTATAAACTTTAAGGCATGTTTCTGCGAAAATGTGCATGCGTTCGAGCACCAATCACCGGGCTCCATACAGCTTTACTAATGCACACTCTTACAGAGGCATTGTGGGACCGACAACTTCAATAAATTCCCAGTGTGGGAAAGCCGTCGCACGGAACATATACAGGAGTTTTTCAAGCACCATTCAGCACGCTCAATGCAGCTTTAACGTACGCCCCGACAGCCGTATTGTGGGACCGATAACTTCAATAAATCCCTGATGTAAACGAGACGTTGTACGGAAAGTGGACGTTGATATACGGCGCAATGACCTCGACCAATGGTCAGCGACCACCAGATGCCCCGGGGGCCGATGGCCGATAAAGACACGCACAAACACAGCGATCAGTGATTAAGGTAATCGTGCAGTTTTCCTGACCATGTTTCGAGCTCAGTGTCAACACGAATTCTGTCTAGTTTCGGCCTGAGCGGAGAGGGTTCGGAAAATTGGTTTTGTTGTTGTGGATGGGCGGGTGTTTAAGGATTAAAAGTTTTTTTTTCTTCTACTATACACATGGGTGATATCAAAGACGGGGGCAACGAGGGGGATGGGTGGGTGTTTGGGAGTTTAACGTCCTTTTCCACCACATAAGGGTGATACACTGTATCAAAGACGGGGCAACGAGACAAAGGCCAGCACAAATATTCAGACCCAGCCGGGGTACGGGGCAACGAGAAAATTTTAAAGGTCAGCACAAATATTTAGCCCCAAGTGAATCGAACGGCATACGCCCCGACCACTGGAGTTGTAGTTGTTGATGCTGTCGTTGTTGTTGTTGTAGCAGTTGCTGTAGTAGTTGTTGTTTGTTGTTGTCGTAGTTGCTGTCGTTGTAGGTGTTTTTTGTTGTTGTAGTGGCTGTCGTTGTCGTAGTTGTTGTACTTGCTGTCGTTGTTGTCTTTCTTGTTGTCGTAGTTGCTGTCGTTGTTTCTGTCGCAGTTGGTGTCGTTGTTGTAGTTGTTGTCGTTAATGGGTGGGGTGGGTGGGTGTTTGGGGGTTTAACGTCCTTTTCCACCACATACGGGTGATATCAAAGACGGGGCAACGATGAAAAAGCCAGCACAAATATTTGGCCCCAGCCGGGACACGAACTCACGACCCGAGCATTGAGAGTCCAACGCTCTACCACTCGGCCACCCCGGCTCCCCAGTTGTTGTCGCTAATGATAATAATAATGACTTGTGTGTTGTGTGGGTGCTTTACCCAGTTTCTTATAGCGATTGGAGCGTTATACAATTAACAATAGTAGTAGTAGTAGTAGCAGTACTAATGCCACAAACACTTCATGATATTCTACAGTCAGCAACAGTGTTCAAAGCTATAATTATGTGTATAAATGCTTCGTGGAACTTGGGACTCTGGAACTGCTACTACTACTACTACTACTATAACTACTACTACTACGACAAGGACAACGACTGCCACTACAACAACGAAAGCTACAACGACAACAACGACAGCAACTACGGCAGTAGTAGTAATAGCAGTAAAGTGGTAGAGTAGTAGTTATAGTAGTAAAAGAAGAAGTAGTAGTAGTAGTAAAAGTAGCAGCAGCAGCAGTAGTAGTAGTAGTTGTTGTTGTTGTAGTAGTAGTAGTAGTAGTTGTTGTTGTTGTTGTAGTAGTAGTAGTAGTAGTTGTTGTTGTAGTAGTAGTAGTAGTTGTTGTTGTTGTTGTAGTAGTAGTAGTAGTAGTAGTTGTTGTTGTTGTAGTAGTAGTAGTAGTAGTAGTTGTTGTTGTTGTAGTAGTAGTAGTAGTAGTTGTTGTTGTTGTAGTAGTAGTAGTAGTAGTTGTTGTTGTTGTAGTAGTAGTAGTAGTAGTAGTAGTAGTAGTTGTTGTTGTAGTAGTAGTAGTAGTAGTTGTTGTAGTAGTAGTAGTAGTAGTAGTAGTTGTTGTTGTTGTTGTAGTAGTAGTTGTTGTTGTTGTAGTAGTAGTAGTAGTAGTTGTTGTTGTTGTAGTAGTAGTAGTAGTAGTTGTTGTTGTTGTAGTAGTAGTAGTAGTAGTTGTTGTTGTTGTTGTAGTAGTAGTAGTAGTAGTTGTTGTAGTAGTAGTAGTAGTAGTAGTAGTTGTTGTTGTTGTAGTAGTAGTAGTAGTAGTAGTTGTTGTTGTTGTAGTAGTAGTAGTAGTAGTTGTTGTAGTAGTAGTAGTAGTAGTAGTAGTTGTTGTTGTAGTAGTAGTAGTAGTAGTAGTTGTTGTTGTAGTAGTAGTAGTAGTAGTTGTTGTTGTAGTAGTAGTAGTAGTAGTAGTAGTAGTTGTTGTTGTTGTAGTAGTAGTAGTAGTAGTTGTTGTTGTAGTAGTAGTAGTAGTAGTTGTTGTTGTTGTAGTAGTAGTAGTAGTTGTTGTTGTTGTAGTAGTAGTAGTAGTAGTTGTTGTTGTAGTAGTAGTAGTTGTTGT
>JACVVK020000014.1:2452500-2490000 GCA_018292915.2 Batillaria attramentaria | reverse complement strand
CAGAACAAAACAACTACAACAAAGCCACCTACCTTTTATCAAGAATGCAAAGTCGAAAGACGCCCAGACAAGGAAACCAATTACCTTGCATCCAGTATCACATCAAAAAAGGGAGAAAAAGCTACAGGGGGGTATTCCGAGAACACAGAAGCCTGCTTCTGCATAAAAAGACGTCAGCGTTACACAGGCGTACGATGCGACAAACTGTTAAAGCCACAAGATACGATCTGAAAGCTTCGGACATTCACTAATGCCACTCACGAAGCACTAACGAGAGCTGCTTTGCGAATGAAGGGTGGGGTGGGGTGGGTGGGTGTTTGGGACTTTAACGTCCTTTTCCACCACGTTAACGTGATATCAAAGACGGGGCAATGAGAAAGCGGCCAGCACAAATATGTGGCCTCAGCCGGGATTCGAACTCACGACCCGAGCAGTGAGAGTCCAACGCTCTACCATTCAACTAGTGATGCTCCGTGATGGACACTACGGCCGTCTCAATACGTGTGTACAGTTCACCAGCAGGGGTGAGAGATCTCATCACGAGGGTGGTGTGTGTGTGTGTGTGTGTGTGTGTGTGTGTGTGTGTGTGTGTGTGTGTGTGTGTGTGTGTGTGTGTGTGTGTGTGCGCGTGCGTGTGCGCGTGCGTGCGCGCGTGCGTGCGTGCGTGCGTGCGTGCGTGCGTGTGTGTGTGTGTGTGTGTGTGTGTGTGTGTGTGTGTGTGTGTGTGTGAGGGGGGGGGGGTGTTTGGGGGTTTATCGTCCTTTTCCACCACATACGGGTGACATCAAAGACGGGGGCAACGATGAAAAAGTCAGCACAAATATTTGGCTCCAGCCGGAATGCCAACTCGCGGCCTGAGCATTAGAGATCTCATCACGAAGAACAAAAGAAAACAGGTATGATGATCCCTGAGGACGTGACACTGGAAACGTCATACTTCTTAACAAAGCAACAACAACCACAGCGTGGCCGTTTAACTCTTCAAAGCCCATGCACAAAATCACAATTTGACTTGAAATCTTCACATACCAGGAACCACTTCAAGCCACTATTACTAGCCGCGAAATAGTGTTTGTTGTTTAACGGGGTTTCAAGAGGAGGCAAGCTGCCAGTGAAGCTGGGACTTTTTGCCCCACAAGAGAGGCAAAGGTGGCGGGAGTGGATTTAGGTGAAGTGGCTTTAAGCCCTAAATAACTAACTAAGACAACTCATGCATACCAGGCGGGTTTCAAGAGGAGGCAAGCTGCCAGTGAAGCTGGGACTTTTTGCCCCACAAGAGAGGCAAAGGTGACGGGAGTGGATTTAGGTGAAGTGGCTTTCTGGCCTAAACAGAAAGTAGACTAGCATTACTCCAGTGAGGCCCGAACGGAAAGGAGACTTCCAAGGTTCTAACTTTTTATGTGTCTGAATGCTATCACGGTTTTGTCATGGAAAGCAGCTGGGTTCGGTTTGTGAGCTTGTGAGTAAATGATCTCCTGCCCTTTTAAGCATTTCAGCTTGAGCTTTACGACTACCATAAAACAGCACGACGTGACATACGGTAAGACACGCGTGGGCTATCGAGGCATCAGCAGCGAAACTTACCGTTGTGGCAGCAAACAATGACATACACGACGACGCAGGTGAATCATTTCAGAAATATTGACGTTTAATTTGAAGAAGTGTGTATGAATAACTACCAGAGAGAGAGAGAGAGAGAGAGAGAGAGAGAGAGAGAGAGAGAGAGAGTACAGGAAGTATTGATATTGATGGTTTCTGGTAAAGTAAGAGGTTGAAACTTTTTTTCTTCGCAGAAATCAGAGAGAGAGAGAGAGAGAGAGAGAGAGAGAGAGAGAGAGAGAGAGAGAGAGAGAGAGACTGATGGTTTCTGGTAAAATAAGAAGTTGAAACTTTTTTCTTCTTTTCAGAAATCACGCTAAAATCACGTCGTAGAGAAAATGCAACAAAACACGGCAGCTCATACGGCGAAAAAAAAAAAAAATGTATGGGCAGCTATGTACAGTCAGCTCTGCCTACGCGAATCTCTGCACAAATCCGCGGCGTAAAGCTCTAACTAACTAACTAACTAACTAACTAACTAACTAACTAACTAACTAACTAACTAACTAACTAACTTACTAACGAACGAACGAACGAACGAACGAACGCACGCACGAACGCACGAACTAACTAACTAACTAACTGTACAAATCAATTCTCTGTTAAACGACGTCTCCAGTTTAATTTAGCGACTAAAACAGTAAGATCTCAATGACAATCACAATGACAACGACAATGACAATAATTTTTTTCCCCAACGGTGAAAGTTTTGGCATAAATACCATGTTTGACCTTGCCGTTGCTAAACTACGAAAATATGAACAAAGGCGAGATAATCTAACAACTACAGGAATATAAAGAAGACGAGAAAAAAAAAAAAAAAGAATGTAGAAACAAGTTAAACACTTTTAACTCAATGAATAATATAATACACACACGCACGCACACACACACACACACACACACACACACACACACACACACACACACACACACACACACACACACACAGAGCAGTCCATTCGAACCTATGCTGCTCACCTGAGCGGAAAATTCAGCAGATTTGTGTAAGCTTAATCCTGATCAGATTAAAACAAACAAACAAACAAACAAAAACTTGAAGAGACTGTCCTTAAATTAATGGAGGCAAGCGAGGCAGTCGATTTAATTCTTGAGGGAAGCCGATTCCAAACGAAGTTATTTGAAAAGGCTAGACTGAAGCGACATCGAGAGTGACAGCTAAACAGCCAACTCTTCCTAGTAGGCGAACGCCCGCTTACACGCCGTGTATAAATTATATGTATGCTCGGCTGGAGTGACATACCAAGGTGTACGCCAACTTGACTGAGACACCAACTGACAATACGTGGAAGTGGGGTAGGTAGGGTGATTACTGCTTTTTGTTTTGAAGGTTTTGTTCCCAGACAAGTCTCAGGATTCGCTCATAATTGTATTACTCTGGGAGCAGACGAAGTAGATTCGAGATCTGCCAGTGGTGTATTGTAGTGCGCGCATTTTGTTTTTTTTCAAGTATATAAAAGCTGTTGGATCACACTGTTCGTTACAGGTTAACCAACCCGAACTCTAAGTTTTGTCACATGACCTCTCACTCAAACTGGCGCACACCTTGGTATCTGACTCCAGCCCACCGTACATCAGTCTATACAAGGGGTGGTATGAAACCTCGCTCTCTCTTTAACGATGCCATGGTATGCCTTCATTTTCCAGGTCAAGTGATCTTCTCTCTTTTACGGATGAAGTATGGCTCTTATAATTTAATGGTTAAAACAGTTGAGTGACAGAGAGGCTTTGATCCAATGCCGCGCGAAGCACTTTCCCCACTCCAGGTCTCTCTCTCTCTCTCTCTCTCGGTCCTTGTATTCAAGTATTGGAAAACCAAGTTCTCTCTCTCTCTCTCTCTCTCTCTCTCTCGGTCCTTGCATCCTTGGAAAACCAAGTTTCATTTCATTTCATTTCATTTCATTTCTCTCTCTCTCTCTCTCTTGTACTTTCGTCATGTATAAATCACTACTAATTTGTGGTCTGGATGGAAACAACATCAATGGAAACAAATTGAATGGAAACAACATCATAGTACTTGGCTGCTACGGTCTGTTGTTGTTATTATTGTTGTTGATGATATTCATTTAAAGCTTCTGGGAAAAACTAAAAGCCAGTGTTGAAGATCGCCACAAATGTAACACAACAGACACGCGACACGCGACAGGCGACACACGACGGAGGGTTACTAATATAGTCACTTTGCCATGTACAGAAGTGCCCAGTGAGTCAAAACTGCGCCCGTCCTTTTGCGCTACATTCGGCGACTCGTGGGGAATCAGAAGTCCAGTGTGGCACCGCGTCCACATCTTGGCCTCTTCTCTCCTTGCCGCTTCACGTTCTCGTAAATGGAAGTTCCGACCTCCATCAGCCCACACGACAATGAGTGTCAATAGCCTGTCGTAGATCCCGACGTTACAATGAGTGTCAATAGTCTATCTGTCGCCGACGTGATCCCCCTTACGCGTTTTCCCCCTTCCCTCACGCCCCCACCCCCCTCCACCTTTTACCAGCCGGACAATTCAGTTCTAAGAAAAAAAAAAAAAAAAAAACCACTTTTGACCCCCCCCCCCCCCCGCCCCTTCCCCCCCCCCCCTTCCGACCCCAACCGAGCCGTGGCTGTCGTTGAAATGATTGTGCGCAAACTCCCGGCGCCGTCTCGTGGATAAGGGGAGTGATCCTGTAGCGCACTCGGCACTTTGGCGGGAAAAGTGAAGTGAAGTGTGTAGCGATTACCCGAGAATCATTTCGTTGCCGGTTACGTTGGCGATTGCAGAGCTGAAGTCGCTGAAGTTTGCGGGAAACTTGTTTAAAGATGTGTTTTGTTGCTGTTGTTGTAGTTGTTGTTTGGTGTTGTTGCGGTTTGTTTGCTGGTTGCCGGTTGGTTGGCTGCGGGGACGGACTGGAAGCCGCCGGGTGGGTGGATGGGTGGATGGGTGGATGGGCGGATGGGTTCAAGTGGTTGCATGGGTTGGCTGATAGTACTGATATCGTTCACCGCGGGGTGGGTTCTAGAGGGAGATCAGTCATGCTGGCGTCTCCTTTGTCTACTCAGTGTGTATTTGTCTAGAAATGTTTTGAGGGGAGGGGGGTCAGTGGGGGTGGGGGTGGGGGGTGGGAGAGGGCTGATGGAAGCCATCAGTGGGTGGGGGGGGGGGCTATTATGGAGGGAACTCGTACAGGTCTTTTTTTTTTTTTTAGACGGTTAGGTTTACGGTTAGCTTTAGGGTTAGGGTTAGGCTTAGGGTTCGGCTTAGGCTTAGGGTTAGGGCTTGGTTAGGGTTTGAACGCGCTATCGGGCGTTTCCGGAATCTCGTGACCTCAGGTGACGTCCGAGTCCGTCTAAAAGAGACCTGCACAAGCCGGTTCCCTCCATAACAGCCTTCACCCAGTAGGGGATTGAACATCGTGGAAAGGAAGGAGGAAAAACCGAAATATGACTGAAATCGGGATGTATCGCTGAGTGTGTGTTCAGTCAACATGACACTGAGCACGTGGACGAGAGAGAGAGAGATGATGAAACGTTTTTTATTCAGGATAGAGCATTTAGGCATTGCTGCCTATCGTACATGCTGTCCTGCTATTCTACATTAAAGGGTATTGAGAAAAAAATCAAAACAAACAAACAAACAATAAAAAAGTTTAAAAAAAAAAAGGTATAAACTATCTAGGGGAAATACAGGAGAGAAAAATACACACGATAAACAAATCAAAACATACGTGGCATGTGCTGATGATACTGGCTGTATGCCAAGTAAGAAATTTACAGTCGTCTCTAATATTGCAAAAGAGAGAGAGAGAGAGAGAGAGGGGGGGGGGGGTGGCAGTTGAGTTGGAGTGATGGGGAACGGTCGTCTTCAGACTGACGTCACGCTGGTGTGGGCTGTGATGCCCAACTGCCAAATTAGAGCGCCAGACGAGGACAATCGGTCGTGGACCCCCACCTAGCCTAGTACTGGGCTGCTCGTTACCTCAGAGCCATCAGCGCTAAACGGACCAACTGAAATAAGGGTGCATCATCAGTAACTTCATTAGGAAAGCCGTTGCACTACTGCGCCCTACGTCACTGGCCAATTGTCCAGAGTTAAAGACCGTCTGGTCAGCACAAATTATCAGAACAGTGACCTGAACAAAAAAGCACACAGTCCAGAAATTGTCCATCAACCCCCCCCCCCCCCCCCCCCAGTTGTCTCCGTCTGATGATAATTATGACTGCAGCCAACACTGACTGGATCAGGCCAACTTACGTCTGCACAGGTCAGCGACCCAACCAGACGGCAGCACACATAAAGTCATGCCAAATCAGCCATAGGTGGCGCTTGACACAAACCAGACACGGCTCTGGACCAGGACACCCATGGGGCGAGAGGCGAACTGGCGGACCGAACGGAAATCTTGGAGAAGTTCCATTCAGAGCAACAGCCTGAGGCGACGACAGCCAAAAACAGCGCGGTTTACGTACAGTACAGGTAAACAGATGAAGCGATCGGCTGGAGCAAGAAAATGCCACGCACCCACGTACGTTTGTGTGTGTGTGTGTGTGTGTGTGTGTGTGTGTGTGTGTGTGTGTGTGTGTGCGTGCGTGCGAGCGCTGTTTGCATGTTGTTTTGTTAGTTAGTTTGTTTGTTCTTTGCTTTGTTTCAGTGTTTTCCTAATTTAGTTCGTTTGTTGTTGCTGTTTGTGGTTGTTTTTTGTTGTTGTTTTAGTTTGGTTTTTTGCTTTGTTGTTGTTGGTGGTTTTTCTTCTCTTTTTTTGTAAGGGGGGGGGGGGGAGGGGGAGGGGGTCTTTCGTTGTTGTTTTCGTTTTCATTTTTGTTTTGTTTTGTGTGCTTGCTTGTTTGTGTTTGTGCTTTGTTGTTGTTCAGGTTGCTGCTCAGATTGCTGAGTTTTTGTATGTGTATGTGCGTTTCAGCGTTTGTTAATTTGTCGACCAGGCGGCCTTCAGCCCAGACAACACCAACGACTTTGTGCAAAAACTTGTATGATGCATCACAAGCATAATTAGGACTGAGCCGAAAGTTTTGGGAAGCGAGACAAAAAAAAAAAAAAAAAAAAAATTGCCCCCAAAAGAAAATAAGAGACAACATCGGTGAAGGGATCTTTATAATACCTGATCTTGCGTGCCGGCGTAATCGCTCCCTTCCGACTTCTACTTCGTCTCTAACGCAAAACAACTCGAAGGGACTAATCCAAAACATTACTCGCCCTTGTTTGGGTTTCAATATAAACATGCACACCGAGGGACCAGAATACTCGCTTGCTGATTGGTTCCCCAGAACATACAAATCAACCAATCAATTCCATCTAGAGTGATACTAACGCCTCAGAAGTGTCGGGGTCATTCTGCGAAAAGGAAATGCGGCTCCATAAACACGGCATCAATCTTATTGCAGCACCGCACATGGCATTCTCCGGCTGGCAAAGGCAACTGCTTCTCTCGAGCTCCGCAAAACACCATCCTCTGAGGACATGCGCTCATGAAAGCGTCATACCAGACGCATGCTCAGTGACTTCTCATCGCCGGAGTTAGTTAGATTAACCCTTTCAGCCCTGAAGGAATCTCAGTAGCGATAACGCCTGGGAGTTTTTCCAAGTGTGCTAGATCTAAAGCTGGACTCTTGCATACAAAACCCTATTTCTCAAGGAGTATCGGATCCATCCTACAGGGGAATCCACCACTGTGCAGAGCGTATGAGAGTCGGTCACATGCACGCATATTATTGTTAGGGTCTGTGAGACCGTAGGTGATACGGTGGCAGGGCTGAAAGTGTTAAGACCTCGCGACAAGTACACTGGAAGCCAGCTGAGAAAGTGTTGCGCCAGGATAATGTTCGTAACAATTATCCAGTAAGTTTTCGTGTTACTTGCTAAATTCACTATCGATTGGTTCCCATACAAAAAATTGCTAAATGTACTGTAAAACTCACATCGATGTTCAGTTACATATATATTCAGCTAATATACCAGGGTAGTAGTATGCTGACTCAGGTTCATGCAAGCACCAGATACTTGGTAGCTCTGTTTGTTGGAGTGTGTGTGTGGGGGGGGGGGGCGGGGGGAGGCGAGGGGGGGGGGGGGGGCGAAGATGTCTGTTACCTGTGTGTGTGTGTGTGTGTGTGTGTGTGTGTGTGTGTTTGGGGTTTTGTTTGTTTGTTTGTTTGTTAATAATAATAATAATAATAAATTGTTCTTGTATGGCGCAGAAAGTCTGCCCAAGAGCCGGAGCACTCAGTGCGCGCTACACACACACACACACACACACACACACACACACACACACACACACACACACACACACACACACACACACACACACACACAGACCGACGGACACACACACACACACACATACATTTGGTATATTAGTGATTGGCAATGGTCCTAATGGGACCCTGAATTGCGGGAGAAGGACATGTATCCTTACTGAACAGTCCAGTCGAACAGTATTCAATTCAGACAGACTGACAGGTCGGCCATGCCGGATTTGTCCTTGGCCGTCTACAAATTATGAAAACAGGCCTAGTACAACTACAAGAGAGAGAGAGAGAGAGAGAGAGAGAGAGCAAAACAACAACAACAACAAGAAAAAACAAAAAAAAAACCCAAAAAACGGGCCAAGTTCACACAGCAAGAGGAAACATGCAAGCTTCAATACACTTACGAGTAAGCAAGTACGACTACTGAGTTCGTTACTAATTAATATATATAGGCAAAACATTCTGATTGGCCAAGACAGAAAAAAAAACTTCTCTGGGAGCCTGCGGAGGAACTTGTAGCCCCGCGAGAATCGGTCCGCAGAGACATTTGCAGAACGGAAGATTAGCAACACCTCCTACAGACGACGGGCCGAGACTGCACGGGACATGGACCTGTTTTATATCTTTTCCCCGCTAATTGTGTGTTTGCGCGGGCGGCCGGTCAACGAACCTGCGACGTGTGTCACTGTCGACCAGTTAATTTAGCATCGCGCTCTCTCTCTCTCTCTCTCTCTCTCGGATCATTATTTTCATGTTACTGCGGGTAGCACCACTCCCAAAAGGGAATCTTCTTCGCCGAATTATGTTTTCTGTAATTTACGAAGCTGTTCGGCCACGGTTCCGCTGCAGACTGAAACCCTGCTAAAGTTGTGGCGGGATGTCTAGAGACTAGTGCATGACGTGCGCGTTTGTTATGATGAATTTTAAGTTTCATGTTTGCGTTGATGATAAAGCTGATTTGGTAGTCTCCTGGGAGCTTAGTCCTATTACACGACTTCTGTGTTCATCAGTCTTGTCTCTTGCCAATGGGGGTGAGCCGGGGTGGCCGAATGGTAGACCGTTGGACTTCTAATGCTCGGGTCGTGAGTTCGTATCCCGGCTGGGGCCAAATATTTTGTGCTGGCTTTTTCATCGTCTTTGATATCACCCGTATGTGATGGAAAAGGACGTTAAACCCCCAAACACCCACCCCACCCCTCTTGCCAATGTTGTACCGCCGTTGTGCCGGCGCTAGTTTGGTCTTTTCAGGGTGGGGGTGGGGGTTTCAGTGGGAGTTTAACGTCCTTTTCCACTACGTAAGAGTGATATCAAAGACGGGTCAACGAGAAAAAGGCCAGCACAGATATTCGGCCCCAGCCGGGATTCGAACTCACGACCCGAGCATTGAGAGCCCAACGCTCTACCATTTGGCTGTCCCGGCTTCCCTTGGTCTTTTCAGAGTAGCTGAGTTGGGGGAGAGGTTAAGCCTGCTCTTAACTGGGCACACCGCGCGAAACACACATGTGCACATCACAGTCGTTGCGCTCGGTGTGTCTACTAACTCAAAACTGAACACAGCTGTGCTCGGCGACAAACCGATTAAGATGCACTGTCCGCCATGTTTGCGCGCCGAGTGACGTAGTACAGCCAATCAGAATCTGTTGTGGAAACCACCGTCACAGTTGTGGCTATTTGAAGTCCAGGTTGCTGTGATGACCCCACGGCGGCGGAAACCCCCAAAACCACAACTGTGTCACATCTGTGGACAGCACTGTAGCGCTCCGCAGTGCCCAGTTAAGAGCCGGCTTTACGCTGGACTGTCTGGACTGGAATGCTTGGGTCAAGAGCTCCAATCCCGCACTTAATAAAGTACATTTGATTTGATTGAAAACTGAGATAACTGAATTGAATTTAGTCATTTTATTTGGTAACCCATTGGGCCCATGCAAAGGTTGGTGGGTATCAACATACATGCACACGGCAAAGTTCGCATATAACCACAGTGGCACAAGCACACGTCCATCAGTATTAGCATAAACAGCAGACATAATTAACTAAGAATCTCTACGTTTAAGCGCCTTATATAAGTAAGTTACAACACGTTGAAAATCGAGAGAGAGAGAGAGAGAGAGAGAGAGAGAGAGCGCAGGCCCAATTTGGCGGAAAAGATTAAAATCGGGGGCCATAATCTCAGAAAAGCTTCCGGATGGATGGGGGTATGGGATCGGAGTGGCGGGAGTGCAAGGGATGGAGGGGGTGGGGGTGCTAGGGACGAGACGGGGACAAGGCGCGAGGGGTGGGGGTTGGAAGGGCAGAATTATGCACTTGAACGTCTCCCAAACACTACATGCTCTTGAATGTCCCCCAAACACTACATGCTCTCCGGTCAAATAAAAAATAAAATAAAAATGACAATGATAGATCATCACTCTCCATATTCCAGAGCGCTTTCATTACATTCCTTTCTTGCAGAAAAGGCCGGTTTGCGGGTTGTTTTTTTTTTTTTTTTTTAATGATTAATCCACTTTGCCCTGCTCCTGTCACACTGCGCTCCCTCCATCGGCCAGTCAATGCATCACGCCCATCGCCAGCTAATTAAAAAGGAAATTAAAAACAAAACCTCTACGGCCTTCTGAATGAGGGGGCCCTTGATTTTGACGCAAGAACAACAAGTTTTTGCTTTTTACTGAAGATGAAGCGCTGGTTTATTTAAGAACAGGAACTGTGTAGTGCGTTGTAGTGTATGGATCCCCATTTTGTTTGATTATTTGTTTGTTTGTTTGTTTGTGTTTGCTTGTTTGTTTGCAGCCGTTTTATTTGTGTTTTTGGTTTTAGGTTTATTATTGATTTCTGTTGCTGCAGTAGTTGGGGCTTAATGTTGTTATTGTTTAAAATTGTTTGTATATGTTTTTGATTTTATTTGGTTGGCTGTTTGCTGTTGTTTGTTTCTTTCTTTCTTTCTTTTTTTCGGGGGGGGGGGGGGGACTTGACTGTTGACTTCAGTGGAGTACTGTGTCCCGCCGTCATCCCGCCTGCAGATACTTCTTCCTTTCCTAAGTATATAGCGGTAAACTTAAACTCTAGTCTGGGAGCAAGAAGAATGCCTGCAACAAGTGCAACATTTGTCCTGTCAGAAGGCCATAAGAGACAAGCTGTCTTGTCTTGTCTTTCTGTGCGAATGTCATCCTTGAGCCCCCATGTTGCAAATGTCGCGTATCGCGTGATTGTCCGCGGGAACTCACCAGGGCCCGTATGTAATAGTCGAGGTTAGGGCTTTTAGGCCCGGTTTAGAGTCCAACCTCGAACTAAACTAGCTCTAGGGTTAAATTTACTGTTTTTTGTTTTCTTTTGTTTTTTTGTTTTGATTTAAATGAAGAAGCGGGCCCATTCCAGCAAGGTTATAAGCCGCTATAGAAGCATTTTTTTCTTCCTTTCTTCGCTTTCTTTTGTATTTAATTTTGCTTTTGGGGTTCTTTTGTCCTAGTCTGGGTTAGGCCTGTAGCCGTGGGTTAAATGAACCTCGACTTTTACATATGGTTTCAGAGTCTGTCTGTCTGTCTGTCAGTGTGTGTGTGTGTGTGTGTGTGTGTGTGTGTGTGTGTGTGTGTGTGTGTGTGTGTGTGTGTGTGTGTGTTGGGGAGGGGTTTTTTCAGAGGTTAAGTTTTTTTCCAACCATCTGGGGGCATAGCAAAACAAAAGGAAACATATGAAAATAAATCTGGAACAGCGAAAATATCAACAAAAAACAACAACAAATAAACAAACAGAAAACAACAACAACAACAAACAAAAAACAACAACAAAAACCCCACACACAATTTGAAAAAACAACAACAAGAGAACAACCAAACAACCGAACAAAACGTCGTGGAGATTTGAGCGCACATCACATCATGAGAAACCCTAAGTCAAAAACAATGCTTTGCTGAATCGACACTTGAGTCTTTGGTTGCTGGATTTTTGGTGATTTTGTTCTTCTGGTGAATTGTGACGCATTTCTAGGGCGTCAAGGGAAGCATTATTCAACAGGAAAATAACGCGTATTTCTTAATATAATGATCCAGACATTTTTCAACACCTGTCTGAGGCGCATCTTCAACATCCGATGGACAGAGAAGATCCGGAATGAAGAGCTATGGGAGCAAGCGAGACAGGAACCAGTGGCCAAGCAGATCCTGCGGAGGAAGTGGGGCTGGACTGGACACACCCTCAGGAAGCCAGCATCCAGCACCACTCGCCATGCCTTGACATGGAACCCGCAGGGGAAAAGAAAGAGAGGCCGGCCTCGCAACAGCTGGAGGCGGGACACTGAGGCAGAGCTATGCAAGCAGGGGATCAACTGGACTGGAGTGGCAAGAATAGCCCAGAACAGAGTGCGATGGCGAAGGGTTGTCGATGGCCTATGCTCCACTTGGAGCCATGGGTCTTAGTAGTAGTAGTCTTAATATAAGGATTGCTGGTACATGGCTGGTACATGTGGTTTGGGACTGCGGGACAGGGCCGTATTCCACGCTTCCTGTCATAAATATCCCGGCATTAACCAGGCCCGGGAACTACGGCACCTGCGGTGCCGGCCGCGTAATCATCCACATCATAATACGTGTCATACCAAGGGAAGCACCCCCCAAAGCCGCACCCGTGAAGTGGGTGAATCTCGGCTGTGTGGCAACAGCCTCCCTATTGGGTCCATAGCACACCCGCTCTGGGTAAGAGCCGACCTAGGTAGGAAAAATCCCGCTGTCTTGGCCTCTGTTGACCAGGTGCGCCGCAAGTGTTACACGAGCTGCCAGTCAACCTTGGACGTTTGGGGAACAGGCCATGGACGGGTCATGGATGTCTACGTGGATGAAGAGGGCTTCCGGGTACAACTTAAAGGTAGGGTTGGATCACTTGAGCGGGGGTTGAGAGGAAAGGAGACGGTGAAAATCTTTTAGACTCCTGTCAGGTGCGTATCCCAAAATGGTCTGCTCATGGTAATTCTTGTTTTCGACTGAAGATTTTTTTCTCTCGGGGTGACTGTACTGCCTGAGGTTGACAGGGATTACACAGGCATGTTGTGGCTGAACAATGTATGATGTTCAGCCTGAAGGACAGAGATCTTACAGTCATGCAGTATCCTGAAAGCGAAGAGACAAAACAAAACGGAAACGTATTTTTGTCTTTACTGTTCTGTTGTCCCTTTTCGGGAAATTCGGCCTGCTTCCCCTGGGGGAAGCGCGTCGCCGCGGTGCAACGCCACCAAATACCTATTCTATTTTTCCAATTTTGCTGGGGGAGGAAACCGGACAACCCGGAGAGAAACCCCCAATGAGCAGCCCGGTAGCCAGGAAAAACCGGTATAACATATCACAAGCTCGACCTGGGCTCGAACCCACGCTTCATCGCTGACATTGGTGACGGCTGTTCAGTAGCGCAAAGTCGCGCTGCCTATTAGGCCACCGCTCGCATCTTTATATGCATTAAGCAAATATTAATAGATAGAAAAATCAGTCCGACTACAAATAGTAAACATTTTGTAGCACTGAACGGTCAATAGTGGCACCTGCAAGGAGCATCCCCTGCGCTTTAAAAAAAAAAAAAAGTACAAAAATCGACGCGAAATGGTTGTTAAACATTATGCTACCAACTTAGGCAGAGCGGTGTTATGCATGAATTTGAGCCTTCCTACTCTCTTTATCTAAATCAATGTTAGCGCAGGAGTCACTACAAATGAATTCAGCCAACTGCTAGATGCGGAACCGGATACTGTTTACGAGACAGCCGGAAGGCACGACACTATAGCTGTGTCTATTTCGAGATTTCTGTGCCGAGATCAATCAAACATGATTGTTGAACATGATCCTTTTAATTACCGGAAACATAGTACTCGATTTGTATTCTTTTCTTCTTCTCCTTTTTTTTGTGTGGAAGTTTCAGATGACGCACTGACTAGATCGTCGACCCAGAATCCACCTGAAGACAACCGATGACAGTTTCCATTCACTGCAGCAGAGGTCGTATTACAGTCATGTCAAGTGTTTGCCAGGCAGAGATGCTTCCATTACAACTGTCATGAGAAACCAACGTGTTCAGCAGTACTTAGGTGAGTAGGCACGATGGTAGGATTATATTCAAGTTAAATCCTGGCTCCGCATGTAGAAGTCGAGGTTAGGGATTTTAGCCCCGGGGTAAGAGTCTAACCTCGAACTAAACCAGTTCTAAGATTAAAGTTTTGTTGTTGTTGTTGTTGTTTTAAATCAAGAAGCGGGTCCATTCCAGCAAGATGCCTAAGCCGTTATAGAAGGATTTATTGCTTCCTTTCTTCGCCTCCTTTTTTAAAATATAATTTTTGTGTGTTTCTTTTGTTCTAGTCTGGGTTACGCCCGTAGCCATGGGTTAAATTAACCTCGACTTTTGCATTCGGGCCCTGGACACACAGTTTCACGGCCGAGTACGCTGAGTTATCGCGGACCATATCAAGAGTTTCCTCCCTTCTTCAATCGGTGCGTAGCGTGACTTTGGCCAGTTTACTGAAATGGCCATTTTGCAAGTTTCATTTGCCTGATTTTAGCACTAAATCACCTGGAAGAAATGAAGCACAACAGATTTCAAAGTACAGGCATATTTAAAGCACGGCATTTAACGCAGACTGGAGTCCAATACTACACAAAGGACAAAATGGCCACGGTTAATGGTTGTCTGGCGACTTTTCATAAAATGAAATTTCTGGGAGTCAGTCGTTTACCCTCGCGACTCTAGGCTGAAATACACGTGCTATTACAGTTGTCTTTGGGCTGAAATACATGTGCCACTACAGTTGTCTTTGGACTGAAATACACGTGCTATTACAGTTGTCTTTGGGCTGAAATACACGTAACATTACAGTTGTCTTTGGACTGAAATACACGTAATATTAAAGTTGTCTTTGGACTTAAATACACGTGTTATTACAGTTGTCTTTGGGCTGAAATACACGTAACATTACAGTTGTCTTTGGGCTGAATACACGTGCTATTACAGTTGTCCTTGTGAAATACACGTGCTATTACTGATGTATTGTGAAATACACGTGCCATTACAGTTGTCTTTGGACTGAAATACTACCGGGTGAATTATCTCCGAGACGGAGAGATCAGTATGAACGTGCACTGTAAGAGTACCTCCGCCAAACTAGTCGTCTGAGGCAGAATACAGGGAATGCAGAAGAAGAGTAAACGACTGATGCAGGATCAATTCACCCTTCCAGCAGCGAACTTGTTTAGTCCCTGTAGTAATTCTATCTGGTTACACACGGCCGCACCGAGAGACAGTAACAGGACGCGAAGACCTACAATTCCGGCGACGATTCTCGCCAGTGAAATGATGTCTGGTAAGACAACTCCCCTGTTTCGCCCTACACAGACAGTGTTATTACACTTCACTTCGAGTGTTCAGACAGTCAAATTGTTTTTGCCTCTATTGGTACATCATTCGGTATGGCGTTTTATGTGAGGTTTGAAAGTTGTTTTGATGACCACAAATGTGGTTTGAAACTAAAGCGGAGACAATGGATTCAGATTTTTCATAATCACTGGTTTTAAACTAAAGCGAAGACAATAGACAAAGTTTTTGATGACCACAAAATAATAATAATAATAATAATAATAATAATAATAATAATAATGAGTATTGTATAAAGTGGATTGAAACTAAGACGAAGACAATGGACAAGGGGGTGTTTGGGGGTTTAACGTCCTTTTCCACCACATACGGGTGATATCAAAGACGGGGCAACGATGAATAGCCAGCACAAATATTTGGCCCCAGCCGGGATACGAACTCACGACCCGAGCATTGAGAGTCCAACGCTCTACCATTCGGCCACCCCGGCTCCCCCAATGGACAAGGTTTCTGATGACCGAAAAACTGGTTTAAACTAAGGCGGAGACAATAGACAAAGATTTTGATGACAAATAAAAATAAAATGGTTTCAGAGTACGGCAGTGGCAAAGGCCAAAGCACTGAACAAAGTTTTTACCCTGTTGGGGTTCAAACCCGAAACCGTCTGATCGAAGGTCCACCTCTGCCACCTGAGCCATCAAGTTTTTGTCTCTGTCTTCTCTTCCATCTCACCCCAGTACCCACCTACTCTTTTGAAATGTCGGCCAACTTGTTGGCCTCTCGCCCACCCTTCCCTCGTCACTGGAGGCCAAGCCTGGCCAGAATTTTTTTACAAGGTCTGTTTAAATGTCAGATGTCTCATGAGCTCATCAGTTTCACGCAGCGGGCACAGCCAGCGGGATATTGTTAAATGGCACAGGTATTTAAAAAACAAAAACAAAAACAAAAACCTACTGAGTACACACGGAAATATCAGGTGACGCTCAGTTCCCCCGGCATGCATTCTGGTTATACCACGGGAGACAACTTCAATGTGCGTGTGTCATTTCACGTTAATCACTACAGCCGCGGGTGTCAACAGATGGAAAAAACAGACACAAGGGAGAAAACAGTCACCTGGGCCCGTATGTAGAACTCGATCTTAATTTAACCCACGGCTACGGGCCTAACCCAGACTAGGACAAAAGAAACCCCAAAACAAAATTTAAAAAAAAAGGAAGCGAAGAAAGAAAGACAAAAATCCTTCTATAACGGCTTAGGCACCTTGTTGGAAGGGACCTACTTCCTGATTTAAAACAACAACAACAACAACAACAACAACAACAAAAAACTGAAAATTTAACCCTAGAGCTAGTTTAGTTCGAGGTTAGACTCTAACCCGCGGCTAAACTCCCTAACCCCGACTTTTACATGCGGGCCCTGAAGGATGGACGACAGGACAGGGTGGGTGGATGTTTAGGAGTTTTACGTCCTTTTCCACCACGTATGGGTGATACCAAAGACGGGCAACGGGAAAAAGACCAGCACAAATACAAAATATTCCAGATAAAGTGCCCTTGGTATGACAAGTCACATTTTGCCTCGTTACCTCCTTTTGTGGGGGATACGGGATAGCCGAATGGTAGTGCGTAATTGGACTTTCAATGCTTGGGTCGTGAGTTCGAATCCCGGCTGGGGCCATTTTTGTTTTCTTTTTGGTTGGGCACATGGTGGCAAAGCATCAATATACGACTAGCGAGTTATACTGCGGCCAAATATTTGTGCTGCCTTTTTTTTTTTTCTCGTTGCCCCGTCTTTGATATCACCCATACGTGGTGGTGGAAAGGACGTTAAACTCCCAAACACCCACACAACCACTCACTCACCGTTCTCCTTTTGAGGCACAGACACACACACAGAGTTGACATTAATCTTAAGAGTCCTGCAGACGCATCCACCCACATCCTACAGAAAGAACATATTGCTGGATTGATTGATGTGTCAGCAGTACTTAGTGTGTGTGTCCATCTGTTCTGGGCCCTATTGGCCAGTGGCTATTTTCCCAACCACAACCGTCACCATTCCACATCTATAATCCCAGAGCCCCCCCCCCCCCCACCCCGCAACCTCTTCCTCCTCCCTCCACCTCACCCAACCGCTATCCCGGCGCCTCTCTTCCCCCTCCCCTCACCATTTCCAGTGTCATCAGTCAGTAGCAACAGTAAGACCAACACGACCCAAAGTGCTATCAAACCTTACCCCGGCCATTTCCAGTGTCATCAGTCAGTAGCAACAGTAAGACCAACACGACCCAAAGTGCTATCAAACCTTACCCCGGCCATTTCCAGTGTCATCAGTCAGTAGCAACAGTAAGACCAACACGACCCAAAGTGCTATCAAACCTTACCCCGGCCATTTCCAGTGTCATCAGTCAGTAGCAACAGTAAGACCAACACGACCCAAAGTGCTATCAAACCTTACCCCGGCCATTTCCAGTGTCATCAGTCAGTAGCAACAGTAAGACCAACACGACCCAAAGTGCTATCAAACCTTACCCCGGCCATTTCCAGTGTCATCAGTCAGTAGCAACAGTAAGACCAACACGACCCAAAGTGCTATCAAACCTTACCCCGGCCATTTCCAGTGTCATCAGTCAGTAGCAACAGTAAGACCAACACGACCCAAAGTGCTATCAAACCTTACCCCGGCCATTTCCAGTGTCATCAGTCAGTAGCAACAGTAAGACCAACACGACCCAAAGTGCTATCAAACCTTACCCCGGCCATTTCCAGTGTCATCAGTCAGTAGCAACAGTAAGACCAACACGACCCAAAGTGCTATCAAACCTTACACCGGCCATTTCCAGTGTCATCAGTCAGTAGCAACAGTAAGACCAACACGACCCAAAGTGCTATCAAACCTTACACCGGCCATTTCCAGTGTCATCAGTCAGTAGCAACAGTAAGACCAACACGACCCAAAGTGCTATCAAACCTTACCCCGGCCATTTCCAGTGTCATCAGTCAGTAGCAACAGTAAGACCAACACGACCCAAAGTGCTATCAAACCTTACACCGGCCATTTCCAGTGTCATCAGTCAGTAGCAACAGTAAGACCAACACGACCCAAAGTGCTATCAAACCTTACACCGGCCATTTCCAGTGTCATCAGTCAGTAGCAACAGTAAGACCAACACGACCCAAAGTGCTATCAAACCTTACACCGGCCATTTCCAGTGTCATCAGTCAGTAGCAACAGTAAGACCAACACGACCCAAAGTGCTATCAAACCTTACACCGGCCATTTCCAGTGTCATCAGTCAGTAGCAACAGTAAGACCAACACGACCCAAAGTGCTATCAAACCTTACACAGGCCATTTCCAGTGTCATCAGTCAGTAGCAACAGTAAGACCAAGACGACCCAAAGTGCTATCAAACCTTACACAGGCCATTTCCAACCCCTTTCTCCCTCCCAACCTATCACTACAGTCCAGCAGGGGGACCCCCCGCAGGGCACGACAAACAGACGAGCGTCCGGTAGTCGTTGAGACAGATTCTCCCTCAAACTGTCGTCTCCGTCCTCTTCTCATTGCAGCCTCCGGGAGGGTGAGTGAAGATGGCGAAGAGTTAATCAGGTGCTACTGCCACTTAAAGGTTTGCGGATGGTGCCAGAGCTGACCGCAGGTTATATCCTATCTTCGGTACTTTGGCTTTTGGTCCTCCCCAACAGAAATTCGAAACTAGGTAAGAGGTTGGCGTTGCATCGCGGCCACGCGCTTCCCCCGGGGGGGAGGGGGGGGGGGAAACAACCTTAGTTTCCCAAAAGGATGCAAGGGTGGGTGGGTGTTTGGGAGTGTTACGTCCTTTTCCGCCGCGTAAGGGTGATACCAAAGACAGGGCAACGAGAAAAAAAAACCCAGCACAAATCTGGCCCCAGCCGAGATTCGAACTCACGACCCGAGCAGTGGGAACCAAAAGAGATACAAAAAAAAGATACAAAACAAAAACAACAACAAAATGAAAGTTATGTAAATGTTAATTTTTTTTTAAAACCCAGGGGAACCAACCCGAATTCTCCAAAACAAGTTTATAAATAGAAAATTAATTCGGGAAAATAAAGACTAAAATATCCGCAATATTGACTGACACCTCCCCCCCTCCCCCCCTGTTTATTTGGCGCGAAGGCTTTTGGGCTGTGCCGCAACCCGCTATCATTAGGACTGAGTAAGGGGCGAGAAGTGAGCCGTACAAAGCTGGTGTTGATCTCGCTAATTGCCACTGTCGGCCGTCCTTTCCTAGATGGCCCTAGTTGGCCGACTTAGGAATTGATCACTTTGTGAGGTCGTTCAAGGTCAGAAGAAGTTGTCGTCGGTACCGCTTGCACAGCTCAAACTTGGTACGGGGAAATTGCACTCGGAGGACAGGACAGACAAACGGACGGGAGGAGTCGGGGGATGGGGGGTTGAGGGCTGGAGGGTGGAGGTTGTTTGGATTCCGGGAAAAATCCGCGGTGTGAGAACTATAATGTCGTTCACAGGATGGTAGCAAGACGTTGAGGAGGCAGCAGACCTAAGTTCAGCTCTCTCTCTCTCTCTCTCTCTCTCATAATTCAGGAAAAGTCTCTTCAACCACCTGGCATCAGAAACTGCATAACTGATTTACAACCCATCCGTCTTGCCCATACACCTAAGTTCACTTCTTACCAGCAAAACCTGTCTCGCAATTTACATAAACAAATTAAACAATGATACACCTGCGCTAGTCCCATGAGTATATACATCATAACTGATATTCATGATTTTGGGTATAATTATGCTTGCCGCGCGGCACGCGCGTATGTGTGTGTGTGTGTGTGTGTGTGTGTGTGTGTGTGTGTGTGTGTGTGTGTGTGTGTGTGCGCGATTTCCTATTCTTATGTAATTTTGTTCTCCTTCTCTTCATATTCTTCTTTTGAATTTTCATATTTGACGGTGGTGTAGCAACGGCAAGTTTGGAAATGGCCTTTGTATGCCTATAACTTCTTCCGTTGTAAAATGAAGGATCGCCGTTATCGTTATCTCTCTCTCTCTCTCTCTCTTTTGTGCTGCGTGGTCTGCGTGATACTTAATGTAATTCATGTAATACTATGCAATGTATGTAACTTTATGTATGCTCTCTCTGTGTGTGTGTGTGTGTGTGTGTGTGTGTGTGTGTGTGTGTGTGTGTGTGTGAGAGAGAGAGAGAGAGAGAGAGAGAGAGAGAGATCTTTGCCAGTGGATGACTTATGTTCCGTAGAGTAGCAAGAAGAGATAGTAAGAGACACCTGTTCGTCGTTTATCTCATCTTTGGAAAATAAAGTCTCTCTCTCTCTCTCTCTCTCTGGTTAACCGGTTGTGCAACGGACTCGGGATCATAAGGCCGACGGTTTGAATCCAGACAGAGTCAAAATTTATACAGGCCTTCTCCTACAACTCCCATCTTTGAAATCACCCTCATAGAAGACACCCCCCCCCCTCCTCTCTCCCCTCCTCCACTTCCCATATCCCCTCCACACACGCAGGCCACCTCCTCCATAGCATCCAGACTGGACTTCACGTGTGAAGGACGTGAGCCTGGCGATATCTCTGTAGGCGGATCAAGTGGGTGTCCTCAGTGAGTGAGGCAAGATTTGGGATGTTTATCATGTCGCCCCCTTGAGGCGTAACGACACGGCGTTATTAACTGTCAGGCCTCTGGGCATGCGGGAAAAGGGGGGAGGTGTATTCACCAGCACTCTCGTCCCGCCAACTGTCCGATTGGACTGACCATCTCGGAAGAGCCTTCCACGAAATACTGTTGGCACGGCTTGGTATTCCATCCACTCAAGTGACCCTTCTCTGAAAAGGTTCTTCCTGGATTGAATAGGCTGGGGCTGACACCTAGCTTCAAGATGTATTATCCCCCCTTTTCCGAAGCGCCAATCATGTATGTACGAGATACAGAAAAAGGGAGGAAGCGCAATGTAAGGGAGAGAACTTTATCAACATGCCTGACAGAAGGGAGAGAACTGTCCACGACATACTATTACTCATGTATCAACAAGCTATATTATTCCACGTTTCAGAAGTGTCAGTCATCCACATGGTCCGATCGCAGTGTAAGGGAGACAAGCTTATCAGCA
Source organism: Batillaria attramentaria (assembly GCA_018292915.2). Taxonomy (NCBI): domain Eukaryota; kingdom Metazoa; phylum Mollusca; class Gastropoda; family Batillariidae; genus Batillaria; species Batillaria attramentaria. The sequence goes on along the minus strand of JACVVK020000014.1, from coordinate 2,468,689 downwards.
TGCCTGACAGAAGGGAGAGAACTGTCCAAGACATCTTATTACATATGTATCAACAAGATATATTATTCCACTCAGTTTCCGAAGCCGCGTCAGTCACACATACAGTCCGAGCTGCAACAGGAAGAGAGGAGCCGGGGTGGCCGAATGGTAGAGTGTTGAACTTCCAATGCTCGGGTCGTGAGTTCGTATCCTGGCTGGGGCCAAATATTTGTGTGGCTTTTTCATCATTTGCCCCGGCTTTGGTATCACCCGTAGGTGGTGGAAAAGGGTGTTAAACCCCCAAACACCCACCCACCCGCAACAGGAAGATTCCTTTAAACCGCAGTGTAAGAGAAACAAGTTTATTAACAGCCGACAAAGGCGAGAGGACAGTCCATCACAAACTGCATTATTATCAAGATATATAATCATAATTATGGTAACACAGTCACGTTTGAGTTTGACTTTCTCACTGGTCAGCGCATTAAAAATTACTTTTGTTCATTCCACGATGAGATCCCAAGTCGATGATCCCTTCGCGCGTCGGTGACAAATTCAACCTTCACCGGGCTTCATTACCGCAATGATCACCAGGATATCATATTCCATACTTAGCTGCGCATGCGTTGACAAGGGAACTTCGCAACATCAAAGACGCGTTTTCTGACTAAACTGTTTAATGTTCGTAAATGTTTTCCGCGATACATGTCACCTGCAGTGACCTGCAAAGTGCACAAGCATCAAATGCAGTCGGTTTACAGGGCCCTTTGAATCAAAGTCCAAACTAACGGCCGCAATTATCCAGGAAGCATCATTCTGATTGGTGTGAAATTTCAGTATGTCAACAATGCATGTCTTTAGACCGGAATTGTGCGCATTTCTCTACCCACAAACAGGCATACTTTGTGCACACTCTCAAAAGCCCATTTATAGAGCTCATATAGTGAAAATGGCAAGATAAACGGTCGTTTTCAACGGTGACGCGGACGGATAAAAAATTCACGGAGACCACCACAGCATTAGGGGCCTGTGCTCTTTCTGATTTCTGTAATAAAAAGTTAGGATCAAATTTGTTCTACGTTCCGCTACATAAAAAGCCCAATTATCCTAGCCGAGAAGTCCACAAACACAGACAGTTCATTGTCTTATTATTCCATTTTTCCGAAGCATCGTCCACACACAAGGAAGGGGTGTTCAAATCGCGGTTTAAGTGACACCACTTCATCAGCAGCTTGACTATCCTTGACCCTAAGAGGGGAGCCGGGGTGACCGAATGGTGGAGCGTTGTACTTCCAATGCTCGGGTCGTGAGTTCGTATCCCGGCTGGGGCCAAATATTTATGCTGGCTTTTTCATCGTTGCCCCCGTCTTTGCTATCACCCGTATGTGGTAGAAAAGGACGTTAAAGATCTAAGCTCCCAACAAAAAACTTTCCGAAGTGTGAAAATTTTTTTACAGAGTCGACCGTGCAAGCACAGTCAACTCTGTTACAGTTGCAGTTTTCAGCGTCCCTGAAACCCCAATAAAAGCCAAGAGCAGCCTGATTCACAGCTCAGTTTGCGTTTTGACACTGAGCGAGAAAGATCGTGCAGCACTCAACATCCCGGCGCTGGACGCTGTAGCGATGTGTCTCGCTCACTGACCAAAAGCCAAATAATGTCACGGCAAACTCGTGCTCTGGTTTTATAAGGGTCCCCGAAGTGCTGAAAACTCTGCAACTGTGACACAGTTGACTGTGCTTGCACGGTCGAACCTGTAAAGATTTTTCACACTTCGGAAAGCTTTTTGTCGGGAGCTTAGATCTTTAAGCCCCAAAACACCCACCCTTCACGCTATACTAATAAGACAGCCATATCAATCCCGTTCCCTCGGCTTACTAATATATGCTTGGCGTCACGGGCGTTCATGCAGCTTGGCCTAATGTAAGAATAGCACAGGGTATTCCCACTGGAAAGCGACAACTCAGTTTGAATCGCCGTGTGAAGCCTGTACATCAAGTGAAGTGGACTTGATCTGACCCGAATCCTTTAGGGGCAGATAAGTCAGACTACGGCTTGACAGAGGGGGAGAGAACTGTCCTCGACAAGATGGTGGTCATTTGTCTCCCTTGGCTCGCCTACCATTTGACCTTGGACCTTGGGCTAGATGGCCATCGACCTTGTTTTTGTCTCTCTTGCCGCTATGCACACCGGGAAAAACAGTTCTGTTTGTTGCTGTTGTTTTTCTTCTCCCATCACCTAACGGCGGCATCTTTGCTGTGGCCATTGATAAACTGTAATCATTAATTGTTTAGGTAAAGTTCAATGTAGCTCTCTCTCTCTCTCTCTCTTGAGAGACAGATACGTAAAATAACTAAGTGGACAACAATGTCAACATCTTTACCGTTGAAAAATAAAGCTTCATTGATTCTCTCTCTCTCTCTCTCTCACACACACACACACACACACACACACACACACACACACACACACACACACACACACACACACACACATACACACACACATACACACACATACACACACACATACACACACACACATACACACACACATACACACACACACACACACACATACACACACACACACACACACACACACATACACACACACACACACACACACACACACACACAGAGTAAAAGCAGTGGCTACCCATCCGCGCATCAAGATTAGACCCAAAATCTGTTTCACATCTTCACCCACTGCACATGACGTCACAACACGCAAGCTCACGTGAATCACATGCATTTTCTCACACACTGGACACGAACACATTACATTCACGTGGCGCGAAGGGTCAGCTCTGCTATTTAAGTTTCGGACTTCAGAACTCCGTTAATTTTCAAATGATGTGGGCTGAACATTTCCAAAGCACTGAGAGGCAGAGGAAGCGCGATCGGCCCGAATGAACGGTGTCACGAATGAGAAGGAAAAACCTTTGTACCGAGTGGGACTCGAACCTGACCTCTCGCATTGGTGAAGAAGTCTACTCTCAATGCTAGGGTCGTGAGTTCGAATCCCGGCCGAGGCAAAATATTTGTGCTGGTCTTGTTCTCATTGCCCCGTCGTTGATATCGCACTTATGTGGTGAAAAAGGACGTTAAACTCCCAAACATTCACCCACCCACCCTCTTATCCACTAGACTACCGACCGCCCCGACACAAAAGTTGGCCTTTGATTTTAATGACTCGGCCATAACTTGACAACCTGCATGGAGCCATCTGCCATATACTTTGCTGTCACTACTTTCATTCAAGTGTAGTGTCCCCATTCTTATCCAAACTAAGTAACGACCAGTTGGCGAACAGCAAAACCCTCTCATTTCGTTCAACATTTCTGTCACGTCCTGGAGTGTCGAAGGTCAGTCAGCATCGAGCATGTATGTCACCCGTCCGGGGAATTTATGGAGAACAGATACGCCGTTGGCCTGCAGAGAAAACCCTTTAGAGATGCATAGAGACAGGGTGCAAGAAGGGGGGGTGGGGTGGGGTGGGGTGGGGTGTAAGGAGCCGGGGGAGGAGAGGGGGGGGGGGGTGAGACAGGGTGGGGGTGGGGGGGGGGTATTCACTTCAAAGTGCATCTACTGCCAGACAGAATTTCGGAAGGAAGGTGAAATTACCGTCTCCCAGCTGAGTTAAGTGGACATCGGGGCTAATCTGGTTAAAGCTGCGTGGGCGCCGGAACCTGCTGATAATTCTGGGAGGGATAAGCCGGCTTTAAGGTCAAGCAATCCTGCCTCTGTCTGACTGTCTGTCTGTCTGTCTGTCTCTCTCTGTCAAAATGTCGAATATTTTTAAGCTAAAATGAAACTCTCTCTCTCTCTCTCTCTCTCTCTCTCTAGTCCCGACTGGGGCCAAACATTTCTTTGATTTCACCTACGTGCGGTGGAAAAGGACGTTAAACCCCCAAACACCCACCCGCCCACTCTTCATTTTCTTGCCAAGTTGAAGAAGCGTAGCAGGATGGTTTGCAAGACAGGAAGCAAGTGCCTAGTAGCTCTAACCTGTAATAAACATTTCTTCGTCATCATATCGTCGCCATCATCGTCGCCATCATCGTCGTCATCATCATCGTCATCATTATCTCCCTCTCCTAGATTCTCTTTCTACTTTGCCCCGCCTTTGACATCACCATAATCCATCGGTTCGACAGAAGATAAAGAGCAAGGCATCCACACAGTAATAATAGTATCCAATAATATTAACAACGATATTAATGACCATTTACGTCGTGTATCTACACGGTCTGTATCAGTAAAGACAAGATCTAGAGTGACTGGGAAATCAAAAGCAACAGCAAAACAGCTAGCCTCAGTTAATTTACACACACACACACACACACACACACACACACACACTTACCTTCCCTTTGCCACAGGCCCGCACCAAAAGAACAATGCTCCACAACCTTCACCCTCACAGAAAACCTGACACGATTTATCCCAATTTGTGTCCGTATTGATACCTCACCTCCCCTCCCCTCCGCACGCCCCCTGAAAGCCTCAATTCCTCTCTCTCTTCGGACAGATCGCTACAACGTGCGTCAGCTTAACTTTGTGGCGGGCCTGATTGGGGCAGATTGTCCGACCGTACAGGGTGACAGCGGTCTCAGCATTACCGTCAGTCCTAATCATAACGCAGTTAGTCTCGCGGGCCCTGGGGGCACGTGATTTTTTCCCCCGCTTAATTTCTGCCCCAAGCTAAATAGCTGGTCATGTGGTTGGTTGGTTGGTTAACGGGGTTAATGCTAACTATTTTTATGCTCACAGATCGTTCTGAACTGCTTTCGTGGTGTCTCTCATCACACCACTTAGACACCTGGACAGTGACAGCCGGCATTCTCTCACACACTAGACATGAACACATTACAATCACGTGGAGCGAAGGGTCAGCTCAGCTAATTAAGTTTCCGAATTTAGCATTGCATTTATTTTCGAAGTTTGTGGGCTGAACATTTCCACAGCATCTTGGGCAGAAGTCAAGCGGGTAAAAAAAGGACCCCATGTTGGCCGTTGGGGAGGAGGTGGGGGAGAGGGTGGGGGTGAGGGTGGGGGGCTCGCTTGCAATATTAGGGAGCGCCGTGTCCAGAGCAGTTAGCGTCGACCAGCTGTAAAAAGGCGCTTGTTGTGACGATAAAATCCACAGCCTCTTCTAGCTTACGGCCACCGCTACGATACCCACAATAATCGAGAAGCCTTGTCTTGGGGCAGGAGACCGTTGGTTTAAGCATTTTATTCATGGATCACCGTCAAGCAACAAACAGTAATACGTTGAAAGAGAGCACAACAAGCAAAAACTTATATACGTGCTCATCTGAATCAGTTTACAAAGAGCATGGCGGAGAAATTGACGTGGGAAAACTGGACTGAAGTGTAAAGACGTGGGAAAGAAAAACAAATGAATAAAAGAAGGAGACCGTTCGACAGAGACAAATTAAAAAATGCATAAGACGTGTCAATGTCCTGCAAAGTTTCTCCTGCCTAATCAGTTCGGGTGTGTTTTGCATTAATTTCCGTATTTAGGCAAATAAAAGTGTTGCGTTTTTGATCACTCCATTCGGAAACAAGATGGCCACTGACCAGCCCAATATGTTGTTTCCATTTAATCACCTGCTGTCGTCACGGTCGTTCTTTTGTAATGCCATGTATACGGGAGGACACACACACACACACACACACACACACACACACACACACACACACACACACACACACACACACACACACACACACACTCTCTCTCTCTCTCTCTCTCTCTCTCTCTCAATGGAAACAACTGACCGGGCTTGTCAGACCAATCTTGGTTTTGGAAGAGAGACGTCAAGTTGTTTTCTTTGAAATATATGACGTTTTCCTCATTGGGATGACGCATAATACATTTGACGTAATAACTTTGACTCGGATACAATTCTTGCAATGAAAGCAGCCCCATGAAAATTGAAGTGTTGCTGCTGCGCAGTGTAAAGATCGAATTTATACCGGCTCAATGTGTTTAACAGACAAGTCTGCGCGGCGAACGTTTTTTCACTATGTGTTATGTCTGCTGCGCGCGCGCGCACACAGACACACACAGACATACGCGCGCGCGCACGCACGCACGCACGCACGCACGCACGCACGCACGCACGCACGCAGACTTGCGCGAGCCGCGTTTGTGCATGTGCTCCATTGAGACCTATGTGGTGTTCTCTCACTCTACTATGCTATTGAGTGAGAGTCAGTGGGAAAAACAAAGCTCACTACATCAATGAAACTCCCGCTTTCCCCGTCTACAAATAGAGAACTTCCGAAAAGTGACGACACACCCCCACGTCAATCAAACATGACGTCGGCAAACTGACGCTGATACAGTTTTGCGTCAGTGCGCGTGTGCCTTTTCTGCGATGTTTGTGAGGCGTGTGGCTTGTGTAAAGGAAATGTGCTTCGAGTACAAATTTTCGAGTCAACTGACGACAACGGCTGCAGTGAATTTTTCTAATTTTTTTGTATATTTTTTATGGCACCCCAGGCTCATTATCTATGTATAGTAGGAGCGATTTTGAGATCTAAAGTGTGTTCACCAGCACTTTCATCAGGTACGGTTTACGCCAAAAGTACAAAAGCGACAACCTCCAAAATTCACTCAGTTGAGAGTCCGTATTCATGCTATCTATGTCCCAAACATGGAGTGGTTTAGGTAAATATTACGCCTTTAAACGCCAGAAAGCCACTTTTTTTGAAAAGGGCGATAACTCGCAAATCATGTGTGCAATCGTACCTGGATCGGGCCTTCTATTCAACAATCTTGATTCATTTAGAAACCCCAAATTTGAAATCGATCGGTTCAGTATTTTCGGAGAAATAGGCATCTGAACTGGGTTCACATGCAATGTCAACTCAGGCTCGGTTTACATGAAAACTATAAGAGCGACCATTTTCTAGTAGTGAGTCAATTCAGAGTCCGTATTCAAGCTATCTACTGCCAAAAAATTGAGTGATTTAAATAAATATTACGCCTGTACACGAAAGACAACCAACTTGTCTCAAAAGGGCGATAACTCCCAAATCACTTAAGCAATCATCACACGCTTGAATCGTCTAATGTAACATTTTGATAAATTTGGATACCCCAAATTTGAAGCCATTCGGTTAAGTATTTTCGAAGAAACGGGCCCGGACACAATTCACACACACACGCACATCCACACAGACGGCACTCAGGAGGAGGAGAACTGCGTTCGGAACATCATACGCGTCAGCATCGATGACGCAAGTTTTCTTACGTCATTGTCAGAGTTACACTTGCAAAATCGTCTCTGCGGGAGATCGGCAGTGACGTGCGTTTGTACCACAGATGCTTGCCCATGAACGTGGAAATTTTAGCCCGTCCTATTATGTTGTTTCCATTACTATGGAAACAACATAAAAAATGGGCTTTTTTTTTCTTATGCGTGTAACAAAGTCGAAGTGAGCACATAAATTATAATATCCCCGCCCCATTAGTTTAATCTTCCTCAGTCTGTGGGCAAGATAGAAAATAATCCCAGTTCCAACTGATTATCTGCCCTTGACCTGAAGAAGGATGGATGGATGTTTGGGAGTTTAACGTCCGTTTCCACCACGTATGGGTGATATCAAAAACGGGGCAACGAGAAAAAGGCCAGCACAAATACTTAGTTGACCTGAAGGTATTAAGATAAGATAAGATATAATACCTTAGTTGACCTGAAGGTATTAAGATAAGATAAGATATAATACTTAGTTGACCTGAAGGTATTAAGATAAGATAAGATATAATACTTAGTTGACCTGAAGGTATTAAGATAAGATAAGATATAATACTTAGTTGACCTGAAGGTATGAAGATAAGATAAGATATAATACTTAGTTGACCTGAAGGTATTAAGATAAGATAAGATATAACACTTAGTTGACCTGAAGGTATTAAGATAAGATAAGATATAACACTTAGTTGACCTGAAGGTATTAAGATAAGATAAGATATAACACTTAGTTGACCTGAAGGTATTAAGATAAGATAAGATATAACACTTAGTTGACCTGAAGGTATTAAGATAAGATAAGATATAACACTTAGTTGACCTGAAGGTATTAAGATAAGATAAGATATAACACTTAGTTGACCTGAAGGTATTAAGATAAGATAAGATATAACACTTAGTTGACCTGAAGGTATTAAGATAAGATATAATATTTAGTTGACCTGAAGGTATTAAGATAAGATAAGATATAATACTTAGTTGACCTGAAGGTATTAAGATAAGATAAGATATAATAGAAGATAACGGACACTTCACGTGACATGATACAGGCTTCGCACAGGATTGGTGGAATTCAAAGGGAGTTTTCACTTTCCACTGTGATTAATTACCCTGCGCTGTTTATACATTTGGCCAATCTGCGCGAGCGCCCTGGAGGTCATGCATATATTAGGATGCTAGAGAACGGGTTTTATCTGGGTGTTATATAGCGTCAAGTACAGGGCAAGAACTCTTCAGGGTACTCTCAGTACAAGTTGCTACCCTTTCCACTGGAACCACGAAAGCGGGTTACCATAATAAAATTTTTAGGTTTCACCTAACTGGGTAAACACGTCATTACTGGTTTGAGTTGTATATCAGGTTGCCTCGATGGCGTGGACGAACTACTCTGCCTCATATGGTCGAACGCAGCCCTAGTCGCGCAAACGTCTTTATGTGGAAGAGGCTAACAAAAACACGAAATTCAACCGAGATTGTATTTGTGGTAGAAATCGTCTGCTGAATGAACCGAGCTGCGCATCTTGCAAAGAATGTGCCAAACGTTATTAGCTCCATAGAAACAGCCAATATGTCTCTGCGTGCAATTCAAGTCGATAAACCGATCAAACATAACACGGTATTGGTGTCTCTTGCTTGGAGAGAAAAACACGGTGACACGATCTTTCAATGCAGGAAGAATTGAAGTGGATTTCTGTCAGAAGTTAGAGAGAATTGTCGCTACGGATGGGAATGTCGGATGCCTATAGACTAGACAAAAGGACAGCTTGTGAGGTCTCACGGTCAAAAACGTCAATCGACGAGATTTGTATTTGAAGGAGGCGTATTAAAGGCTTTTATACGGGATAGACGACTTTTTTTTTTTCTTTCTCAAATGCATTTTTTAAACCAACAAAAAAGAAAAAAAAATAGAAAGATAAACCGAAGGGTTAGTGGAAGTACAGTTGCTGCTATGTTTCAGCCGATCAAACATGACATACAAGTATTATTGTTGACTCTTGCTTCGCGGGAGAAAAACACGGTGACACGATCCTTCAGTTCAGGAAGAAGTGAAGTGGATTTCTGTCAGAAGTTAGAGAGAATTGTCGCTAAGGTAGGAATGTCTTATGCTTACACGAGACGAAAGAACCGTCAGCTTGTGAGGTCTCACAATCAAAGGCGTCAATTGACGAGATTATTATTAGAAGGAGGCGCTAGGAAGGGTTTTTAATCATCCATAGCGGCCTTTTTTCTCCTTTGATCTCTCCTGTGGAATAAGTGTCCTTTTTGTACCAGTACTGGATAAATCATGTGACACAGAGCACGACATCACATGACAATCAGGCATGGTTCCCTGCCAGAAGGTTCTTTCTTTCAGATAGAAAGAACAGTGATACAACCCTTTTGGCAGAGAACCATCGATGAACAAGTATTACGGCTCTTTGGGGGGGGGGGGGGGGTACTCGCTGCATGTGTCAACACGATGGACGGCGGAACATTTTGACTCGGCATATCGGTGTTTCCAACTTCATAAACTCGTTGTTCAAGTACAAAATGACAGTAGCCTGTACCTAACAAGCACTGCTTACTCAATTCCGGACAGTTTTAACGAACACTTAACAAAATCCATTCTCAAGAAGTGCAGTCGAAGCTGGCAATCATGATCGCAGAACGTGAACAGACTGAGCTGTGCTTGATCGGTTTCGAATTCACCTCGCAAATTTACATATCCTTCGAAGCGTTAGCATGTTTGTTTGTGTCTTCAGCCGAAGTTCAGAACATGTGTTTTTGTTTGGTTTTGAGTTCATGAGTGATTTGACACTGTCTTGCTAGCATAAAAAGGCGCACTTTACTTTGTCGTGATCTACCGACGTACAAACTCGTTCGTCTGCTATGTGCTGCAGGTTTCCGGCTGTCAGTTTTTAGTAGGATAAACGTTAAAAAATACCATAAGTTAGCCCAAAGAGAGGATGATAAAGCATTTACACCCCATCAAGCTGTTGTATACTGACTCGTATTTCGTACCTTTGCCAAAGCCCAGGGTTTATTTGCGTCTTGGATCAGAATACTCGTAGGTAAACAACAGGTTGATGTTGATAAACAGCTAATTATACGGAATACACGACTTTTATTCTCCATCACAATAATAATAATAATAATAATAATAATAAAAACAAACAAAACGGTTAATTACTGCACAAGATGTTGCTGCTATGTTTCGGCCAGTAAACCGGTCAGGCATGACAGATTATTGTCGACTCATGCTTCGCGAGAAAAAAAAAAAAAAACACCCAAAAAACGGTGACACGTTCGTTCAGTTCAGGCATCGGATGGGTGGGTGTTTGGGGGTTTGACGTCCTTTTCCACCACATACGGGTGATATCAAAGACGGGGCAACGACGAAAAAGCCTGCACAAATATTTGGCCCCAGCCGGGATACGAACTCACGACCCGAGCATTAGAAGTCCAACGCTCTACCATTCGGCCACCCCGGCTCCCCAGAAGTGCAGTGGATTTCTGTCAGAAGTTAGAGATAGTTGTAGGTAAGGATAGGAATGTCTGATGCCTAGACTAGATGAAAGTACAGTTTATGAGAAGTCTCATATCGACGATACCACGACGCCAAAACGTGTTAGTCGGCGAAGTTCTGAAGTGGGTGTTGTCAGGGCTTTCATACAGGCGAGAGAGCGTCTTTTCTCAGTCGTCAAAAATAGAGATTACCTAAAGTTTAAAAAAAAGTTGTTTCCACGGAGTGTCTGATGCCTAGACTAGATGAAAGGACAGCTTGTTAGAAGTGCAATAAAGCGCTCACTGAGCATACGGCAATATCAAAGGTGGCAATAAGCCAGATTTTGAAGTGGATGTTGAAAGGACGTTCAGATGTCAGAGGGCTCCTTTTCTCAATCATCAACAATATTGGTCAGCTAAAGTGCATGTAGTTGCTGCTGTTTGTTGTTGTTGTTGTTGTTTTCAGCGACTACTATGTAGTTAGCGGGGGAGCCGGGGTGGCCGAATGGTAGAGCGTTAGACTTCTGATGCTCGGGTCGTGAGTTCGTATCCCGCGGGCTGGGGCCAAATATTTGTGCTGGCTTTTTCATCGTTGACCCGTCTTTGATATCACCCGTATGTGGTGGAAAAGGACGTTAAACCCCCAAACACATACCCACCCACCCATGTAGTTAGCGACATGTAGAACACACGCGTACTACATCGCCAAACGGAACGACAGTGACCACGAATTTTCAGCAATTTAACCTACCATCATCGATCAACGATCCGCCACACCGTGATCTATGATACTGCCTGTAATGCCCCCTCATCATCTCCAAGCGATGGCTGCTGCTCTCGAAATCTCAAATCACAGCGCGGATTTGGTGGATGGAGTAAGGGCAGAGGTAGAAGCAGGGGTTGGGGAAGGTGGGGGAGGGGGTGGGGGAAGGGGGAAGCGGACGAGGAGGTGGAGGGGGAGTTGAGGATCACTGGCCATGTCTGGAGGCCTGGGGTGGGGTTTCAACTTTGTCTCGGCATCGACGACGAAATTATTTCGATTACCGTCGGAGGCAAGGAGACGATGGTCTGGTTTATATTACGGTTTCGCTGAGACTTCTTGCTGCTGGAATATCGGTATATCTTGTTGGCCACCACCCACCATCACACTGAGGGATTTGGTCTACGATCTTATTCTCCCACCTCGCGGGGTGCAGTCAGAATGACTGCCAGTGTTTCGGGTGCTACTCCCCTTCAAAAGTTTCAAGTCGACGATGATCGCTGTAAGATAAAACCGTTTGTTTGAAATAATTATTAGTATGCATACACCTTTGCGTTGTTTTATTCAAAATCGTTGTCTGGTTGGTAAACGATTCCTCTCTTTCAGGCCGACAAACCGAACTCTCTGTCTGCCTGTCTGCTTGTCTGTCTGTCTCCTCCCCCCCCCCTCCCCGTCTCTTATGGTAGTGTAGGGTGAGTGAGTTTTTAGGGCTTAAAGCCGCGCAAGCCACAAAGACTAATTCGCGGCTGAGTGTGTCTGCACTACATGAAAAAAACAAAAATGTAACGTTGGACATAGGATGCAAACTGGTCTACGGGGCAATATAAACCCAGGACATGCAGGAGACGCTGCACCTTCATGCTAATTTATCGAACTCCCGGTTACAAAAAAGCGTAGAAAACAAATGACAATTACAACTAGTTAAAACAAAGATAAATACTAAGCGCATATACAGCAAATATTGCAACTTATCATCTCCTAGGCGCAATAAACCAGTTCGCAGCATATTCCCAACATCACTTATGCCTAACCACTGGTAGTGCAGACGTGAGTGAGGGGTTAAAAAGAAGAAATATAGATGAAAGGGCCGAACTTAGAAATCAGCTGAGAGAAGAGAGGAAGGACAGAGCGGCTAAATTCGGAAGGTTTTAAAGAGAAAGATACAGGTGAATGGGCTGGTGAGGGATAGACAGAGAGGTAGGAAGGAAAATTCCTTAGTTGCCAATGAAGACAACATGCCTGGGAGGCAGTTGGAGAACAGACCGCTCCAACACGGAACCTCCCCGCCGTGAGGCGGTTTGGGAAAACAACGCACCAGAGAGGGGTGCGTTGTGAAGGTCTTCAACATGACAGGTGTTCAGCAGCACCAGCAGGGCGCTGCGAACAAAGCCCGCCAGGCTGAAGACCAGGTGGGGGGAATCCAGTGAAGTCGGCCTTCAGAAACGACCCTCAGATGTCTCACTGGACCAAGGGTCAGCAGACACCCGCTTACTGACCTCCCCCCGGAGGAGATTTTAAGAGAGCAAAAGACAGGTGAATGGACCGAGTGAGGCAGAAATAAGAGTAAAGAAAGAGCAAAAGGGGTGGGCAAGCTTGGCAAAATCAGCCCCGCCGCGTGAAGGCGAGCCCATGGGGCCTGGTAGTGTAGGAACGGCAAGTTTGAATATGGTCTTTGTATGCCTGTAACTTCTTCCGTTGAAAAATAAAGGATCTTTATCGTTATCGGAAGTTATCTCTCTCTCCCCCTCTTTCTCTCTCCAAGTTTCTCTACTTCCCCCCCCCCCCCCACACACACACATAAACTCCCAAAACATCCACCCATCCCGCCCCCTCCCCCTCTGCCCCACCCTCTCCACAAAGAAAGTTGGTTGAGGCGATACGGAAGGATAGAGTGGGGGGTGGGGAAGTGGTGTCTGGTGGAAGAGAGAGAGAGAGAGGGAGAGAGAGAGAGACTTCCGGCAAGCCAAACCCAATTAACCCAACTTAATTACACTAATCTGACAGAGATCCCTCAAAAGAACCCGCTGTGATTTGGTATCTTTGTGGCGAAGCTCCTGCGGAAGAACAGCAGCTCCTCGGCCAGACATCGCACATCTATCCCCCTGAGTCTAGAGCAAGGAGTGGGATACAGACACATTTTCTGGGGCGAAGAAGTCGTACGGTTTCTACCAGTGACACGGACCAGTGTGGGAAACTAGTCTGTGGAGTGATTCACAGAGTTAAATTGTGAGATTGGCGGACGTCCAGTAAGTCTGTGGACAAGGGTGACAGAGTTCTTGTCAGTGGACGTGTTGAGTAGAGTAACACAAGATGATTTTCATTTGTCGGCCGGGTCAGAATGTCCTTTTTTGGATCCCTGCCCTACCATACATGGGGCGAGCGGTAGTCTAGTCATCGTCACCAATGTGTGTGTGTGTGTGTGTGTGTGTGTGTGTGTGTGTGTGTGTGGGGGGGGGGGGGGGGACAATCTTTTCTTCTCGTACGTGGCACCGTTCATTCGGGCCGATCGTCGGGGGAGTTCTCTCCGGGTACTCCGGCTTCTTCTCCCTCCGCGGCTTTGGGAATGTTCAGCCCACAAAATTTGAAAACAAATGCAATTCTAAATTCCGAAATGGAAATAGCTGAGCTGACCCTTTGCACCACGTGATAGTAATGTGTCTATATACGTCCAGTGTGTGAAAGAATGCGTGTGATTCACGTGAACGTGCGTGTTGGGTTCAGCTCGCAGCGTTTTTTGACAATTCCAGAAATTGGGCAAAGCACCCGTCAATACACAGTTATTATTATTATTATTATTATTATTACTATTATTATTATTATACATCCATCCCTCTTCACCACCCACCTTCTCCCTTCAGTCAATACGAATACGGAGGACATCAAAAGCATGGTTTCATTGATGGGGGACACTGGGAAAACTTGTACAAATCTTGCCCCCTGTCGCGATTCAAACCCTCGGCCTTCCAATTTCGGAGTCTGAGATCATGTCCACTGTTTGCCCAGCCGACAACAGACATGTCCCGAGGGAACAAATCTGAAGCCCAGTGCAGTCCAGGGGAACAGCTGAAGACATTGAGAAAGATGTTCCAGTTTGCGACACCAGCAGAACTACGAGTATGGCACAGCTGTCTAACGTTGAAGAGAAAGAAGAAAAAAAGTGGCAAAATAATTTGAAACGGAATGCAGTTTAGTAACTGTATACGTGCAGGGTTAGAGTGATTATTCCACAGAAGGTATGTTAAAAATTGTTATCTTCCTTTTCACCCCCCCCCCCCTACGGGGAGTCGGGGTGGCCGAATGGTAGAGCGTTGGATTTGTAATGCTCGGATCGTGAATTCGTATCCCGGCTGGAACCAAATATTTGTGCTGGCTTTTTCATCGTTGCCCCGTCTTTGATATCACCCGTATTTGGTGGAAAAGGACGTTAAAACCCCAAACACCCACCCACTAACCCTTCACCCCTACACACACCTCAAACACCAAACTTTTGCCATGTTTTTTAACTGTCCACAGTTCAGATCAGCAAATCTTTCTTTTTTTTGTTTTTGTTTTTGTTACGGGAACCCGGCCGGGACAGCCGAATGATAAAGTGTTGGATTTTCAATGCTCGGGTCTTGAGTTCAAATCCCAGCTGGGGCCAAACAGTACTTTGTGCTGGCCTTTTTCTCGTTGCCCAGTCTTTAATATCACCCATGAGTGACGGAAAAGGCCGTTAAAGTCATAAACACCCACCCACCTATTCTTCTATATTGCTAATAGGATATACTTCCTTCTCCGTAACCCGTGCATACCAACCATACACACTGAAACCTAAACTACGAACAACAAGACAACAACAACAACAACAACAACAACAACAAAAGTTCTGCAAATTACATGGACGCTCAATACACTAAAGGTCAATGAACTCATTACTTTCTTAACTTAGTCCGCTGACTTTACCGCGTCTATAGACTTCTCCCTACAAGAAAAGGCGAATATGACACTGAGATTTCTTTGGAATGCGATACAAAACAACCAAGCCAGCATCACTCTACAAAGTACAAATGATACGTCTTGGGGGAAAACAGCACGTGTTCGTAGATCCGCGTCACAAAAGAAGGAATTCTGTATTCAAATAGCGCCTAACAGTTACAATCGTGCGGATCTAGCGCAGTCGAAATAATCGATAGTTTGAATGGATCGAGAGCTTAGCAGGAACATCATTCTTGTCGCTTCGTACGCTCAAACGCACAGAGAGAATTTTGCATTCAGGCTGTGTGTGTGTGTGTGGGGGGGGGGGGGGGAATAGTCCCCTTGGGAATGGAAACATGTGCCGATTGTGTGAGTACTCTTTAAAAAGGTCACCCAGAGTTTAGTCTCTCGAGGGTGGGTTTTTTTCCCCCCTCCCCAACTTTAACGTCTTAACGTCTATAGAGTAATGGTTAACACGATCGCTGCTGTAGTGTTTGTGGGGATAATGTACGCAGCACTCATCGTCTTCGTCCGCAGTGTACCCTGTCCAAGCTCACATCACTACATAATAATAATAATAATAATAATGAATAGTACTTGTTTAGCGCTTAATCTCACAGCAGTCACAGGAGAGCAACCCATAGCGTTACGCACACACACACACACACACACACACACACACACACACACACACACACACACACACACACACACACACACACGTAAACGCACACACATACAGACACGC
>JACVVK020000014.1:2190000-2445000 GCA_018292915.2 Batillaria attramentaria | reverse complement strand
AAGAAACGGGCCCGGACACAATTCACACACGCACACACGCACACACGCACACACACACGCACACACATCCGCACAGACGGCACTCACTGAGGAGGAGAACTGCGTTCGGAACACCATACGCGTCAGCATCGATGACGCAAGTTTTCTTACGTCATTGTCAGAGTTACACTTGCATAATCGTCTCTGCGGGAGATCGGCAGTGACGTGCGTTTGTACCACAGATGCTTGCCTATGAACGTGGAAATTTTAGCCCGTCCTATTATGTTGTTTCCATTACTATGGAAACAACATAATAATGTACTGTGGGTGTTTGGGATTTTAAGGGTGATCTCAAAGACGGGGCAACAAAGAAAAAGGCCAGCACAATATTTGGTCCCAGCCGGGATTCGAACTAACGACCCGAGCATTGAGAGTCCAACGCTCTACCATTCGGCTATCCCGGCTCCAATAATAATAATAATAATAATCGTTCCTTTTAGGGCAACACGTCAGACGTTTTCGTCCGAACAAACATCGAACATCCGTGTTCCTTGTGTGACACACGGCCACAAAATATCTTTGCTGTAAAGTTTTCCAGCTCGTGTTCGAGCCGTGTTCGATGTTTTTTATGCTGACTTAAACTTCTCCCGAGTGACATATGAGCCTATGATTGCTTGGCTTCATACCTTTGTTTTGGAACAGCCGCGCCTGTGCATACGCTTGTACGTTCCAAGCTGCCTAACTGGTAAGTATAGTGAATGCAATACACTGAGGTATGCTGGGCGTGCGAACGAGAACAGCAACTACGCAGCCCTGCTGACAGGTCTGTGTTTTTCGGTTCAGTGTGAGGCAGTAATCGTGCATTCATGTGCTTGAGTGATTTGATAATAGACACCATCAGAACAGCTTCGAACAATTTGTGAACCGATGTCGAAGATAGGTCTTTAAGATAAAATCGAAAAAAAATCGAAAAAAAAAAGAAGGAAGCAAACCTCCTTTCAACTGAAAGGGATAAGAATAGTGATATTAACTCTCTCTATGCTAAGGTCGCCATTTGAGGACCCTCACTTTCACAACGGCCTCAGATCGAGGTCCGATGTATGGGATCGCCAACTTTCTATTCTTATTCTCGGTCATGACATCACGTAAAGTGCGGAACTGGGGCAAAGGGAAGCAATCTGTTAGCATTCAACTAAGGGGGGGGGGGGGGAACTCTCAGTATGTAAAGAGTTAAACGTGAATGTGGACTCTTCGTACCCACACAGACAAAGGAACGTGACAAAATAGCTTTGACCAGCATAACCCTGTCCCCTGTCGATCGGAAAAAAATAAACTTGACTTGACTTGACTTGATCGGGCAAAAGGTCATATCGGGTCATTCTGTTCAGACACAGTCTATTTGAAGGGTCCAACCCTCGGTTCCCGTTTGATCAGCCGGAGAAATGTTTCAAATCCCTCTCGTTTGGCGCCAGGCCCAGCCCGAACTCGGGGATGTTGAACCGATAAAATCAATGGGTAGATTTAGAGTTTGGAAAGTTTACTCTGTCTCGAGTTTTAAGTTCAAAAAGGGGAGAGAGAGAGAGAGAGAGAGAGAGAGAGAGAGAGAGAGAGAGAGAGAGAGAGTGAGAGAGAGAGTGAGAGAGAGAGAGAGTGGGTGGGTGTTTGGGAGTTTAACGTCCTTTTCCACCACATAAGGGTGATATCAAAGACGGGGCAACGAGAAAAAAGGCCAGCACAAATATTTGGCCTCAGCCGGCGGGATTCGAACTCACGACCCGAGCATTGAGAGTCCAACGCTCTACCATTCGGCCACCCCGGCTCCCCGAGAGAGAGAGAGAGAGAGAGAGAGAGAGAGAGAGAGAGAGAGGCCCAGGCAAGTTCTGTTGAATGTCTTGTGTTTCTTTCAGAGGAATTCAAAGGGGCAAATGTTATGGTATGGTATGGTATGGTAGACTTCTCCTCGGCGCACGTATCCATCTCTAATGAGATGCTCTAGGCGCCGCAAGGCTGGAGGACTAAGCAGGGAAAGCCTGCTGCCTCTAGGCGCTACTTTGTGTGCAAACCTCCACCCTGCTATTCACTCTGGTGCGTGCGACAGTATTTCTGTTTTACCACGCCACCGGCCACAGCCTACTCTTCTTCGAAAGATGAACGTGGGATTTTTAGCGTGCACACTTGATATTTGTGCGTGCGTGTGTACACGAAGGCGAGACAGGCACCGCAAACGAGTCTGCACATGGATTTGACTCGATATGGTATGAAAAAATCCAACCATATTCCTGCCCACCGGGGACACGAACCAGGCAGCTCACAGATGGTTCTCAACTGTTTTTGTGGTATAGTGTATCTATCACTACACCTCTTAAGGTCGTTATTAATCTGGCGAACACAGGCTTCGCGAGGAAGTAACAAATCGGCGGGCTTCGGCGAAGATGTGAAAAGACAATTTGTCATGTCGCCGAATGACTTTTTCTCTTCGGAAACATTGTTCGGCGAATATTTTCGGGCCTTTAGACACCTAGAAAGTGACAGCGTCTGTAATGCTGACACTGAGCCAACTCGACGAGACTGAGCGCTCCCGTAGTCTTACAACAGTAGAATTGGAAAGTTTCACTACTCACGCAAAGAGCAAACAACATGGTATTGCATTAAGAGCTGTACTAATCATCACGATGCAGTGCTTCGAGCGTACAGGCGCACTCACGATCGAAAGTGTTCCGAAACATAAGCTGACTTAGCAAAGATGGAATTAGCCCGCTGATGATGATTATAATAATAATAATAATTGTATAGGCGCTTTACCCAATTTCATGAATCGGCTCAAAGCGCCGCGAACTGAACCCAACAAGCACGCTCACGTGAATCACACACATTCTCTCACACACTGGACATAAACACATTACAATCAACTGATGCGAAGGGTCAGCTCAGCTATTTAAGTTTCGGAATTTAGAATTGCATTTATTTTTCAAATTTTGAGGGCTGAACATTTCCAAAGCAGAGGGGGAGGAAGCCGGAGTACCCGGAGAGAACCCCCGACGATCGAGAAGGAAGAATTCTTTGCCCCGAGTGGGACTCGAACCCCTGACCTCTCGCATTGGTGACAAGCCTCTTAACCACTAGACCACCGACCGCCTCGGTATTATTAAACTTTGCAAAACAACTGTAACAAATGTGTGTTCAGCAGTTTGTAGGGCAGGACAAGTTCGTTCTCTGAACTCCCTTCAACTCCTTGGCTGCCAGCCAGAGACTGCGAGCGTTGTATCCAGTATCACGTGGCAAGAACTCCACTTCCGGTCGGCTGTATCACTTCGCGCCACCACAGCGTTTGTCGGTATCGAAGTCAGCATTGATCGCAGTAATTGTATCAGCCGAACTATTAGCTGCCATCGACCCCGGCATATGCCTTAGCAGGATCGAATGGCATTTGAATGGCTGGTCCGCAGCCGAGCGTTCTGGCGTCGCAACATTGCCCTCCGTCTGCCTGCTCGTCCGGGGCGTAATGAAGTCATTGCAACGGTGTCCACCATTCTTGGGGCGGGCCCCGCTAATTATCCCCCTTATTGTCGCCAGGTCATGCCCTTGGTCATTTATCTCCCTTGCCATGTCTTGTCGATGTGGAAGGGAGGGCTGGGCACTCGGAGAGGGGTGGAGGGGTGTGGGGTTGGGGGGAAGCAACATGTAGGTAGGAAATGCAATTAGCTTTGTTCGCAAACCGTATCCCCTCACACCACACACTCCCAACAGTCCCGCCGCAGTCAATAAAGTGCGATGAGGCGAGGCGTTGGAGTAACAACGGTGCCGGGTGTGAGAGTGTGGTGGTGCTGGTTCCTGGCGGGATGGTACATGTAGCGGTTGTGGTCGATGGTGGCGATGATGGTGGCCACTGAGTGGTGGTAGTAGAGTGGTTGAGGACACCGGCCCCCGTAGTGTAGTGATTAGCACTTCGGACTATGAACCGGGAGACTCGGCTCGGTCTCGGTTAGCCCGACTGATTTGGAAGTCGTCGCAGGGGCTTAGAGAAGCGACTTTCCCGGAACAGGGTTGATCGTTCCCCCAACGTGCCTAATTTACATGTGAATGGGTTACGCTGCTCAGCAAGGTCAACCCTACGGTCCCATGTCTCTCCGGGTACTCCGGCTTCCTCCCCCTCTGCTTTGGAAATGTTCAGCCCACCAAACTTGAAGAATAAACGCAATTCTAAATTCCGAAATTTAAGTAGCTGAGCTGACCCTTCGCACCACGTGATTGTAATGTGTTTATGTCCAGTGTGTGAGAGAATGCGTGCGTGTGATTCACGTGAGCGTGAGTGTTGGGTTCAGTTCGCGGCGCTATGAGCCGATTCATGAAATTGGGTAAAGCGCCTATACAATACTCATTCTTCTTCTTCTTCTTATTATTACTGGTCAGCGTAAACCTTCGCTGGAAGTCCTGCCATAGAGCTTGTGGCGAAAGTCCGCACAGGTACATGTAATTGCAAAACGAAAAAGTAGTACATGTACTTGACATTTCCACCGATCGCTCCGACAAAAGACAGCTATTACTGAAACCTCAAAATACTCTCTACCGACCAATCTTGGCACGCCAGTTCCGTTCACTTTCCGCAGTGTACAAGGTAAGCAGTTCTATGAAGCAGATCGTACATGAGGGTGCGACTAAACGAACCTAATAAAGTCAGCTTGGTAAAGTATGTTGGGGCTGCCTGATGTTTTCTACCAATCACTGTATTAAAATGACTCACACACGCACACGCACACGCAGATCGGCACACACACACACACACACACACACACACACACACACACACACACACACACACCCCGCACCTGCCACAGGGTAAACTCGGTACGACTGAAATTAGCTTCATTCTGGGTTTTTCTGCTTTTTCATGACACAGAGTCGGCACACGGATGATTCCGCTATCTCAGATGTTACATGTATCACGTCAGTGTACATTTGCCTGTGTGTTGGCGGTTCCTCTATGGAACTCCCCAGAATCTAGTGATGTAATCAAGTGCGAAGATGATTCGAACGTTATTTGATTATTGTCAAGCATTTTGGGCCTCATGTGAAGAGAATTGAAATGTGGAGTTGCATGTGAGAAGCATCTGAATGTTTTCGATTTGTATTATTATGAAATAAAAAGTTAGAACTTCCTATGATAATACCCTGTAGATCTACGTAACCTTAACACTAAAACAAGAAGAAAAAATACCTGTGCTTACGGTAACCCGACCGACCCTATTTTCTGAAAGCGACCCTAAACTTTTTTTTTTTTTTTTTTTTTTGTGTGGAGAGATTAAATAACTAAACAAACAAACAAACAAACAAACAAACAAACAAACAAACAAGAACAGACATATCGATCTATTATTCGTTTCTGCCTCTTTGTGTCGTCTGCTGAAGTACAACTCTGAGCTCGATTACAGAAACGGCGCAGCTGTGTGAAAATGTTGCTCACCATCAAACCAATGGCCTTTCTTAAAACAAAACAAAACAAAACAAAACAAAACAAAACAAAACAAAACAAAACAACAGTTTCCGGGCATGTTACCGTAAGCACAAGTTTGAATTGTTCTATTCTGATGCGAAGGGCTTCATTTGTGAACATTCGATGCACCAACCAATCCCATTTCGTCATCATTTCGCTTCATTTAGTTGGGGCTTTCAAGACGGAATGAATTATCCATAATAATAAGAAGAATAGTATTAATTAAACCCACTATTCTGTCGTCCGTTGGTAGACCACAAAATGTCAGGCCTGGCAGACTTACAGTCACAAAAGCATGAACGGAACAGTTTCTTTGTGCTTCCAGTTAAAAGCTCACCGCTATCATCGTCTCCTTCACGGCCCAGTCTTTATGATTCTGATGCTCACAGATCGTTTTCGTGGTGTCTATCATTACACCACCTGGACACCTGTATAGTGACAGCATCTTAAACGCTGGCACTGAGTCAACAGAGGCGTGCTCAGTGACGAGGCGAACACACTGAGCGGAGAGTGTACCGACAGTCGTAGAATGTAAATGTTCTCTCCCGGTCTCGCATGGCGTGAGCAAAATTTTTGTATCGCATTAAGAGCTGTACTAATCATCAAGATGGAGTATTTGGAGCGTACAGGCGCACTCTGAAGCGAAACCGTTCAAAAAAAAAAAAAAAAAAAAAAGGAGCTGGCTTAGTAATAGCACGTTTAAAGGTCTGCAATCTCAGCAAAAAGCCGCAAACATTGTGTTTTTTCAAAACTGCGACTCCTTCGCTTGTGCACAATCCAGGCAACTCTGTCACAGTTGCAGCGTTTTCAGCGCTGCGGGGACACTTATAAAAGAGCACGAGTTTGCCGTGACATTATTTGGCTTTTGGTCAGTGAGCGACACACATCCGGCTACAGTGTCTAGCGGATGTTGAGTGCTGCACGATCTTTCTCGCTCAGCGTCAAAACGCAAACTGAGCTGTGAAATCAGGCTGCACTTGCTTTTATTGGGGCTTCAGGGATGCTGAAAACTCTGCAACTGTGACAGAGTTGACTGTGCATTTTGCACAGTGGGATAGCTCTATAAAAACTGTTTGTGGCTTTTTCTTGAGATTGCAGACCTATAACTCTTAAAAGCCCGTGCAAAAGTCGCAATAGTTTTACTTGAAATCTTTCAAATCACTAGGAGCCATTTCAAGCCACTATTATGCAATCTGTAGCGGTCTCGCGGCTAGCGGGGAAGGCACACGCCTTGCGTAATAGTGGCTTGTGAAGTGGCTGCTATTGGTGTGCACTGGCTTGTTCTTTTCAACAAGTCTTATCATACAGTGGGCAGGGAGGTGGTCGGGCTTGGGCTCTTAGGGATGTTGTCCGACTAATGTGCTAGATGCCTCAAAGTACAAAATCGCTTGATTCAGTTATGTAGGGAGCATAGTCTATAACGCGCAATGAACTGTTCGTCAGGCCTACTGCGGAAACAATTTTTATTTTGGTCAAAAGTACTACTCTGACGCACTCCGAATCACCAGCCACTCAAATCCGACACTGCGCCATTCATTCACAGTCATTTTAGGAATGATATATGGGACCATTTCAGTCCGGCATGTAAATGCAATTGACCGTGCAAACCCCATAGGAGCAATTGCTGGGACCGGATTGGACAGCGATTGGTGGGACCGCGAGGGCGGGAGAGAGAGAGAGAGAGAGAATCAAAAGTGCAATTTGTACGGAGGGTAAATATGAGAATATTACGGTATGATGTCGAGGGCATGAACTCGGCGGGGTCGCTGGAAGATAAACTTATAACTTGCTGGAGGAAAAAAAGAAAGAAAGAAACCTAGGCCGGTGTGCAGCAGCAGCGCCCCGCTGGGGGACCACGGGGGCAACACCCCACTTAAGAAAAAAAAAAAAGCATTTTAAAACCAGTTTTGTAGCCTCTCCTGGCACCCAAAAGTTGAAATACTGCCTTGGTACTGACATGCAACTCTTCTAAAAATTAACGAAGTTAGACTGTCTCGTTATGGCATTACATGTATCATGATACATGACTGTGTGTGCAACTTTTTCCTCCTTCCTTTTCTTCGGCTGACTCTTAGTTGGTTTTTTTTTTCTGAAAGGATAGGAAATTTGGCTGAAAATTGCCTTGGTACGGTACGGTACGGTACGGTACGGTACGGTATGGTATGGTATAATTATTACCTATTGTACCACTACAGAGATAGGTTTTAACTGGGCTGTCCTCACTGCTACTCGCGTACGACGCATACAACATTCATGCCCCTTGTGGAACTGGCAGTCTCTAAAAAGCCAAATCTCGAGTCAACACGTTTCAAAATTCATTGGAAAATCCCACAGGACAGCGCAGACGTAGACATCAACCATTCTAACACACCTCACTTGGTGATGTTTGTGCGAGTCTAGCACCTACTGAAAGTGAAACGCCTTAGTTGGGATGACTCAGCATTGTATTTGTCTACACTACCACAGAACAAAACATGAGTTTCTGGTGTACTTTTGTTTGATCAGAGTACACAAGCCTTCGGGAATAATTTCAGTCAGTCTGATCAATGCGGAAAGTCTGCAGCAGGCTTGGACGGGCCAACCAGACCTACAGGCGTTCCTCAAAGGTCAACGCCCCTTCGCGATGACGTCAGCTTGTTGTTCGGAGTCGACTGTATTGACTTCATTAGCTGTTTCCTCAAGCAGTCTAGAGCTAATACGTTGAAGTAGCATTTTCCCTCGCTGCAAAAAGAAAAAAAAAAGAAAAGAAAAAAAGTTCTAATTTTCATAAAAAGATGAAGATATTCAATTGTTCTAAACTTGACGTCAGCGGAGTTGACTGTATTGGCTTGCTGTCTTCTCAAACAGGCTTGAGCCAATTAATGTGTTGTGTTTGTATTTTTGCTCGCTGTTGTCAGTTAAAAAAGGTGGTTGAGAATTACTCCAAGGTATATTCCTGTCTGACAGGCGACTGTTGTAAAATTGGTAGTTGGGAATTACTCCAAGGTATATTCCTGTCTGACAGGCGACTGTTGTAAAATTGGTAGTTGGGAATTACTCCAAGGTATATCCCTGTCTGACAGGCGACTGTTGTAAAATTGGTAGTTGGGAATTACTCCAAGGTATATCCCTGTCTGACAGGCGACTGTTGTAAAATTGGTAGTTGGGAATTACTCCAAGGTATATCCCTGTCTGACAGGCGACTGTTGTAAAATTGGTAGCTGGCAATTACTCCAAGGTATATCCCTGTCTGACAGGCGACTGTTGTAAAATTGGTAGTTGGGAATTACTCCAAGGTATATCCCTGTCTGACAGGCGACTGTTGTAAAATTGGTAGTTGGGAATTACTCCAAGGTATATCCCTGTCTGACAGGCGACTGTTGTAAAATTGGTAGTTGGGAATTACTCCAAGGTATATCCCTGTCTGACAGGCGACTGTTGTATATTCCCTGTCTGACAGGCGACTGTTGTATATTCCCTGTCTGACAGGCGACTGTTGTATCTTCCCTGTCTGACTGTGAACTTCAGAAGCACCAACGTTTTGGTTCTTGTTTCGCTCTCCTTCGTTAAGGCCGTTCTTAACCGGGCAGACTTTTGGTTCGCGAACTAGGTTCGAAGAGTACGGCGAACAAGGCTCGCGCAAGTTGTTTCTTAACCGACCAAATACTTGTGCGCAAACCCTGGTTCGAAAGGATCGGCGAACTAGGTTCGAGGACTGCATAGCGTGTTGTGGGAACCCTCGCGATCCTTTTGCGATCCTGCGCTCTGATTGGCTGCTCGGGGAGAGCTGTTGTGCGCATGTACAAAGTTGAGGAAAATGGCGGACGGCATGGCGGCTATCGACTCACTTCACATTTCCCTCTTTTGCGCTCTTTTCATCTTTTCTCCTCTTCCTCGGCTTCCAAGAGTTCACTCAAAACGATAACTACCGCAAATGCCTGGTCGTCTCGATCTACGAAGGCGGCCATTTTGGTTGTTTACGATTGTCTCAACTTCCGAGTCCGCGCTTGTTCGGGCGATGACGTATGCATATCATTAACGGTCGGTTAAGAAAGAGAACTAGTTCGGCCGAACCTCTGGAACTAGGTATGTGTGCACGCTTGCCCTGTTCGTATACAATACACAGTTCGCCGAACAAGTTCGTCAGACTGGTGGTTCGCCCGGTTAAGAACGGCCTTTAGAGTTTTGCGGTGGGACAAAATAATTATGGCAATGAGAATAATTACAGGATTCTCCTAACAACTATCCTTGTAAAACAAAGTTTCGTTCGTTCTCTCTCTCTCTGTGTGTGTGTGTGTGTGTGTGTGTGTGTGTGTGTGTGTGTGTGTGTGTGTGTGTGTGTGTGTGTGTGTGTGTGATACCAAGAAGACAATTTTTGGCATTTAAATGTTTTTACTGTGATATGATATGTCCATGAAAACTGTGAGAAACATAGATAGAGACAAAGATTATATCATCAAAATATTGGACAGATACTGAATTTGCAATGTTATGCACAATTTTTTCTTTTATCGTATGTTTCTTTTACTAAAAATATGGTCATCCGCCCATCCGAGAGTAATTTCTCCAAGAGACAGTAAAGTGTATTGATCGATTGATTGACGGATTGATTGATTGATTGATTCAATTCTAAATTCCAAAACTTAAATAGCTGAGCTGTCCCTTCGCACCACGTGATTTACGGTAATGTGTTCATGTCCATGCGTGTGATTCACCTGAGCGTGCGTGTTGGGTTACGTTCGCGGCGCTTGAAGCCGATTCAAGAAACTGGGTAAAGCGCCTTTACAATACTCATTCATTATTATTATTATTATTGATTATTGATTATCTCCCTTTTTGGTGGACCCCCCCCCAAAAAAAAAAAAAAACAACAACAACAACAACAAAAAACAACAACAAAAAACAACAACAACAAACAACAAAAAACAACAACCCAACAACAACAACGAAAAACACCCAAACAACAACAACAACAACAAACAATCAAAAACAACCAAGCAATAATAATAATAATAATTAATCAGGTCATTTGCAGCCATTTGCTTGAACGACACATATTGAAACGCAGTTCGTTGGTTCTTTTGAAGTTCACTCATATCTTCTGCTTGTATCTCCCCTTCGGAGCGAAAACAGTTCCAACCTGTGCTCGTACAGGCACAGTTTATACGACCGAAATACATCATCAACCAGGCATCGCCAACGGGTTCCTGTTTTCAGCAACTGCTTTCTGACATGGACAGTTGGTAGAGTAACATAAAACGCCGCAACCCGAAGACATGTTCACAGTGTACAGGGCACCGCAAAGTTGCCAAGATAAACGCTTCCTAGACTTTTACAGTTCTTGTTTACGAGGTCTGATTAGCATTCGCATTAGAACTCGGATGTTTAGAACCGGCGCGTTTTTAGACTGCATTTTCTTTCGCTTTTTTTTCCCAATCACTTGCCCAGGCGTGACTTTTTTTTTTTTAGAGGTGAGCTGACTTACCATTGTAATCGTTACAGTTTCACCCTACTTTTTTTGTTTTTGGTGCGTGCGTGCGTGTGTGTGTGCGTGCGTGCGTGCGTGCGTGCGTGTGTGTGTGTGTGTGTGTGTGTGTGTGTGTGTTGGTGTTGTTGTTGTTGTTGTTCTAGATTTGTTTTTGTTGTTATTTTGGTTTGATTTTATTGTTGTTTTGGTTTTGTTTTGTTGTTGTTTTGGGGTTGTTGTTTTCATGGGCTGAAGGCATATTTCTGACAGCGATTCTCCCCGGGGATGGGGGGGGGGGGGGGTAAAGAACTATCGAATTACCGATACTGGCTTGCACATACAAATCCCCTACCCTAAGGCTGCAACAGCAACAGAAAAAGCAAAAAAAAAAAAAAAAAAAAAATCATATAAAACCGCTCTCATTTTTATCATTCTGTGGCCAGTGAGATTTATCTGTTTCTTCGTTAAGTTGCTTTGTGCCAAGAAGAAATAAGGATATGGAAGTTTCTATCTTTTTCAGTAGTTATTACGGGGGGGGGGGGTCGTTCTTTTCCACCACATAGGGTGATATCAAAGACGGGGCAACGATGAAAAAGCCAGCACAAATATTTGGCCCCAGCCGGGATCGAACTCACGACACGAGCATTAGAAGTCCAACGCTCTACCATTCGACCACCCCGGCTCCCCCAGTAGTTCTTACAGAGAAAAGGGCATTAAAAGGACCACCACCGGATCATCGATGCTGGCGCGCATTCACAACTACAGCAAAGGCAAAATCATTCTGTATTAAACAAGCAAACAGTCAAGTACACTCAAGCATCACACCAAGGACCCTGTTTTTGTTTTTTCTTTTTTTTTACTACTTAAATATCCCTTTCGGGAAATTCGGGCTGCCTCCCCCGGGGAAGGAGCGTCGCCGCGGTGCAGCGCCACCCAATAACTATCCTATGTATTTTACAATTTTGCTGGGGGAGGAAAGCCGGATAACCCGGAGAGAAACCTCCGATGAGCACTGAGCCCGGTAGCCAGGAAAAACCGGTATCACATATCACAAGCTCGCCATGACATTGGTTCAGTAGCGCAGCGGCTAAACCCGACGCGCTACCTATCAGACCACCGCTCCCCCCCCCTCCGACGCGCTACCTATCAGACCACCGCTCCCCCCCCCCTCCTCCCCCTTCCCCATACACTAATGATTACAGCGCCGCTGACATAAGGCCTTTGATCAAACCCTATATGTGTGTGTTTGTTTTTGGTATCGCGCGTTCGTTAACCCTCCACGACCTTAGCTAGCCACGCCTGAACTCATATCCTCAAGGCATCGCGCCACATCGTGCACACAGTCTTGTCAAACAGAGTGAAGCCAAAACCACATCAAGATCTGAAAGAATGTAATTATCGTGACGTGCGTGGAGGTAGGTCTTTGGCGTCCAGACCACATGGCGTGCAGATAATTTCTCCTTTTCTCCCCCTAGGGCTGGATATAGTAGAAAGTCAGTCAGCGATGCTAACAAGAATGGAGGTGCATGTATGACGGTAATACACTGTATAATGGGTTTCGTGATAAGTCCGGGCGAGTGTTGTTTTAGCCCCGCATGTCAGTAGTTAGTTGTTAAGAGACTACGTTTTCTACATTATTGCCAAGCTCTTTGACTTTGCGTTGGATGTTCTCCCCGGATCCCGTCGTATGGCATCGGGGCACCTCTAGCGTCAAGCTGCATTGACCTGGGGCGCTTCCAGCCTCAAGTTGCACTGACCCGGGGCACTTCCAGCTTCAAGTTACTGTGACTCCTGGCACTTCCAGCCTCAAGTTGCTGTACCCGGGGCACAGCCAGCCTCAAGCTGCATTAAACCGGGGCACTTGGAGCTGGGGAGTACATCCCGCGCGTCACACCGGGATAGCAAGTGGTAGAGTGCAGGACTTTCAATCCTCGGGTCGCAAGTTCGAACCCCGGGCTGAGGTTAACTATTTCTGCTGGCCTTTTTTCCCCCCGTTGCCCTGTCTTTTCATTGTTACCCATAAATGTGGAAAAGGACGTGAGACCCTCAAACACCCGACGCCCTTCACTTCATGTCGTTTTTCAAGAAAATACCAGCAGACCGAAGAGTAAAAAAGACCACAGAGAAGTTTGACTGCACTAAGGAACTGTTTCCTTTGACTTTATAACTGGATCTATTTGTGTAACAAGACCATCACAGTCAGGGATACATCAAATCAGAGGCTTCCCCAGTCTGAATGAGCTGAATCGTGTTCAGCCGAACTGTTCGCCTGTTCCCGTAGGATAGCTGTCCCTTACCCCCAGCAACAACCCCGCTGTGGTCGTCTCTTGTGTCGAGGGGTTAACGCTATCATGTTTATGTTCACAGGTCGTTCTGGGCTGTTTTCGTGGTATCTGTCATCACACCACTTAGACAACTGGAGGGTGGGTGGGTGTTTGGGAGTTTAACGTCATTTTCCACTACGTATTGGTGATATCAAAGACGGGGCAACGAGAAAAAGGCCAGCACAAATAATTATGAGGCCCCAGCCGGGATTCGAACTCACGACCCGACGCTCTACCATTCGGCTATCCCGGCTCCCCTAGACACCTGGACAATAGCGTCTGTAATGCTGGCACTAAGCCAGCAGAAGCGTACTCGATGACGCAGCGTCCACACTGAGCGCTCCTGTAGTGTAACAACAGTCGTAGAATTTGAATTTGAATGTTCGACCTCTCGCGCTAAGTGAAACTTAACAACACTTGTGCATCGCATTACGAGCTGTACTAATCATCAAAGATAGAGTATTTCGAGCGTATACAGGCGCACTCACGAGCGAAACTTTTCCAAACGTAAGTTGGCTCAGAAAAAATGGAATTAACCCGTTTAAAGTAATTGATGTAATGCGCTTGTTTTGGCGGAGGGGGCGGTGGGGGGGGGGGAGAGAGAGAGATCACAAGCGCAGACCACCAATCAATCACCATCAGGCAGTTTTTTTGTTTTTTTTTCAAGAAAAGTAGAAAAAGAGAGAGAAAGAAAAAAAAAAAAGATAAAAAAAGCAAGAAAACAGCACAGCCCTACACTTAATTTCCACGGTCCTGTTTGAACTCTGGCAATGGGCAGGACCCTTCTGAGAAGTCCGCCATCAAACTGAGCCTTCCACCCAATGAGGGTTATAGCTTGTAATCAACTCCTAACTCCCTCCCCCGAGCCCTATCACGCCCTGAAACGCCCTGGCTGTTTTTCAGGCTCACTGAGCACTGATGGCGAGCGAAAGAAAACAATTGCCATAAAAAGCGGTGACTGTGGCGTCACTGATCAATGCCTGGCCACACAGAAGTGTTGGCTGATGTAAATGCTTGGCGATTTGGGCGCTTAGATACTCGGTTCGTGGGAAAAGCGTTGTGTATTTGAATACGTGGCTAATGACGTGCGTTTCTACCGTAAGCAGTGCGCATGGAGAGAGAGAGAGAGAGAGAGAGAGAGAGAGAGAGAGAGAGAGAGAACGATAACGATCCTTTATTTTACAACGGAAGAAGTTATAGGCATACAAAGACCATTTTCAAGCTTGCCGTTGCTACACTACCGTAAATAAAAAAAAAAAGAAACTTCAAAAGAAGAGTATGAAGAGAAGGATATAAAAAAAAAAGAGCTCGAAATCGCACACAAACACACACACATAAACACACGCACACACATACATAATATGCGCTCGCTCGCGCGGCAAGCATATGAGAGAGGCATATCCATGAGAGAGAGAGAGAGAGAGAGAGAGAGAGAGAGAGAGAGAGAGAGACTCTGTGTGTGTGTGTGTGTGTGTGTGTGTGTGTGTGTGTGTGTGTGTGTGTGTGTGTGTAACAACTCGTTATATGCATTCACCTCGTCCGCAGCGGAAATAGTAAATCTCATACGGTTGGTGACAGTCGATTTTGAACTTACCATGTGTTGCAAGTGCAGGTGTGTGTGTGTGTGTGTGTGTGTGTGTGTGTGTGTGTGTGTGTGTGTGTGTGTGTGTGTTTCAGGCCAAACCTTTCGTTGCACGCAGAGGGTGGGTGGGCGTTTTGGGAATTTAACATCCTTTTCCACCACCGGTTTCACGCGGAGAAGAAAAACGAACAAGAACATGAAAGACACGTCAAGCAGAGCACGCCCCTAAGGGCACATTACTCTCTTCACACGCCTTTCAAGAGTTGTCTCTTCCTGTTACCAGGATGTCTCAGTGATTCGCGTATACGCTTGACTGTTCCTTTGATACCGGCTCCCATTGCAGTGGTTGACACCTCGAACGCGTCCTAAAAGAAAGTAAATATTTTACTGATTTCTAGACCTTCAAACGGACTTGATCGTTTCAAGCGATGCGAGCGATCCGCGATCCCGAAACCTCCACCAAAAGAGGAGGCGGTACCGAATCTGTTTTATGCTTGGGTAAAGGCCTAAAACGATTTGTATCGGTGCAGTGGCGAAAGTGTACAGACTTAGCCCTTAGCCTCAGGCGCACGTGACAGTTCCCACCAATCAGAGGGGCCAAATGCGTGACAGTTTCCACCAGTCAAAAGGGGCAAATGCGTCACGGTCGATACTGCTTTGGTCTCATGGATTTGGAAGTACCGCTTACATGTAAAGTAGTGACTCGCTGGTCAACACAACGGAACTGATTCAGACTGTAAGTTGGTTTAAACAGGTTTACTGCAATCAGGGCCCGTATGTAAAAGTCGAGGTTAGGGCTTGAGTCTAACCTCGAACTAAACTAGCTCTAGAGTTAAATTTTCTGTTTTTGTTGTTGTTTTTTTTTGTTTTAAATCAAGAAGCGGGCCCACTCCAGCAATCCGTTATAGAAGGATTTTTGTCTTTCTTTCTTCTCTTCCTTTTTTTTTAAATTTAAATTTGTTTTGGGGTTTCTTTTGTCCTAGTCTGGGTTAGGCCCGTAGCCGTGGGTTAATTTAACCTCGAGTTTTTCATACGGGCCCTGCACAGGTTATGGCGACAGGGGAGAGGCTTACTCAGTTCTGAGGCATGAAACTGATTGATGACTAGTCATAATTATGTCATCACGTGTGTGTTATTACTTTTTTGTTTTTCATGTGTATTGGTCTTATTAGACCTGATTGATAGGCTAATAGGTGTGTGTGTGTGTGTGTGTGTGTGTGTGTGTGTGTGTGTGTGTGTGTGTGTGTGTGTGTGTGTGTGTGTGTGTGTGTGTGTGTGTGAGCTATTGTTTTTCTGTTGTGTAATGTTATGCCAAATGTGAAGGCTCTTGTTTGTTTATTTTTTTGTGTTTTCTCCCCCGTTTTCAGTGACTCAAGTGGGTCAGAAAAAATAAAAGACTTTGACTTTGACCTTGAAAGGCGCGAATGTCGTAGAGGTGACTATGTCTTGGTGATCCTTAATCTTTTTTTGTAATTATCAGATTAAAAAAAACAACAAACAAACGAACAAAATAACAACAACAATAAAAACACGCACACAAAAAACCCATGATAACTATTACGAATACACAACCACTGCAGCTGTTAAAAAAAACAACCAAAAAAAAAAAAAAAAACCAACACCACCACCCCCCCCAAAAAAAACAAAAAAACAACAACAACAACAACAAACAACAAAACAACAACAACAACAACAACAACAAAGACACCCCCTCAAAAAACAACAAACAAAAAACAACAACAAACCAACAAACCAACCAAACAAACAAAAAACCCTAAAAACAAAACAACAACAACAACAACAATAACAACAACAACAACAAAGAAAACCCAGGGACCTCAAATGTTTTATCCGTGTATTGTTTGTTCCTCTTTACATATCACTCAAAAGTCCACAAACTCTAACAGCACGACCTTTCTCTCTTCCGCTTAAACTGCCAAGAGGTCTCCCAGTCTCAGTGTGCCAGGTTTCTCTCAGTCCGACATAACTATACAGTTTACCCTAGATTCAACAACACTGGTTAAAGTGACGAATCGAGACAACCCGGCATTTGCATAAGCTAACACCCCGGCTTCGAGCTGTCTGGGACGGAATACTTGGATGAGGAATGGAATTAGAACTCGTACCAGCTTGTGATTTTCGGCCACTTCGAGTGTATGGTAGGTAGTCATTATGCTAAGTTGCTCCACATTTTCTCCTCACTGAGCCATCCGGTCTGAATACTGACGAGAGAGAGAGAGAGAGAGAGGGGGAGAGAGAGAGACAGAGAGAGGGGGGGAGAGAGAGAGAGAGAGAGAGGGGGGGGGGAGAGAGGGGGGGAGGGAGAGAGAGAGAGAGAGAGGGGGGGGGAGGGGGAGAGAGAGAGAGAGAGAGGGAAAGAGAGAGAGAGAGAGAGGGGGGGGAGGGGGGGGGGAGAAAGAGAGAGAGAGAGATTTTATTGATTCCGGCCACGGGCCGCTATCACGAGGGTAAACAAAACAAAAACAGCAATACTCAAAGGAACGCACATACATGTACATTAACAACGACATTACCAACATATTAACACAAAGTACGAATGAATAGTAAAGCTGACGAATTCGTGGGGGGCGGGGTGGGGTGGTTAAGGGAATGGTGGTATGAGCATGATCAAAGAAAAAAAAAAAACCACGCTAAAAACAAACCCAAAAAAACCCAACAACAACAAAACAAAACAAAAAACCCCGAAGTTTCCAGGGAAAAGTTAAGCGAAAATCAAAATGAGCTGTAAGGTTTTATCACCAATCTCCCCTCGAAGCCTTTTCTGCAATCTCCGTTTTCTCTTTTTCTTTTTCTGTTTTTTTTTTTCTTTCATAGCTTATTCAGCGTTCGGTTGTTGGGTTGTTTTTTTTTTCCTTTAGTTTCTTTTACGTCCCCTTAAGTTCTTAATTTCGTATCGGTTCTGGCCTGTCTCTCCGCTTCCTGATTAAAGTTAAAGCCCAAAAGAGTCAACAGAGTTTCGCAATAGGATTCACACACACACACACACACACACACACACACACACACACACACACACACACACACACACACACACACACACACACACACGCGCGCGAACGCACACACGTCGTCTGACCGTCAGTTATCAACGTCTAACGCAGCGTAGCAGCATATCGAATCACTGTCCAAAAGAAAACAAAAACACCCCCCCCCAAAACTAACACCACAAAACACCGGAACCCCCACAAGCACCATAATTTTGTTTATTTTTTTAAATAACAAGAACAATAATAATAATATAGCGCCTACCCTTATCTAAGCTCTGGGCGCTTTACACCAATCCATATGCCAACACCCATCTCTCCGTCATCACCCCCTCCCAATCACCCCCCCCCCCCCCCCCGCCCTCCCACTGCTCCCCAAGCCTCCCCCACCATCTACACTTCTTAAAAATTCGTTTTCGCAAGTTCTGGGGACGCTCTCGGGACAGGAATATTTTCTGCTGCACGCAAGATTTCCAATTTCCGTCTCAGTTGCTGCGAGCGATTTCGGGGCAGAGAAAGGACAAAGCTGTGCAATTTTCCTCAGCTCCCATCCCTAATACCTGAGTCTGAGCAAACTAATCCGGCTCGTGCCCGCAGGCTGCAAGTTCCCCCGATACATGTTTCATAACTTAGACGCTGTCCCACGTGTCGCCCTGCCTTCGCTGTCCACCCTCTCCCCTGTCTCCCCCCCCCCTGTCTCCCCTCTCCCCCCCCCCCCTTCCCCACCTCCTTATCCTAGAGTTCCCCTCAGCCAACAAGCCAGAATTTCCGCGATACATGTTGCATACCTTGTACGCTGCTGCCCCCTGGTGTCCCCACCTCCACTTCTTTTAAGGAGAGAGATGATGGTGATGATGATGATGATGATTTATCAACGGTAAAAGTTTTGACAGACATTCGCCAGTTTTAAAACTTGCCGGTGCTGAGAGAGAGAGAGAGAGAGAGAGAGAGAGAGGATAATTAATTTTATTAATTGCTGCATATAATGATGCATACGCTTCTATAATGTTGTAATGTTGTAGTGTTGTAGTGTTGTAATGTCTTAGGACTGTGATTGTGTGAGATGGATTTGTCGTGATTTTGTTATTGCACATTCAAGACCAATTTCGTGTTGTTCTATTGACGTAGGTTCTTAATTTTTCATTTTTATTTTGTTTCCAGCTGTGAGTCCGAGGGGTGGGTGGGTGGGTGGGTGTTTGGGGGTTTAACGTCCTTTTCCACTACATACGGGTGATATCAAAGACGGGACAACGATGAAAAAGCCAGCACAAATATTTGGCCCCAGCCGGGATACGAACTCACGACCCGAGCATTAGAAGTCCAGCGCTCTACCATTCGACCATCCCGGCTCCCGTGAGTCCGAAGACAATTGTCCATTTTACACCCGTTATTTAAACGGACAATAAAGTATTTTTGAATTTGAACTTGACTTCACCGCCCCACCCACCTCCCCTTCATGGTGAAAGGATCCTGGTTTTATTTTGTTAGTTCAGCAGAAACTCGCCATGAAAATATAAGGAAGCGGAGGACATGTATCTGATTTGGGGACCATCTGGTTTCTCCCGCGCACGCCTACCGCTGCCAACCCCACCCTCAACCTCACCCCCTCTCCGCCAACCGCCTCTCACCTTTCTATGATGAGAGGGGGGGGGGGGGAGGGGAAATATCCTTCTTCCATTTTTTTTTTAGTTCAGCAGAAAAATCTTCATGAAATTAAACTAGGGAGCGGGGTGTATCCGATTTGGGGGCCAGCGTGTTTGCAAGCCTCGTGTGGCTTGCAGGAGTAGGTTAATACCCAGGGCAATACTAAGCCCGGCAGTGAATCACGTGTTCTTCTCCGTTTGCACAGCGCGCAGGGCACCTCAGTTTTGAGTTGGATTATTCGGGGCTGTGTTCTGACCTGTACCCGCGATTACTAGATGGCACCCTTAAAGACAAATGTGAAACTGTTCTTTGCATTGAGCAAAGAATTGGGCGAAGGCAAGCATCCCCAAATTGATTATTAAAAAAAATACAGCAAAGAATATCCCCAACGCACTTTTTGGGGGACGGAGGGGGGGGGAGGGGAGGGGTGTAAGCGTATGTGTGTGGCGGGGAGGGGGGGGGGCGATGGGGTGTGCGGCTGGGGTGAGGGACTGGGGGAGTTTGGGTGTGGATGTCTGCACACGGGGATGTAATTTTGGAGGTAGTACTATATTACAGATACGTTCGTTTGTGTTTGTGTTTATGTTTGTCTGTTTGTCTGTTTGTTTGGCGGAAGATATCCCTTATCCTCTCTCTTCACCCCCCCCCCCCCCAACCCCTTACCTGTCACCCATACCACCCCATATCCCCTTCCAGTCCCTCGACCAGGCCCCCTCCCCCCCCTTCCCCTTTCCATTTCGCACCACCCTCCCTCACCTCCCCCGCACCTTCCTGCCCTATATCTTCAAGCCGACAATACTCAACAATTGTATTTTTCTCCCCTTGTCAGACGCTCGTGTCCTGTCGTTGCAGAGATTGCCGCATCCGATGACAATGGATCGGCAGGGCGAGAGGGTGTGTGTGTGTGTGTGGGGGGGGGGGGGTACGTTCAACTCGCGCGGCCGAGCATGCAGTGGGCCATTGATGGCGTTAAATCCACCGCACTATTCTGAATATAATCAGGGGCGAACAACATTTGAAGAAGGAAATTAAGTTCGCGGTAGTTTTTCGCCTGGAGTATTTTATACGAAAATAGGAGAAGGTCGTGTCTGATTTTGACAAGCGCGTGTGAGACACTTACGATGGAAACGAAAACACGGTGAAATTGCTGTAATAATAAGCTGGATCAGAACCTGAAAACAGCAATTCAAAAACACAATAACAACGATTTCCTAGAAATTCGAAAGTGCTAGTGCTCTTTGTCTTTCTCGTGGAAAATAAAATTTATTCGACATATTTTCGTGTTGGCTGTCATTTTGTTGTGATAAGACTGCACTCGGCAAATTGCTGGCGTCATGCTATTTGATTGGCTGGTTAAATGTATTTGATTGGTTGAAAGGAAGTCGTCAGCGTCTGCTGCTTTTGCTTTTCTTTGTGTGTGTGCGTGCGTGTGCGCGCGCGTGTGTGTGTGTGTGTGTGTGGGGGGGGGGGGGGGCTGTGTTTGTTTGTGTGTGTGTGTGTGTGTGTGTGTGTGTGTGTGTGTGTGTGTGTGTGTGTGTGTTGGTATGTCACAATCCGCTCTTTAATTGGACTTTCATTTTAATCATACTATTAATACTATTATTTAGGCTAATTTATTATCGGAATTACCACAGCGTATACTTTTATGTTGTGATATTCTTAATCTTATTTTATATTTTATATTTAATATCTTAGATTGTGCCGAGCGGGCACCAAAAGAAAATTTTCTGGTTCTTAAAGGACTGGGCAATAAAGATGATTTGATTTGATTTGATTTGATTTGATAGTTGATTGAAGATTACCGCTTGATGAACCGCGTCCCTTCTTGTCTTCTGTTTTAGTCCTAGTATAGTAGTTTTAATTTGGTTTTAATTTGGCCAAGCTGGTTGAAGATTACGCCTTAAAGTAACCACACCTCGCGTTCTTACTGAAGGTTACCCCGTTGGAGTACACCCTGTTTCTTTGTTTTGGTATTACACTAGGGTACTGGTGGCGGTGTTGATTGAAGATTACCCCTTGGTGTGCTCTCCCTTCCTGTGTTCTGGTCTTACACTAGGGTACTGGTGGCGATGTTGATTGAAGATTACCCCTTGGAGTGCTCTCCCTTCCTGTGTTCTGGTCTTACACTAGGGTACTGGTGGCGATGTTGATTGAAGATTACCCCTTGGTGTGCTCTCTCTTTTCCTCTGTTTTGGTATTACACTAGGGTACTGGTGGCGATGTTGATTGAAGATTACCCCTTGGTGTGCTCTCTCTCTCTTCCTCTGTTTTGGTCTTACACTAGGGTACTGGTGGCAAAGTTGATTGAAGATTACTCCTTGGAGTGCTCTCCCTTCCTGTGTTCTGGTCTTACACTAGGGTACTGGTGGCAATGTTGATTGAAGATTACCCCTTGGAGTGCTCTCCCTTCCTGTGTTCTGGTCTTACACTAGGGTACTGGTGGCGATGTTGATTGAAGATTACCCCTTGGTGTGCTCTCCCTTCCTGTGTTCTGGTCTTACACTAGGGTACTGGTGGCGAAGTTGATTGAAGATTACTCCTTGGTGTGCTCTCTCTCTTCCTCTGTTTTGGTCTTACACTAGGGTACTGGTGGCAAAGTTGATTGAAGATTACTCCTTGGAGTGCTCTCCCTTCCTGTGTTCTGGTCTTACACTAGGGTACTGGTGGCGATGTTGATTGAAGATTACCCCTTGGTGTGCTCTCTCTCTCTTCCTCTGTTTTGGTCTTACACTAGGGTACTGGTGGCGATGTTGATTGAAGATTAACCCTTGGAGTGCTCTCCCTTCCTGTGTTCTGGTCTTACACTAGGGTACTGGTGGCAAAGTTGATTGAAGATTACCCCTTGGTGTGCTCTCTCTCTCTTCCTCTGTTTTGGTATTACACTAGGGTACTGGTGGCAAAGTTGATTGAAGATTACTCCTTGGAGTGCTCTCCCTTCCTGTGTTTTGGTCTTACACTAGGGTACTGGTGGCAAAGTTGATTGAAGATTACTCCTTGGAGTGCTCTCTCTCTCTCTCTTCCTCGGGGAGCCGGGGTGGTCGAATGGTAGAGCGTTGGACTTCTAATGCTCGGGCCGTGAGTTCGATCCCGGCTGGGGCCAAATATTTGTGCTGGCTTTTTCATCGTTGCCCCGTCTTTGATATCACCCTATGTGGTGGAAAAGGACGTTAAACCCCCAAACACACACCCACCCTCTCTCTTCCTCTGTTTTGGCCTTACACTAGGGCACTAGTGGCAAAGTTAAAGTTGATTGAAGATTGCCCCCTGAAGTACACCCCCTCCCCCCTTCCCCCCTCCAGCCCCCGCCTTCCTCTCTTTTGTTTTGATCCCCGCCACTAGGACAGTAGGCGCCCTGTAGCCAGACACTATTGACGGAAGTAAAAAAGGGACCCTGTGATCCCGGACAAATCTGCTGCTTCATTTCGTTCCCTCGGGGATCTGGCTAGGATTAGCAGTATCGGGAAGCCTAGACTGACGGCGTCGTTTTGGTACCCTAAAGTACTGTGAGAAGGCATTAAGGGCAAAGAGGTCTTAGAAACGGGAGGGGTTGGTTAGGTGGGAGGAAGAAGAGGGGAAGGTTGTGGTGGTGGTAGGTGGTGGTGGCGGGGTGTGTGTGTGTGTGTGTGTGTGTGTGTGTGAGAGAGAGAGAGATTGGGGGTGGGGGGAGGGGGAGAAGACAAGTCATGACACTTGAGGAATCATAGTACCTTGCCCAGAATACAACACTCTACAAATTGGGACTGCATTTTGTTTCTACACTTGTGAATGAGTTTTTGTTCAATTTCCAGGACCTAGCAGTAATTGTACAAAGCACTGAAAACTCCTTTTCTTTATCGGGTCAAATATTCGTAGAGAGGGGTTGGGGGCCGGGGTGGGGGTGGGTGTCGGTGGTGGTTGTGGTGATGATGGTTGGGGGTATGTGGATGTCTCGAGTGTCATAGGAATCTCAAGACAGCAAAGACGAAAACCAGAATCGTGTAAAGTAAACTGCGTGATTACTGAAGACCACCTGTCCACAAGGTAAAGTGAAGATAGAACGACCAGAACACCCTAAAGGTACACGGCTTAAAAGGTTTACTCCAAAATAAAGATAACGGAAATATACAATTTCGTGAAGACCACGCGTTATTGATTGTGTGTGTGTGCGTGCGTGCGTGCGTGCGTGCGTGCGTGTGTGTGTGTGTGTGTGTGTGTGTGTGTGTGTGTGTGTGTGTGTAATCCCTCCCCACCCCCCACCTACGAATATTTGACCCGATATTTTTACTTCGGAGTACAAGTAACATTTCCAAAAACGGCTAACATCAGTGTTTGTGATGTAAATACACGTAACGTTTGATGTAAACTGTCATTGCAATCGTCGACTTGTTTTGCATTTGAAAGAGAAACCAAGGGAAGTAAATCTGTCTTAAAGTACACCATTCCAGGTGTCGTCACACACACACACACACACACTGACACATACACACACACACACACACACACACACACACACACACACACACACACACGCACGCACGCACGCACGCACACATATAGGGATATTGCACGTGGTAAAACAGAATTTTAGGGTGTTCTGGTCGCATGCTTACACGTTTCTTCACTTTGAACAGCCGGGGAGCAAGTCTGTCGTAGGTGAAGCCGTACTTTTTTTAATTCAAGTCTTAAAGGAAGTGCGGGATGGGCAAACGCCCTTGCCTCGTGGTACGCTGTGCAGGCTGTGATGCGTGGGTATAAACACACTAGCTTGCTATTAGCCTCGCGATCGATCGAAGCTTGCACATTAAAATCTCTCAGATTTCGTCCGATTATGCCCACCTCCCGCCGCTGTTGCACCTTTACCTGCTACCTGCAGGTGCGTCCGCCAATCTCTTAGAGTGTAGAAGATGCCTAGAGTATGCCTTACAGACGTATACTTTGTCAGATACAAGCCTGAATAGCTAGCTAGTGTGTTTTACATACGTATCGCAGCCTGCACAGCGTTTCATAAGGCAGTGGCTGAAGTAAGAATTTCTTTACGAGAGTTTTACTCCGGTGTTAAACCGTCGTCTGAGAAAGTTTGTCGAGTTACACCGGCGTCGAAAGCTTTGATCACGTGTGTGGCGTCCGTGCCTGAATGGCAGGAAGAAGCGCGTGCACCTCTGTGCTGTGTCTTTGAAAAAGCTTTTAGTGCAGTTAATTCAATCATAGCCAGTCATGAGGTTGCGTCACCGCAGCTCGGCACGTGCTTTACGTGAGTTCATGAGCCAGACAGCGGCCAGCAGCCAGTACACTAGCCAAAACACGGGGTCGAGCGCGTTCAGTTGGTCCGACAAGAGGCTGTGTGTACGTCATAAATGCCCGACCTTATGTTTTTTTTCTGCAAACATTCAGGAATATGGGGAGCTTGGATAGCCGAATGGTAGAGCGTTGGCCTTTTAATGCTCGGCGGGTCGTGAGTTCGAATCCCGGCGTGGGCCAAATATTTGTGCGGGCCTGTTCTCTCGTCGGTTGCCCCGTCTTTGATATCATCCAAACGTGGTGGAAAATGACAAACTCCCACACGCTCAAACACCCACCTCCAGGAATATGTCATAATTGCCTACTTACAGGTTCAGGGCTTGGCCCGATTTTTTTATGTACATATTTGTAGTATTATTTATGAATATCTTTGTTGCTTTTGTGGGACAAAAAAGCAATTTTCCTATTTTGGGATCAATAAAGTGTTCTGTATTCTGTAACTGCAACCCAAATCTGAGGAAGACACGGATTATCTGAGAAATGATTTTATTACATTATTATATTATATTGTACATGCAGCCTTATAGTTATGCATGCATGACTTGTGCGATCCATGATCACAGTCTTGTATTGACAAATGCCAACGCGAATATAAATATACATATAGTAAAACGAATACAGTAAAAATAGCTAACGTAATGAGAATGTACATGTGTCCATTGTCTGACTGTAACATATGAGCAACAATAGTAGGCTGTCCATTGCTCCCCCCCGACCCCCCAAGGCAAACAATACTACAAGTAACTGTTCTTACCGTACACTGTTTCCTATCGTAATGGATACCATTGCCAATTTCTTTTGTTAACAGTTACTGATGGTGACCAACCACGAGAACATATATATTCCTGTGTATCCATACCTAAAAAAAAAATGAGACAAAAATCTGAGGTGGTTTGCGTGCTGCGCACCAGACTGAGCACGTGATTGCTCGCCGGGCTGAGTCCTCAACTGTACACAGAGGATAGTCACAATGGACGCGGCTTTTACGGGTGCTACTCCGTCAGTTCACACAAAGCCACACAAGCCGAAATCCGTTGGAAACACTCGGTGCTGTTCGATTTGAA
Source organism: Batillaria attramentaria (assembly GCA_018292915.2). Classification (NCBI taxonomy): domain Eukaryota; kingdom Metazoa; phylum Mollusca; class Gastropoda; family Batillariidae; genus Batillaria; species Batillaria attramentaria. The sequence continues at coordinate 2,419,188 of JACVVK020000014.1, read as the reverse complement.
TATGGAAACACTCGGCGGCACAGTGTGGAAACACTCTGTCCGGGCGGTGCTACTCAGAATTGAAGCGGAGCAGCACCAGAAACACCTACGCCCATTTTGACTACACCCCCGTATGTTAAGTGATTTAAGAGTCAACTTACGCACAGTGTGAAACATACGACCAGAGGAACCAACGGCTGTAATACAAGGCACCCCAAACATCTGACAGCCCCTGAGTTTACCGGGGATTACGACACTTGTTCAGTGATACGAAACAGTCGAGAAGCGAGTGGGTGTGTGGGTGGGTTTTGGGTTGGGGGTTGGGGGGGGGGATTAACGTCCTTTTCCGCCACATACGGGTGATACCAAAGACGGGGGGACGTTGAAAAAGCCAGCACAAATATTTGGCCCCAGCCGGGATACGAACTCACGACCCGAGCAGTCGAGAAGCAGATGGCTTAGACTCCTAACGGTCACACAAAAGTCAGGCTCTAAGTCTTTCTCATTTTTTTAAAACAAATGTAGAAACCTTTTACCGTTGAACATTTTTTGGGTTCTTGTACGGATCTTGCAGAGATCCGTGATAAACATTACTATGTTTCATCACTGAAAATGTTCCGGGATATTCCCCCAGACAGCATCTTCGAGTTCTTGAAAGAGTCCAACTTGTTATATAAAATGTAGTCTCTCATGACCTACATAGCTTCGAGATTTTTGATGAACATGTTTATTTCATTTGGATCTGACATATTTACATCTTGTTTTACGGAACAGCTTTTTACCTTTTTAACGACCTGGCAGAGGCAAACTTTTACTTAGCCGCGAATTAGTCTTTGTTGCTTGCGCGGCGTTAAGCCCTAACTAACTAACTAACTAACTAACTAACTAACTAACTAACTATTACAGATGTATTAAATTGTAAACTCTGCTTAGCCAAAACAGAATACGGTACTACAATACTGGATCACCAACCCCCCCCATGACTGACTTATAAGTAACAAGATGAGAGCTGGAAGGGGTTAATGCTACCATTCGTATGCACACAGATCGTTCCGAACTGTTTCCGTGCTATCTATCATCGCACCGGCCACTTGTTTGTTGTTTTGTTTATGCCTCTTGGTTCCGTGGGGAACAGAGGGCCGTAACAATTTAACACTCCTCCAACGCACCCGGTTCTGGCTGGTCCTCTTCAGCTCGGCCCACGTACGTCCTTCCGGCTTTCTTCATTTCTGCGTCGACACTCCTGCGCCAAGTCTGTTTCGGGCGACCCAGCGTCGACACTCCTGCGCCAAGTCTGTTTCGGGCGACCCAGCGTCGACACTCCTGCGCCAAGTCTGTTTCGGGCGACCCAGCGTCGACACTCCTGCGCCAAGTCTGTTTCGGGCGACCCAGCGTCGACACTCCTGCGCCAAGTCTGTTTCGGGCGACCCAGTGTCGACACTCCTGCGCCAAGTCTGTTTCGGGCGACCCACCCTCGAGGGTCTGCCTAGTGATGTAGGACGCAGGCTTTCGTAGACGCCTATAATGCTGGCAGTGAGCCAACAGAAGCGTACTCGATGACCCGGCGGCCACATTGAGGGGTTCAGTAACGTAACAACGATCAAAGAATGATTTGACTGTTCGACCACTCGCGCAAAGTGCAAACAAGAATGTATCGCATTAAGAGCTGTACTAATCATCAAGATAGAGTATTTCGAGTGTACAGGCGCACTCACGAGCGAAACTGTTCCAAAACATAAGCTGGGCTAGCAAAGATGAAATAGATGAAATCAGCCCGTTGACGGTAAGGGGTGGGGTGGGGTGGGGGGGGGGAGAGATAAAATGCCACTTTCGAAGTTTTAACTCTATTTGCAAACGAAATGATGTGTCACTAGACTTTCTTCTTTCTTGTTCTTGTTCAGTCCCTGCCGTCCGTTTGAGTTTGGCGACAAGCCCCTAGAGCTTGATGTCGGTGTCTGCTGGCATTGCGTTTTTGTTATTTTGATGCCTTTAAAGGGGCTAATGTTACCATTTTTAAGCTCACAGGGCCCGTATGTAAAACTCGAGGTTAATTTAACCCACGGCTACGGGCCTAACCCAGACTAGGAGAAGAGAAACCCCAAAACAAAACTAAATATAAAAAGGAAGCGAAGAAAAGTAGGAAAAATTCCTTCTCTGACGTCTTAGGCACCATGGTGGAATGGACCCGTTTCCTGGTTAAACAAACAAACAAACAAACAAAACAAACAAACAAACAAACAAACAAACCCAGAAAATTTAACCCTAGAGCTAGTTTAGTTCGAGGTTAGACTCTAACCCGTGGCTAAAATCCCTAACCTCGACTTTTACATGCGGGCCCTGATCGTTCTGAGCTGTATTCCTGGAATCTATCATCACACCACTTAGACGCCTGGACAGTGACAGCGTCTGTAATGAGTGTAATGTAAAGGATGGGTAGGTGTTTGGGGGTTTAACGTCCTTTTCCACCGCGTATGCTTGCATTGAGCCAAACAGATCGAGGTATACTCGATGACGCGGTGACCACATTGAGCGCTCCAGTAGTGTAACAACAATCACAGAGTTTGAATGTTCGACCGCTCGCGTAAAGTGCAAACAACAATGTTAAGAGCTGTACGCATCATCAAGATAGAGTAGGTCGAGCGTACAGGCGCACTCACGAGCGAAACTGTTCCAAAACAACAATTTGGGTTAGCGAAGATGGAATTAACCCGTTTAATATTGAAGAAACCAAGCGGAGAAAACTCCCCAGGCGCGATCCTAATCACCATCGAGGCGCAAGCCAAAGTTTTCTTATATCTTTTACGAGAAACCAACTATAACAACACAACACAACACAACACAACACAACACAACACAACACAACACAACACAACCCCCCCCCCCCAAAGACACCACACACACACACACACACACACACACACACACACACACACACACACACACACACACACACACACACACACGTGAATCACACGCATACTCTCAAACACCGCGATAAACACACTACGATCACGTGGTGCTTATGGTCAGCTCAGCTACTTAGGCTTTGGAATTTCAAAATTGTGTTTATTTTAGGTTTTGGGGAATTTCAAAATTGTGTTCATATTGAAATTTCCAACATTACTTCGTCTCGTCTCGTCTCGTCCCGTCCCGTCCCGTCCCGTCTCGTCTCGTCTCGTCTCGTCTCGTCTCGTCTCGTCTCGTCTCGTCTCGTCTCGTCTCGTCTCGTCTCGTCTCGTCTCGTCTCGTCCCGTCCCGTCTCGTCTCGTCTCGTCTCGTCTCGTCTCGTCTCGTCTCGTCTCGTCCCGTCCCGTCCCGTCCCGTCCCGTCCCGTCTCGTCTCGTCTCGTCTCGTCTCGTCCCGTCCCGTCCCGTCTCGTCCCGTCCCGTCCCGTCCCGTCCCGTCTCGTCTCGTCTCGTCTCGTCTCGTCTCGTCTCGTCTCGTCGTGAACGCTATACGCCCACACTGTTATTTTGAGGTGAGTTCATTCAGCATTACAATATCAAGTTTCTTCAAAACCAAAATAATCAGGCGGCAAACCGAGCTTTACTGAGAGTGGAATCAACGCAAGTCGAGTGCACCGTCGGGGAAGAAAGTTGAGAAATGAAGTAATTACTAGTACTGCACACAGACACCTCTAGACGGTCTCGCGGGAAAAGCGAAGACCTTTTGGGCGTAGCAAGGAAATTGATAGGTTTTGGGATTAGTCCCAGTATCTCTGGAACAAATTTCGGCAACAGTCTGGACCTTCAGTAATTGTGCGAATCCTGTAATTACAGAGAGAGGAGGTAGGGGTCGGGGCAAGGGGTGGAGAAGCCAGGGGGAGGGGGTGAAGAGGGGGGGGGGTGTCGACAGAAACAGCAAGTCTGATTAGGTCAAGTTCATAACTAGTTTTCATCACCTATCGCAAATGTACGCGCGTTTCCACCATAATGAAAACAAACAAACAAACAAACAAACAAACAAACTCTTTTCGGTTTAACCGTTACAGGGAACGTATGGCGAAGTTGACCCCACAAGCAAAACTAATCTCTCAGCTGGCAACGAAAGCTTTTTCCCGTTTATGCACGGCCGTAATAACCCAAGGTTAGAAACACAACGGATGGATTGATTGAAAATGAAAAGGAAAGCAATAATGCAAATCTGATCCCTAAATCAAAGCTGATCTCTCAGCTAGTAGCAGAAACTTCTTTCACCCCGTTTGGGCATGGCCGTCACGGCCCAAGGCAGAAAGTAATGAGTTTCCCACGGCTAAAAATGACGATAAGGAACGTGTAAAGGCGAAACAGACACATTAGGCAAAGCTTATTTCTCAGTTAGTAACCTTTTATCGTTCAATGGCCGTCATGGCCCAAGCTTAGAAACACAACGGATAAGTTGTTGTTATTGTCGTTGTTGTTGTTGTTGGTGGTGGTGGTAGTGGTGTTCTTTGTTTGTTTGCTTGTTTGTTTGTTCGTTTTTGCGTGCAACTAGTATTAAAGAAAGACGGGTTTCTCTGAACCGGCGACGTTCTTCTTGTATGATTACTATATTGCAAATGTCTGTAAATAGACCAGCTCCGTCAGCCGCTTCGCTTTATTCTGGCCCTGGGGCAATACGTAGATGTGTATCGGGTGGGTGGGTGTTTGGGGGTTTAACGTCCTTTTCCACCACATAGGGTGATATCAAAGACGGGGCAACGATGAAAAAGCCAGCACAAATATTTGGCCCAGCCGGGATCGAACTCACGACCCGAACATTAGAAGTCCAACGCTCTACCATTCGACCACCCCGGCTCCCCCGTAGGTGTGTATCGGATGTTGGTATGTATGTAGGTGTCAGTGCTTGTATGTATGTCTGACTGTATGTCTGACTACATGTATGTAATGAATGTATCTATGTATGTACGCTTTTATTCGTATTTATTTAGTTCATTATTTATCTAGTATTCATGTGTTTATTTATCACCTTGTGTATACATGTGTAAAGCGCCTAGAGCCCCGGCTTCGGAGATTAGGCGCTATAGAAATCCTCATTATTATTATTATTATTATCGCGGCGCGAGGCTTCCCGCTTTCCCAGGTGTTAGATCTTGATATAAGCGACTGTTTTCAAGCGCATTCGATGAAAGGTTTTCCCGCAAAGTTGTTGTATGCCAAACAAGTTCACAGAGGCTTTAAAGTAAGCCGTATGAAAACGGGATTTTCAGCCAAACGCCTACATCCTCAGATTGTAGTGAGGGTAGGCTGAACTTCGTCATGGAATCGTCTCTTCCGGTAATGCCCCAAGATTAATAACACACTGAATGACTTTCAGCCAAACGCCTACATCCTCAGATTGTAGTGAGGGTAGGCTGAACTTCGTCATGGACACTTCTCTTCTAGTAATGCCCCAAGATTAATAACACACAGAATGAGTTTCTGGCGGGGTGGGTGGGTGGGTGTTTGGGGGTTTTACGTCCTTTTCCACCACATAGGGTGATATCAAAGACGGGGCAACGATGAAAAAGCCAGAACAAATATTTGGCCCCAACCGGGATCGAACTCACGACCCGAGCATTAGAAGTCCAACGCTCTACCATTCGACCACCCCGGCTCCCCGTTTCTGGCGGGTAAATATATGACGCGCAAAGTATGGCGAAACTGACCCCCTAAGCAAAGCTAACCTCTCATCGAGTAACAAAGGCGGACAAAAAACAGAGGCAGACGCCTATGGGTAATCGCTAAGACAGCAGATCCCTAGTTTAATCGTAGTTTCTCCCTCGGGTTTTGCTCCAGGCCCTGGATTCCAGTTCTGTACCCTTCACTCCCCTACGAAAACGAAGATATTCCGTGGAGAATTAACTCCGTTATTGAATCTTCAAAGTTCTAGTGTTCCTCTAGTCTTCTCATAATTCTTTCCGGTTTAGCCACTTAGCCTGTGGATGTTTCTCTGATCGCTTTTCCAGGTATCAGAGGGGTGTAAGTGAAGATGGCGGTCAGCTTTCCTGGTGCGGCTGTATAGACTGAGTCTAAGGTATTGAGGTACAGCCATATGTTTGAATTACGCACGCGCACCTCTTTACCGTGTAGTAATGTGTTGGTGAAGGTCGATTCATAACGGCTACTTTTTCACGCCGACAAATTAAACTCCAGTAAAGAGTAGCACCATTTCTTTTAAAGTTTTTTTTTATATTTTTTAGGGAGGGGGGGGGGGGGGGGGGGGGAAGAAGGGGCGTGGGAGGTTAACTCCAGTCACGTGGCTAAAGGTCGAAGCCCTACCTTTAGCCAAGAGCTATCAGTGGCTTGGTTCCCGAGTTAGTGGAGGGTGGTGGTGGTGGTGGTGGTGGTGGTGGTGTGTGTGGGGGGGGGGGGGTTCTATGTTTGTTTATTTGTTTGTTCCTGCTTCCGAATGTTAACAGCACCGGGGGGGGGGGGGGGGGGGGGGGGGGGGGGGGGGGGGGGGGATTTTGGATTTCGGTCTGTCGGTGTGAAATAAGGCGGGTGAAAGTTAGGGGCCGTTTTTCAAACGGGCTAAATCCACCTTTGCTATGTCAGGTATTATATTTTGGAACAGTTTCGCTCGTGAGTGCCTCTGTACGCTCGAAATACTCTTATCTTTGTGATTAGCACAGCTCTTAATGGCGACACAATGCTGTTTACACTTTGCGCGAGCGGTCGAACCTTCAAATTCTGCGACTGCTGTAAGTTACACTGCTGAAGCGCTCAGTGTGGTCGCCGCGTCGTAGAGTCCGCTTCGTTTGGCTCAGTGCCAGCATTACAGACGCTGTCACGGTCCAGGTGTCTAAGCGGCGTGACTGGCGATAGACACCATGAAATTAGACCAGAACGATCTGTGAGCATAAACATGGTAATTTTTTTTTTTCTGTCTTTTTTATTTTTTTTTATTTTTACTACTTTATTGTCCCTTTCGCGAAATTCGGGTTGCTTCTCCCGGGGGAAGCGCGTCGCCGCGGTGCAGCGCCACCCAATACCTTTCCTTTTTTTAAAAACAATTTTTGCAATTTTTGCTGGGGGAGGAAAGCCGGATAACCCGGAAAGAAACCCCCGATGAGCAGCCCGGCAGCAAGGAAAATCCGGTATCACATATCACAAGCTCGACCTGGGCTCGAACCCACGCTTCATCGCCTTGACATTGGTGATGGCCGTTCAGTAGCGCAGCGGCTAAATCCGACGCCCTACCTATTAGACCACCGCTCACCCAAACAACATTAGCCCCTTTAACCAGAAAACGCCTTTTACTTTGACACGTTTCTACAATACAAAGACGCGTACATGCTCAAGCTTCAAATAAAGGGTGGGTGGGTGGGTGTTTAGGAGTTTAACGTCCTTATTCCACCACGCACGGGTGATATCAAAGACGGGGCAACGAGAAAAAAGGCCAGCACAAATATTCGGCCCCAGCCGGGATTCGAACTCACGACCCGAGCATTGAGAATCCAACGCTCTACCATTCGTCTATCCCGGCTCCCCGCTTCAAATGCAGGCTTTACCTTGAAACAATTGTAGTCAAAACGTTTGAATCGTGGTCAGTAATACCAGGAGAGAAAAAACAACAACAAAACTCTCCGCCATATTGACAGCCCACCTCCCACACTGCCACCCACCCCCTTCCCCCTCCATCCGTCCACCACCCCCGCCGGTGCACTGTAGCGAACAGGAAGGATGCGGGGCTCAAAGACTCAAAGTCTTTTAGGTGGAGGAGATTAATTTTGTAAAGCATAAACTGATAACGTGTGACGTTTATCTTTACGGCAAACATTCGGAAAGTGGATGCTGCCAAAATGCATGTCCAATGCTTCGTTCGACGTTAGGGGAAAAAAAAAAAAAAAACCTTGCACAGACACGGGCAGGGATTCAACTGACATCAAAGATCAACGTTTTAACTCTATTCCTACGAAGCAAGCTACGCAGGAACATATTCGCCTGCCCCCACTAAAAAAAAAAAAAAAAAAAAAAAAATTAACCATGCCCATCATGTAAGACAAATAGACGAAAACTTTCATTATTTTGTTCCCGTTGCCGTCCGTCTACTGAATAATCTGTGATGAGTACGGTGTGTGTGTGTGTGTGTGTGTGTGTGTGTGTGTGTGTGTGTGTGTGTGTGTGTGTGTGTGTGTGTGTGTGTGTGCGCGCGTGTGTGACGTGTGTGTGTGTGTGTGTGTGTGTGTGTGTGTGTGTGTGTGTGTGTGTGTGTGTGTGTGTGTGTGTGAGTCTGTTGCTGCTGCTGCTAAATAAGTGTTATAATTACAAGAAGTATTCGGTATGGATGTTCTTATGCATGTTTTAATTCTTAGAGTAGTGAATTGTTTTATTTCTTAGTGATTTGTCATTTAAGGCTGTATATAGAGTTTCTATCTTTCCTTCTTAACAGCGTTTGTTATATTATGTTATAGCCCGCCCGAACATTTAATTGCCCCATGAGGGATAAATAAAGTAATTTGAACTTGAACTTGAACTTAAAACAATAAAAAAGAGCTTAAGTTAGAAAGAAATCTGATATTGTCGCACATTTAAGACTAATGAAAGCAAAGATGAGTTGGGAAGATTACAGGAAGAAACTTCAAACAATAACAAAAAAGAGCTGAAGTTAGAAATCTGATATTGTCGCACATTTAAGACTAATGAAAGCAAAGATGAGTTGGGAAGATTACAGGAAGAAAAGGTAATCCCCACCTACGGTACAAAATGCGTTAAAATCCAGTGTTATCTGCAGCCATTCAAGAGAGTCTTAAGGTAAACATTCGCGGAAACCAAAACCCTAAACTTAAAGGTAAAACAGATGTGTTGCTGTTGTGAATTGTTTTCTTTAACAGAAATCAGCAAAACGCAGACAGAAACAATGCAACATAAACACACCGCACGTCCGACCATTCAGGCCTTTGTTGTCAAAATGCTTTTGTATAAGAACCACCGTTGTGTTGACTCAAATCCACGTGTAAGACGAGAGCAATTGTGTATTTGTTGTGTGCCCCCCCCCTCCCCCCCCCCCCCCCCCCCCCCCGTAGCAACCTCTCACAACATTTATAAATGGCAACTTGGTCTGTTCAGTCTACGCAGGACTTCGTGAACCTAAGTCCGACAACAGCGAAAGGTGAAGAAAACTTTTTCATACGCGCTGCAAGGGTAAAAGAAAATAAATGCATGTTTGTTCTACAAACAAGTTTGAATTACGAAAACATTGTTTGCGATATAACACGCCCCTAGACACTGAGCCCACGGACCGTTTGTTTTGAATTCATAATGGACGTATCTTCCCAAGAAATGATACTAACAATACTTTCTTTCAGGTTTTCAGACGATGCCATGCAGGATATTGTGCAAGAATAAGTTTGTTTGTTTGTCTGTCTGATCGTTCGTTCGTTCGTTCAATCTTTCGTCCATTTGGTTATTCGCTCGTTCGTTTGATGGTTCACCTGTTCGTTCGTTTCTTTCTTACTCAATTCGTTCTTCTCTCTCTCTCTCTCTCTCTTTTCTTTCGTTCGTTCGTTCATTTGTTCGTTCGTTTGTTTGTTCGATCGTTTATTTGTTCCGGCGTTCTTCTGTCTGTCTGTTTGTCTGTTTCTTTGTTTGTTACAAAGACTTACCTCCAGTTCTTCAGCACAATCCAAATGAAATCCAACGCACAGGACTGGAACCCACAGCTGTACACCACACAGATCCCTCGTGAGAAACCACCTCCAGTAACCGAGCTGAGCGCAGCTGGCACACTCGCGAGGCAGGAAACAATTCGGCCCACCGACTGACGGGGCGGCGAGCTCGCCTGGCTACTGATCCAGCCAAGTGAAATGCCTCTCACTCGAGTCGAGTGCCTGAAACAGAGGGAAAGGCAGAAACTCTTGTCATTCTGGCGAGCGGCGGCTGCATGCCTTGAAGTGCCACGATCCGTCACACCTACGTGAACAAAGAGGTGGTTTTGCTTGTTGCAGAGCTTTCAACTGATTTTTATCATGTTGCGAGTTCGTGCGGCCTGTCAGTGTTGATGCGAGCTCGGTCGGCCAGACAGTGACCAGGGTTAGGGCTACTTCGGTCTACGGGTAAACTGACAGAGTGTACAGACCCTAGTCCGTGTTAATCACCCAGAAGGCGCGCTTTTATTAGGCGGTGAGGCACCTATAAGCATCCTCCGTAAACATGCATCCATTTATTACTTATCATTATAAGGAGGGTGTAAGGGGACGGACTGATGTGGGAGAGAGAGTGTAAAATAGCTTTTAAACCCGTAACAATGTCCTGCATATGGCAATAAAATAATGTTTGTGTTTATGTTATATTATAATTATATATATTTTTTGCCATATCTTTGTTACGCCATGAATGGAGAATTTGGGCTGCTCTCCCCCGAGGGGGCGGGTGGGTGGGTGTTTGGGAGTTTAACGTCCTTTTCCACAAGGTAAGGGTGATATCAAAGACGGGGCAACGAGAAAAAGGCCAGTACAAATATTTGGCCCCAGCCGAGATTTGAACTCACGATCCGAGCACTGAGAGTCCAACGCTCTACCATCTGGCTATCCCGGTTCCCCTCTCTACGAGGGGAGCGTCTCGTAACCAGTGAAGGGGAGCCGGGGTGGCCGAATGGTAGAGCGTTGGACTCTCAATGCTCGGGTCGTGAGTTCGAATCCCGCCGGCTGGGGCTAAATATTTGTGCTGGCCTTTTTTTCTCGTTGCCCCGTCTTTGATATCACCCTTATGTGGTGGAAAAGGACGTTAAACTCCCAAACGCCCACCCCACCCGTAACCAGTGAAGAAGACAGCTCTTCCCCCATCCCCCTCCACTTTCTGTGCATGCACGATGCGCATTGCTTACTTAGCTTGCTTGCGGGCTAATTCCATCTTTGCTAAGTCAGCTAGAACAAAACAAGTTTCGTTCCTGACTGCGCCTGTACGCTCGAAATACTCTATCTTGATGATTAGAACAGCTTTTTCATCCGATACAATGTTTACACCAGTTCAGTCGCGCGAACGGTCGAACATTTCAGATTCTACGGCTGTTGTTACACTACTGGAGCGTTCAGTGTGGTCGCTGCGTCAACGAGTACGCTTCTGCTGGCTCAGTGCCGGCATTACAGACGCTGTCACTGTCCAGGCGTCTGAATGGTGTGATGACAAATATCACGAAAACAACTCAGAACGATCTGTGAGCAGAAAAATACCATTAGCCCCTCAGCATCTCATCCGTGAGTGGAATTAGACACGGGCTTAATGGCCAGGTTATGATGGAAAGGAACATTACCTCAGGGAAATAGTTCATCTGAACAATTACTCAATCCAGACAAACTAACAGATGATGTATCCTTGAATGCGATGGATCAGTTGCACAGTCAGACACGGTCGGTTCACACTGTCACAGGATACGGTCAACGCTCATTAGAAGTAAGCACAACTTCAGGTCTTGTTCCTGCCTATAAGGCTCGATCAAACTTACTAATACATAAAACCAGGTGTGTTAGTCTCACTCGTTCTGTTCATACACGCCTGAGTTTTAGAGTGACCGTGACTCGATCACTGAACAGTCCAACTGAACACTTTTCAATCCAGACAAGCTGGCAGGTTCACCGCTCTTGAATCATGTTATTCTTGTCTAGTGGATGGACACAGCGGCCAAGTTCAAGTCTTACAAACAGAGGAAACAACCAAGCACAGTTGTGTTGTTGTTGTTGTTGTTGTTGTTGATGTTGTTGTTGTTTACTCCCGCTTAAAGCTCGGTGTCGAACTCGATCACTAATACCACACTCGCCGCAACACTTGCGGGAAAACAACGCACAACTGAACCAGCTGAGCCAGCGAGCGGCCTGATTCTCATGAGCACCTCTCACCACATGACATCACTTCAGTACTTCCAGCACGGCACTTCGCTGGCAAATCCCAACACGGACTCCACAGCCAAGAGATTCACGATCGCGCTACGAGCAAACGCAACCCGCCAAGCCAGTCAGTCATTCATTCATTCACGACTTGATCGGGCGGCCTCGACCGGCAGGCTGGCTATAACCCGTCTGATTATCCGTTCGTCTGCCTCACATTTCTAATCAGGCGTGAAGCAGTCGATAATTACAGTCCAACGGTGATGAGCAGTCAGCGTGACCTTCTTGTGTGAGTTCCACGGTTGAGTGCTTGGTTGGACTTCAAAGGGATATAATTATGTTAGACTGCTCCGAGCTCACAGATCGACGACTTGTTGCGCTGATTATGATGGCAAGAGGATGATATTATTACGATGTGTGCAAATTAAACTCCAAATTTAGAGGCAGTTCCGAGCCGTCGTTGCTGATCAAAGAATACTTAGTTAGTTAGTTATTTAGGGCTTAACGCCGCGCATGCAACAAAGGCTAATTCGCGGCTAACAAAAGTCCCCTTCCGTCAGGCCCTTTAAAACATAAAAATTTCCACGATAAAACAAGATGTAAATATATACTAAAAATCTATTGGGTTTAAATGAGGGATATCCTTCAAGACTTAAAACTGGACAAATGAGATCAATGCAAGTCATATTTAAACAGGACTATAATGTTTTGTAGGTTGACGTCTTTCAGAAAATTGAAGATGTTGTCAGGGGGGATATCCCTGAATTGTCAAAGAATACAATTGCGCGAAGCCTCAAAACTCCAATACATTCTTAACTGGGCACTGCGGAGCGCCACAGTGCTGTCCACAGTTGTGACACAGTTGTGATTTCGGGGTTTCCGCCGCTGTGGCGTCATCACAGCAACCTGGATTTCAAATAGCCACAACTGTGACTGTGGTTTCCACAACAGATTCTGATTGGCTGTACTGACTATGTCACTCGGCGCGCAAACATGGCGGACAATCGGTTTGTCCCGAGCACAGCTGTGTTCAGTTTTGTGGTTAGTAGACACACCGAGCGCAACGACTGTGATGCGCACATGTGTGTTTCGCGCGCTGTGCCCAGTTAAGAGCAGGCTGTTCGCTCAATTCGTGTTATTAAGCCTGCTAAGATATGAACCGAAATGCATATGTATGTTCAAGTTGTTCTTGTTCATGTTCTTGTTTGCTTGTTTACCGGCTTCGATGCACTTTTACTGCCTTTTGTGCTTCTTTTGATTTGTCAAGATCTGGGCCCGCATGTAAAACTCGAGGTTCATCAGTAACCCAGGGCTACGGGCCTAACCCAGACTAGGATAAAAGAAACCCCAAAACAAAATTAAATAGAAAAAGGAAGCAAAGAAAGGAAGGAAAAAAGCGTTCTATAGGCACCATGGTGGAAAGGACCCGCTTCCTGATTAAAAACAAAAACAAAAAAACTCTAGAGCTAGTTTAGTTCGAGGTTAGGCTTTAACCCGGGGCTAAAACCCCTAACCTCGACTTTTACATACGGGCCCTGGGATATTTTAACCCATTCTGCCCGAGCTACGTCCATCGTTGTAAACCAAGATTTCACTCCCCATTACCGCGCTACGACGATAGTCGTAATAACAGTCAGTAGTGTGCGAAATCTTAATTCATTCTGTTCCACTGTTTCTAGTCGTTACCAGGTTTTCTTGGAGTGATCTTCCTTAGAAACGGTTTCTGTCTTCGTAGGATACTCTTGTGCACGTTTTTCATGCGGTTTATGCGATGGAAAGATTGGCGAAAAGATGGTGGCTTGGTGTCACCGCCGGGGCTGCAGGCAGTGTGTAGGTGTGTACTGGGTGTTGGTATGTATGTAGGCGGCAGTGCTTGTACGTATGTCTGACTGAATGTCTGAATGTCTGACTGAATGTCTGAATGTCTGACTATATGTATGTATGTATGTATGTATGTATGTATGTATGTATGTATGTATGAATGTATGTATGAATGTATGTATGAATGTATGTATGTATGTATGAATGTATGTATGTATGTATGTATGTATGTATGTATGTATGTATGAATGTATGTATGAATGTATGTATGAATGTATGTATGAATGTATGTATGTATGTATGTATGTATGTATGTATGTATGTATGTATGTATGTATGTATGTATGTATGTATGTATGAATGTATGTATGTATGAATGTATGTATGTATGTATGTATGTATGTATGAATGTATGTATGTATGTATGTATGTATGAATGTATGAATGTATGTATGTATGTATGAATGTATGTATGTATGTATGTATGTATGTATGTATGTATGTATGTATGTATGAATGTATGTATGTATGTATGTATGTATGTATGTATGTATGTATGTATGTATGTATGTATGTATGTATGTATGTATGTATGATGTATGTATGTATGTATGTATGTATGTATGAATGTATGTATGTATGTATGTATGTATGTACGCTTTTATTCTTTTTTTCTTTAATTGATTATTTATCTATTATTCATGTATTTATTTACCACCTTTAGTTTTGCATATTTTTGTAAAGCGCCTAGAGCCCCGGCTTCGGAGATATAGGCGATAGAAAAATTATTACTATTATCATTATTATTATTATTATTATTATTAGTGTAAGATATATGACGGCAGCGTCAGTGTAGAAAGAGTTAAACCCTGCCTCAGGATTTGTTCTATATCGTGTATCTGGCTTTGATTTTGTCAAGGACTACCCCCTGAGGCGCACGGCCCAGGGATTAACTATGACTAATATTTATGTGTTGGCTAGATGCGACCGAACAACAACAACAGCTGCAAGTAAGGCGTGACACTAATCGTGAAAATGGGCCACTCGTGTACAACACACGCAAATCAATTTGAAAGTCGGGCTCGTTTTATTCCACAATTCAATAGGAGTGTTTGTTACAACGCATGAATGAATTGTCTTGATTTCGTCAAGGACCAGCCTGGGGCTATAAGCCCAGGTGTTAATTATAAATACTATTCATGTATCGACTAGACGCGAGCCAACAACAACATATGACAACAGCCGTGGATGAGGCGTACAACGATCAATGAATTATTTTATTGTTTTGTTTAACTGGAGGGAGGTGGAGATAAAGGGGGGGGGGGGAGGGATGATCCCAATTGACGAGGTTGTATCGTGTCAACATTAGACGTTTTCGTCAGAAATCTCCCTCTCTCTCTCTCTCTCCCTCTCTCTCTCCCTCTCTCTCTCTCTCTCTCTCCCTCCCTCTCTCTCTCTCTCCCTCTCTCCCTCTCTCTCTCTCTCCCTCTCTCTCTCTCTCTCTCTGTGACTTGGAATCCTTGTCGCATCATTTCCTCTGTTTGATGTATGGCATGTATTTCTGCATGGCTCTGTAATGCCCCCTCCCCCTAACCCCTTTGCAAAGGGCAAAAATGCCTACGCAGTAAATGACCTGAGTCTGAGTCTCTCTCTCTTTCTCTCTTGGGAAAAAAACAACAACAACAACAACAAAAATCTGAAGCACAAGGTCAATGCGTGCCGACCTACTTACCCAGTTTCTAAACAGATTGAATCGGAGGCAAATCCTTTCGCATTTTAACATAATAACCCAGCTCATTTGTAAAATAGTCCAATTACGTCCAGTTTTCAGAGGGGGAAAAAAAGGGGGGGGGGGGAGAAAATGTTGTGCACAGTTGTTTTTGCCTTTCCAGTGGGAGCACAAGTCAAGGGATTCTTACGAAACAAACAGGCTTTACTTTTAATGGAGCCCTCAGTTTCTGGGCAAATTACCTTTCCGTTGGACTGCAAAGAAACTGCGCAGCTCTCCCGACGGGAAAAGTCGCAGAGTGGTTTTGGGGTCGTCCGCCAATTTCGTCTCATTTGATTCCTCCCTTCAAATTCATCTCCATAAAGTAAGAAAAGGAAAAGACCTTTCAAAAAAGATTTCGGACATTCAGTTGCCTTGAATGACCCAATCCCTCTTTACCCCCCACCCCCTCCCCTCCCCCTCTTTCCACAACAACAACGGCAAGGAATTGCTACAGCCAAGGCGTTATAAATTGGCCTACATGCTCCTGTGAGAATTGCCGGATTATGAGATTCCCGCCTGATGGGGTCAATGTCTGTGGCCATGATGGCGGGTTTGACGGCGGAACAAGCGTAAAGCACAGTCCGAACACTTCACCTCGGGGTGCAATCAAAACGGGCGCGGGTGTTTCCGGTGCTACTCAAAAGTAGCACTGCCAGTAAAGAGTGTTTCCAAACGGTAGCACCGTGTGTTTCCATTTTCACCACTTCATCGCGGGGGGTGTGGTTAAAATGTACGTCAGTGTTTCCGATGCTACTCCTCTTCAAAAAGTAGCACCGCCAGCACAGAGTGTTTCCAAGCGGTAGCACCGTGTGTTTCCATTTTCACCACTTCACCGCGGGGGTGTGGTTAAAATGGACGTAAGTGTTTCCGGTGCTGCTCCGCTTCAAAAGGTAGCACTGCCAGTACAGAGTGTTTCCAAACAGCAGCACCGAGTGTTTTCTGTTTTCAAATTAGAGTAACACCGAGTGTTTCCAACGGACTTGGGTCTCAGTGTCTGCGTGAAACTGAGAAAGGGGCGGTTTTATCAACCAGACAACGACTTCAACTAACGCGTTATAACAATGCAAAACTCCGCAGTGAACACTACAGCCTGAAAAACGCACCTGTACCACAAACTGAAACCGGCTACGACTCCCCTCTACCCGTGTGGCCATGCCGAGCAGACCGGACAACACATCATCCAGGACTGTCCACTATACCAACAGCTAAGGATGACGACGTGGCCATCGGAAACTCCTCTACATACCAAACTGTACGGCCCTCAGCGGGAGCTGGAGAGGACAGCAGACTTCATGCTCAGAACTGAACTTCCAGTGTGACCAAGAGACGAACGACAACAACAACAACAACAATGCATACAGGTGAGCAACTGTGCATGCTCGTGTTTCAAACATATGGCTTTGCGTGAGAGAAGCCATACGCCATCGCGTTGCAGCACCGCAAACACTCACTCCTCTTTTGACCGCACCCCGTGTTAACGCTGACCAGTAAGCGAGGAGGAGGGAGGAGATAGAGCGAAATTGACTGAAATATCTCCACCTTGCGTTAGCGTTATCTGAATGATGTTATCCGTGTAGTGGTAGTCGGAGAGACAATTTAAAACGGAGACAGGAAAATGGAAATAGTGTTACTCAGTTCGTGGCTGCTGCATTCTGACCCCACTAAGGTATGCGATATGAAAAAAGTGAGGTGCAATAAGTATCGTAGTTGGTACTGATACTAATAGTAACACTGATACTGATAAAGATAATTATCGATACTGATATTGATCTAGGGTATTAATACTGACACTGACACTGATACCGACACTTATATATGTCATGATATTAATTGGTACAGACACTAATGTTGATATTGATACTGATAAAGATCATTATCGATGCTGATATTGATCTGGGGTATTAATACTGATACTGACTCTGATACCCACACCTATACATGAAATGATATTAATTAGTACTTATACTGATATTGCTGCTGATACTGATAAAGATAATTATTGATACTGGTATTGATACGGGTAATGATATATTTACTGATACAGTAAACTTGGTATTGATACCGATATTGATACTGATACTGCTAACGATATTGATATTGGTATTGGTTTCAATTTTGTCCAGTTACCCCAGTGGGGGAAGACGGATTGTA
The DNA here is from genome assembly GCA_018292915.2 of Batillaria attramentaria. Taxonomy (NCBI): domain Eukaryota; kingdom Metazoa; phylum Mollusca; class Gastropoda; family Batillariidae; genus Batillaria; species Batillaria attramentaria. The sequence continues at coordinate 2,401,684 of JACVVK020000014.1, read as the reverse complement.
ATAACTGACACTGCAGGTCACAGACTGCAATCAGTTCCTACACTTTGAGTCCTACAAATATGAGAGTGGCACCTGTCCTCCATGAGGCTTTCCAGACAAAACAGACAACAGTTTCCAGCGGCAAGACGTGTCTGCTGACAGTAATCAAAAAAAAAAAAAAAAAGCTTTTAATGCAATTGTGACCCTCCACCACGAAATGAGTCGTCTTGTAACATGAGTGGGGTGGGTGTTTGGGGGTTTAACGTCCTTTTCCACCACATAGGGTGATATCAAAGACGGGGCAACGATGAAAAAGCCAGCACAAATATTTGGCCCCAGCCGGGATCGAACTCACGACTGACCCGAGCATTAGAAGTCCAACGCTCTACCATTCGACCACCCCGGCTCCCTGTCTTGTAACATGAACAAATAGCAGAAGAAGACTCATTTCGTGGTGGAGGGTCACAATTTTCCCAGTCTGCTGATGCTGTGTCGTTCTTAACCCCACACGCGGACACAGCTGAAAACTGCGCACCCTGTTATTCATGCCCTGCACATGTCAGAGGATCTAGGTAAAAACAGGCCACCCATCAAGTCCAGCCTGCCATTTGACAGCACACCAGACATGCCTCTTGCCACCAAAGTCAAGCAGCTGGGGTCAAAGGACCTTTAAACAAATCTAGGAAAACAAGGGAAATGTTGTTTAATAATACCGGTCATCTTATTCCCTAATCTACCTCATTTGAATTCCAGTCGGTGACCTGGGCCCGTATTTAAAACTCGAGGTTAATTTAACCCACGGCTACGGGCCTAACCCAGACTAGGACAAAAGAAACCCAAAAGCAAAATTAAATTTAAAAAAAGGAAGCGAAGACAGGAAGGACAGGAAGAAAAAAATCCTTCTACAACTGCTTAGGCGCCTTGCTGGAATGGGCCCGCTTCTTGATTTAAAACAACAACAACAACAAAAAAACCAAACAACAACAACAAAAACCCCAGAAAATTTTACCCTAGTTCGAGGTTAGACTCTAGCCCGGGGCTAAAAGCCCTAACCTCGACTTTTACATACAGGCCCTGGTTAAAAACAGGCCACCCATCAAGTCAAGCCTGCCATTTGACAGCACACCAGACATGCCTCTTGCCACCAAAGTCAAGCAGCGGGGGTCAAAGGACCTTTAAAGAACTCCAGAAAAAAAGAAAAAGAAAAAAAAAATCTAGGAAAACAAGGGAAATGTAGTTTAATAATACCGGTCATCTTAATCCCTAACCTGCCTCATTTGAATTCCAGTCGGTGACCTGGGCCCGCATGTAAAAGTTGGGGTTAGGGAATTTAGCCCCGGGTTAGAGTCTAACCTCGAACTAAACTAGCTCTAGGGTTAAATTTTCAGGGCCCGCATGTAAAAGTCGGGGCTAGGGAGTTTAGCCCTGGGTTAGAGTCTAACCTCGAACTAAACTAGCTCAGGGGTTAAATTATCTGTTGTTTTTGTTTGTTTGTTTGTTTTAAATCAGGAAGCGGGCCCATTCGAGCGAAGTGCCTATGCCGTTATAGAAGGATTTTTGTCTTTCTTTCTTCGCTTCCTTTTTTAATTCAGTTTTGTTTGGGGGTTTCTTTTGTCCTAGTCTGGATTAGGCCCGTATTCGTGGGTTAAATTAACCTCGAGTTTTCACATACGGGCCCTGTAGTCGCAGAGTACCTGAGCTATCCAGACCCCCTTCAGCACTGGGACACTGACTGCATCAGGGCAGCAGAAAACTGCTGACTGGGCTTTGGATCAGAGAGGCAAAAGGGAATGTCCCTAGAACTGTGATATGGCCTGACCCTGCAACAAAGGCTTAATTTTTATATATTTTTTTTTTTGGTATTGTGCGCTACCTCCCCCACTATCCTCCATCGTGATCAATTCAATCATTCACCGGCGATCGTCCCCGTGACGTCACGTGTTCGATCCGGGGGGGCAGTTGTGTGGCAATCGCGTCCGATTGATCATGATGGAAGCAATCAATGGTGAAAAATACCGCTCACAAATCTCGCATCCCATACGCTCTCGCCCGTCAGACGACACTTGGGACACAGGGAGGATGGCGGGAGAAGGAGGGGGTTGGGGGGGGGGAGCAGGGGGAGGGGAGGGGGTTGGGCAGTCGGTGGGGGGAGGGGGTCGGCTGAGGGGACACGACAGCAAACCTGTCAGAAGACAATTGAAACAGATGGAGGAGTGTGGCGTTAGGGGTTGGGGGAAGGGGCGTTGGACGTAAGTGGTGTGTGTGTGTGTGTGTGTGTGTTCGGGGGGGGGGGGGGTACGGCCAACCTGTCCCCTTCCTACGTCACACACACACAAAAAAGCAGTCGGTGTACTTTTCAATAACAGCCACTGCAAATGTCCAAAATATCATCTTCTGCGCTGCATCCCGCCATCGTGAAAAAACAACAACAAAAAAACACACGTCCTTTGAGAGTGATGATGCATCTGCTGTCAGCCAGTATTACTGTTAGCAACCTCCTTCACATCCCGCCCACTACAACATCTCCCCCGCCGTGCTCAAGACCCTTCGATCATTCCAGCCAGATCCAAGGCTCTCTCTCTCTCTCTCTCTGTCTGTCTCTGTCTGTCTGTCTCTCTCTCTCTCTCTCACACACACACACACACACACACACACACACACACACACACACACACACACACACACACCATCTACATCCTCTCCCACATACAACGCGCAACGACTCATGGTACACACAGACAGACACACCAGATGTTTTAGCTATCAAAGGCTTGACCGAAGAGAAAGGTCTTCAGATGGGATTTAAAAAGGGGCAGTGAAGGGACTGATTATAGTACTCAGGTACACTTGTGAGTTTTATCAGGGACCTACATAGAACAGTCCATCACCCCTCAGAACATCATCCCTCATTTAGAAAGGTGAGAAAATGTTCGAAATGGAACAGACTGCATGGCTTTGAACGGAACACTCCTGATTTCCAGAATAAGAGCTTTCGAAAATGAAATCTTCCAGACTGAAAACTTTTAAAAATAAAATTTTCTGGGTTGAGAACTTCCAAAAATGTAGGTCCCTGGTTTCATGAAATACCTCATCGTCTCAGTATCCAAGCAGAGGCCATGCAGCCCCCCCCCCCCCCCCCCCCGAATTAATTGCAATAGTACGCCCATGTACACTAAAGCCACGTTAAATTCTCCGCAGGCGGTAAGACGAGACGAAGAAATTATGTGATTACGAGCTGGAGGAGACACGAGAAAACCGATTCCAGTGAATTATCACTATTTGGAGGGCAACAAGTTTCAACAAACTGTCGCGGTTTGGGCGGTGAAGGGATGTGTGGGGTTGCACCAAGCTGGCCAGTATTCGTTAGGGAAGGCAGCCGCGTTTAAAGGGGCACGTACGAACTGTTCTAAGCTCACTGGTCGACTTGGGTTTACTGCGATAATGATAATAAAAATGTGCTGCTTGGCTCAAAGAGCTGAACCCAACCCGCACGCTCACGTGAATCACACGCATTCTCTTGCACACAGCACATCAACACATTACAGTCACGTGGTGCCGGAAGGGTCAGCTCAGCTGTTTAAGTTTCGGAATTCAGAATCATTGCATTTCTTTTGAATTTTGTGGGTTGAAAATATCCAAGGAAGAGGGGGGGGGGGGAGCCATAGTACCCGGCGGAGAGAAGCCCCGATCGGCCAGAAATAAACGGCGCCACATACATGTACCAGTGGACGCAAATTTCAAGCAGGCCGTAGCGGAAATTACATGGCGCCGGCGTAGTACGCGGGATGTACTCCCCCAGCTCTGTATACTCCGGGGCACTTTCTGCGTTAACGCTGGATTTGTTTTATATGCGGAGTGTTGCCAGCTGGGGAGTAAGGCTGGCGTGTGGAGGGTGAAGTACCGGTATGTCTGGTTCAGACAAGAGGGAGTACACTCAGCGTTAACGTGGGAAGTGCCCCGGAGTATGCGAAGCTGAGGAGTACATACACCCCGCGTGTGTTACACTATGACGATGCGAACATGACGAGTTTACAGAGCTGTAGCTAAACCAGACTTTGCGGAGACGTCTCCCTGACAATTAGTGGCAGCGTTTGTGAGAAACACTTTTTCCGACACAATGGGCGCTGCTCTTCTTGCAGTACGCTTCTTTAAAGACCAGGGCCCGTATGTAATAGTCTAGGTTAGGCATTTTAGCCCCTGGTTAGAGCAATCTTAAAACGTTCCTCTTTTGTAAAGCTTTCCAGTAATTTCCCGTGTCAGAAACTAGTCAGTTTCACTAGTGTATGTCTGTCCACTGTTTGTAAAATGTGCGTGAGTGTCGGTGAGTGATTGGCACATTGAGTTTATTCCAAAGAAATGCGCCCTACAAATGCCATTTATTATTATTATTATTATTATTATTAACCTCGAACTATACTAGCTCTAGGGTTAAATTTTCTGTTGTTTATCGTTTTAAATCAGGAAGCGGGCCCATTCCAGGAAGGTGCCTGAGCCGTTATAGAAGGAATTTTTTTCTCCTTTCTTTCCTTCCTTTTTATTTAATTTTGCTTTTGGGTTTCTTTTGTCCTAGTCTGGGTTAGGCCCGTAGCCGTGGGTTAAATTAACTTCGACTTTTACATACGGGCCCAGTCCTCCGTTAGTAATCGATACTAGACGAGTTTACAGACAGATAAACTGTTCACGGTTCACCTCTCCGCCATCTACCGAGCCGTCTGTCTGTCTGTTCGTCTGTCTGGCGGCAGGACATTTATTAAGCTGTGCAGCGATGCAGGAACCATGTAACCCGCTTGTGTTATCAGTGAAAAAGATGGATGTATTCTGACGGTGCTTACGAACACCTCCACACCCCTATACAACGGGATAGCCGAATGGTACAGCGTTGGACTTTCAATGCTGGGGCCACATACAGACTTCAACATAAGTCAAGGGCCACCTTGACAGACAGGTCTAATTTTTAAGAATTCACAAAAAATAGAGATCAAGGAATCTTTCAAATTTTTTTTTTGCTGTTAAAGGGTTAACAATGCATCCTGCAAAGCTTGCTGAAGCTGAAAAACCACCATGTGCTGCACGGACATTTTCCAGGAATTTTAGCCAAATTTGCGAGTGGTCCTTGACTTATGTTGAAGTCTGTACTTGTGCTGGCCTTTTTTTTTTTTTTTTTTTTCGTGGCCCCGTCTTTGATATCACCCATACGTAGTGAAAAAGGACGTTAAACTGCCGAACACCCCACCCATCCTCATCCGCAACCCCGCCCATCCTACGCCATTCTTGGCCCCTTGGGTTGACTGGATGGGTATCTAGAGGTTTACCGTCCTTTTCCTCGACGTAGGCGCTGAGCGGTGGTCTAATAGGTAGCGCGTCGGATTTAGCCGCTGCGCTACTGAACGGCCGCCGCCAATGTCCCGGCGATGAAGCGTGGGTTCGAGCCCAGGTCGAGCTTGTGATATGTGATACCGGTTTTTCCTGGCTGCCGGGCTGCTCATCGGGGGTTTCTCTCCGGGTTATCCGGCTTCTTCCCCAGCAAAAATTGTAAAAAAATAAAATAAAAAAATACAGGATAGATATTGGGTGGCGCTGCACCGCGGCGACGCACTTTCCCCGGGGGAGGCAGCCGGAATTTCCCGAAAGGGATAATAAAGTAGTAAAAATAAATTTTAAAAAATCAAAGACGGGGCAATGAGCCAGCACAAATATTCGGCTCCCAGCCGGGACTGAAGCCAAGTCAATTTTGTTTGATCCCCACCCTCAAGGGGCGTAGAAAACGTATTCAACACACATATTTACAAAATTGCCTCCTGGGCAGTGTGCACATAACCGAGCAAACTGCATACTTGCACACACTCGAACGCGGGTGGGTGGGTGGGTATTTGAGAGTTTAACGTCCCCTTTCCACCACATACGGGTGATATCAAAGACGGGGCAACGATGAAAAAGCCAGCACAAACATTCGGCCCCAGCCGGGATACGAACTCACGACCCGAGCATGAAAAGTCTAGCGTTCTACCATTCGGCTACCCCGGCTCCCCTGCACACACTCGAACGCACAACCCAAGCATCGGAAGTCCATTTCAAATGAGTTAATGCTAACCATTTTATGCTTACAGATCGTTTTGAGCTGTTTTCGTGGTATCTGCCATCACATGATACAGACACTTTGACAGTGGCAGCAAAGATCTTGGAAACATCTGATTCCAAGGTCTTTGGTGGCAGCGCCTGTAATGCCAACAGAAGCCTACACGAAGACGAGTACTCTATCACACTGAGCGCTCCAGGACTTGTATGTAACAGTCGAGGTTAGGGCTTTTAGCCCCGGGTTAGAGTCTAACCTCGAACTAAACTAGCTCTAGGGTTACATTTTCTGTTGTTTTTTGTTTTAAATCAGGAAGCGGGTCCATTCCAGGAAGGTGCCTATGCCGTTATAGAAGGATTTTTTTTCTTCCTTTCTTCGCTTCCTTTTTTTAAAATTTAATTTTGCTTTTGGGTTTCTTTTGTCCTAGTCTGGGTTAGGCCCGTAGCCGTGGGTTAAATTAATCTCGACTTTTACATACGGGCCCAGGAGTGTAACAACAGTCCAAGAATTAGAAAGTTCGACCGCTCGCGCAAAATGTAAACGACACTGTATAATAATAATAATATTGGACAGGCCCTTCAGCAGGACTGACCCAGACTAGGAGCCAGATGTACTTGTGCGCTTGTTTACACCAGGAAATCCTCTCCACGCCCCTTTTCTCTTTAATAGGTATACGAAAGTGGTTCCACAAAACGTCATCGTCGATAGTCGTGGGCGACTGAACTAAACGTGGGTTGGAATCACAAACAGGACCGAAAAGACACCCAAACAGTTGTTAACGATTTGTAGGCCCATACATGTCGAAAGACGAGCCTCTAGCCTGCGGCATGTCACTGAACCTTTACAATCATGCTGGGTCACAAAAGAATCCATACTGCGCCGTGTCTAAAACTTCCACATCAAACTGAAATATCCAGCCATCATTGGCGCGTTCATGAATAAGTGGAGTAAACTAGAAATTTACACGAGAACGTTCTTCAGGGGCGTGGAGAGGGTTTCCTGGTGTAAACAAGCGCAGCTGAAGTAAATAGCAAAATCGTTGAAGCGGTCACTAATTAGGCTTGTAGCGAGGTCACGCGACTGGTTGAATCAATGCGGTAATCGGCACATGAGGTACTGTATGAGGCGCGAGAAACACGTGCAGAGCAAGATAATGTAGATTGTCAAACAGGTGTTGGGTGCTTGGTCGCCTGATTTCCCCCCGCTGTGAATTATGAGAAATCTTTGGTCGATCCATTCTGCTCTGCAGAGCCAAGTTACCGTAGTCTCCCGCCCCGCAAAATGGCTCTGTGGTTGTCTCATTATCTGCCCCTGACCGAAATGAACTTGGTCAGATCAAGTTAATTTGTGTGACAGACTCCGCAAAGCGATTGTCGGAATTCAAACGGAGTTGTCACTTATCAGTGGCAATACACTGTGCTATTTTTACGTTTAGTCAAGCTGCATGAACGCCTCTGACGTCTGTGGCGTCACGCGTACATTACTAAGCTGTGGGAACAGGGTTGATCTGGCTCACTAGCAATTACATGGTTAATGATTGCTCATTAGTTCAAAACAAAATAAAACCAGAACCAAAAATATACTTAATTCCAAGCCAGCTGCTGTGATGAAATCTATCTCCGTGACACCTCTCAACTCACAGTTAGAATCGATCGAATCGAATAATTTCATGAGGGCTAGCGCTGACACTTAGGTGTGAAACCAGGGCAGGTGATTTCCAGCTCAGACATCTCGACACAGGACTGTGTTCAGTGTGTGTGTGTGTGTGTGTGTGTGTGTGCGCGCGAGAGAGAGAGAGAGAGAGAGAGCGCTGAAAATTATCTACCTTGGTTTCACATCATACCCAGAAGTGGAATGCCCCGGAAAGCTTCTACAGGAAAAGTACGGACTGCAATGCCTACCCGCGAACAGACTGAAACTAACCTGTCATATCCCAGACTATGATAGGCTTTGGTCTTACACGGTGACAGAGTCCCCGAGAGCCCACGAATTAAATCCAAATCATTCATCCAAATAAAACGTCGCTTAATCATTGTCAACACTGGGATATAGGAATTATGTTGGAATGTCTGACCTACTTGTGTCCGTAGGCTGCATTCAACCACAGGAGCCTACTCTTCTGCCAGTGATTCTCTCGTTAGTTCGTCAGACACAGGCTCCGCGCATAGCCCAGTCCCATTGAGAGATTGCTGCTACTGATAAAGGCCATGATGTGTGATGAGGAAACCGTACGATCTCTTTCAGGCTGAGGCCTGGATACCATAATCATACAGGCTCCGCATGTAGAAGTCGAGGTTAGGGATTCTAGCCCCGGGTTAGAGTCTCACCTCGAACTAAACTAGCTCTAGGGTAATATTTTCTGGGGTTTTTTTGTGTGTGTGTGTTTGATTTGTTTTGTTTTGTTTTAAATCAGGAAGCGGGCCCATTCCAGCAAGATGCCTAAGCCGTTACAGAAGGATTTATTTCTTCCTTTCTTCGCCTCCTTTTTTTAAAAATATAATTTTGTTTCTTGGTTTCTTTTGTCCTAGTCTGGGTTAGGCCTGTAGCCGTGGGTTAAATTAACCTCGACTTTTACATACGGGCCCTGATCTCTGCTAGATTAACGAAACGACGCAGAAAATGATTGTGGGCAGTGGACAGTGGGTTCTGTCACAGTTACATGCTTCTTGGCTTCTCTGACAGCCTCAGTAACAACCCACCTTGAGCTCGCGCTCGCTTCAGTGCGCCCTGGCGATGTGTCTCGTTCGGTGTCCCAAGGCGTTCAGAAGTGTCTGGGCGTTACTGGGGTTGCAAACAAGTTGAAGACTGTGTGACAGTAACTGAGACGCGCAGCTGATGGAAACACACTGCTTGGGGCCTTTTGCTGATCTGGTAAATCTTTATAGCGAGTGCATCCAGTGTTTTTTTTTAAAATTTTTATTAACTAATAGAGAGCAACAAAACGCGGCGGTTGTCGTCACAGCGGTGGTTGTCGTCACAGCGGTGGTTGTCGTCACCGCGGTGGTTGTCGTCGCTGCAGCCCTGGAAGTCTCGCACAGCGTCTCCAACCGTGACAGCAGGCGTTGCCCGAGGCTGAGCGCACTGAGTTCGTCGTTAATAATGGATGGCGTTAGCAGGGACAGTGCAGTTCCCTGGATTCCAGTCCTGCCTCGCACAACAAACTGAGACTGAGTCTCTGATGTCAGGCCCCACATTCCGACCCATTCTCTCTCGTTCCCCGCCATTTCCTTGGCCGCCAGTCTATGTGAACGTCGACTCCCGTGCGCCAGGTTGGGGGTTTAAACTGAAGAAAAACAAGTGAGCAACGAGCAAGCAGGTGTTGTCCCCACGGCGGCCAGGCAGCGACTGACTGACCACAGGAAACGATGACTGAAGACTGAACTGACGCGACAAAAGGGGGAGGCTATTATGGAGGGAACTCCTACAGGTCTATTTTTAGACCGTTAGGGTTAGGTTTAGGGTTAGGTTTAGGGTTAGAGTTTGGTTAGGGCTTGAACGCGCTATCGGGCGTTTCCGGAATCCCGTGACCTCAGGTGACGTCCGTCTAAAAATAGACCTGTACGAGTTCCCTCCATAATAGCCACCACCGCGAGAAAACGCGTGCTACACGAGCAAAAGCACTGAGTAGTTTTCAACACGCTGCTGCATGCCTGCCGCACGCACCGAGACTCCAATACATGAACTCACAAATCGCGTGCTATACGAGTAAAAGCACTGAGTAGTTTTCAACACGCTGCTGCACGCCTGCCGCACGCACCGAGACTCCAATACATGAACTCACAAATCGCGTGCTACACGAGTAAAAGCACTGAGCAGACGACCCCATGTGCCACGTTTTGAGGACGCCTATGCCAAGGCTACCCCTACAATTTTCAAATTTTCACATGTAATGTATCCGATCAGTTAAAACTTAAAGATCTAAGCTCCCAACGAAAAGCTTTCCGAAGTGTGAAAAAATTTACAGTCAACCGTGCAAGCACAGTCAACTCTGTCACAGTTGCGGAGTTTTCAGCGTCCCTGAAATCCCAATAAAAGCCAAGGGCAGCCTGATTTCACAGCTCATTTCGCGTTTTGACAGTAAGCGAGAAAGATCGTGCAGCACTCAACATCCGCTAGACACTGTATCGATGTGTCTCGCTCACTGACCACAAGCCAAATAATGTCACGGTGAACTCGTGCTCTGGTTTTATAAGGGTTCCCGAAGTGCTGAAAACTCTGCAACTGTGACAGAGTTGCCTGGAGTACGCACAGTCGAAGAGTCGCAATGTTTGCGGCTTTTTGCTGAGATTGCAGACCTTTAAGCTCCGGTGTCGTTCTAGCCGCACACACGTCGCTTGTTGAAAAGTAAGGGATGGGTGGTGGCCCGGGGTGGGGGGTGGGCGTTTAGGAGTTTAGCGTCCTTTTCCACCACGTATGGGTGATATCAAAGACGGGGCAACGAGAAAAAAGCCAGCACAAACATTTGGCCCCAGCCAGGATAAAAAGTACGGTACAACGAAAACAACTACATGATAATTCAGTTAGTGAAGTCTCTGTTTTGGAGATACCGCGCAAAGGTTTCGGTTTCGGTAAACCATATTCAGTACCGGTTTCCAGCACTGCAGGACACGCCCTCAGTCGTTGACAGAGCCTTGCGCTGGCGCTGCATTGCCTCAAGTAATCTTTGCGGCAGCCCCTCATTTCGTAACTAACACCGCGCGACCTTTGAATGAAAGGTTGCCCCCAACCCCAAGACAACACATTGATTACAAGGAACTGGCTGATCTCTCTCTTTAGCGTCTGAGACAACCAATCGGTCCGTGTCTGAGACGGTGATGCAAATAATTGGCCTGATCCTGCTTTGCGATCCACTGAAAGGTCGGATATAGCCTCGAGGTACAGACAGCTTCGTGGGCAGGAAAAGTGGACATATTTCGTGCTTTAAAAAAAAAAGAGAGAGATTATCAACCCAAGCCCCAGTGCTAAGGGGAGCCGGCATAACCACACTGGTGGACTGTCAGTCACGGTGTTCGTCGAGTGGTGCGGAGGGTGGGTGGGTGTTTCAGAGTTTAACGTCCTTTTAACACCACGTGTATTCGGTTGGTGAGTTCGGGTGGTCGATTATTGAATGAATACTGTGAGGGTGTGTTGTTTTGTCACGATCAGCCATTCTGATTTCATGCCGTCTCCTGTTCGACTTTTGTTCCTTGTTTTACCTCTCATTGTAAGGCGTCTACAGCTTATTCACCAGGGACATGCGGCCAATAATTGCAATTACTATTACACATGTATTGCTACTTTTATCGTTATCATTCCAAGATTGGAGACAAACTCTCTAATAATAATAAACAATCATGTTTATTGTTGTCAAAACATGACGCTCTACCTGCGTGCGTGCGTGCCTGTGTCAGTGTGTGTGTGTGTGTGTGTGTGTGTGTGTGTGTAGCTGTGGGATGTGTGTGAGGTGGGTGGGTGTGGGAGTGTGTGTGTGTTGGTGTGTGTGAGTGGGTGGGTGGGGGGATGTGTGTGTGTGTGTGGGGGGGGGGGGGGGTCTTTATGTATGTGTGCACACTCGAGATCGATCGGACGGTCCACATCAAGGCTTCAACTGCTGACAGAGTAACAACTTGCAGACCTTTTCTAGTGCCTTGTCTTAGAGATCACTGGAGCGGCGGAAAGAAGACGTTAGACCTGAAACCATCCGCTCATGAAATCTGCGTGCGTGCGTGTGTGTGTGTGTGTGTGTGTGTGTGTGTGTGTGTGTATACGAATACGAAATTGTATTTGGTAGGCCGTAAGATGTGTGTGTGTGTGTGTGTGTGTGTGTGTGTGTGTGTGTGTGTGTGTGTGTGTGTGTGTGTGCTCCGCACATGCCCGCACCCAATTGCGGCGTGTCCGTGTGATCATTAACTGAAACCGGTTCACGGTGGATCGATGCAAAACTGTATCCGACCTTGACTGTGTCCGTGACCCGCAATCAAAGCACGTGAGTACCGTCCCCCAACAAATCATTTTTTGTTTCAACAGGGAAACGTGACGTTACTGAGGCTGAACCAAAGGGGAATTACTCCCGAGAATAATCACGAAGCACGGGGGGTGATTTCCCTTCATCGTTAGCGAACAGATCACGTTACGGATCATTCAGCTCGACCCCCGCTTCCACTCGGAACACATCCTTTTTTTTTTTTCCTTTTTTTTTTCCCCCTCCCGCCACCGGATACTGCCACGGGGGCCAGTCAAGATGGGCGGGAGGTTTTGCTGTGCTACTCCGATTCAAAACTTTTCACGACGACTGATCTCAAGAAGGTGGGTGGATGTTTGGGAGTTTAACGTCCTTTTCCACCACATAGGGTGATATCAAAGACGAGGCAACGATGAAAAAGCCAGCATAAATATTCAGCCCCAGCCGGGATCGAACTCACGACCCGAGCATTAGAAGTCCAACGCTTTACCATTCGACCACCCCGGCTCCCCTCTCAAGAAGGCCGTAGGTTCGAGTTGGTGGGTGGGTGTTTGGGGGCTTAACGTCCTTTTCCACCACATAGGGTGATACCAAAGACGGGGCAACGATGAAAAAACCAGCACAAATATTTGGCCCCAGCCGGGATCGAACTCACGACCCGAGCATTAGAAGTCCAACGCTCTACCATTCGACCACCCCGGCTCCCCCCGTAGGTTCGAAATGGCTTTAGTCAAAGTTGTTTGCTGACTGATAAACGGCATCCTTTCGAACCGACCGAAACGACTTCCGTGGAGTTTGTCTCTGCTATTCACATTTTAAATGGAAAACTCTGAGTTACTCTTTGGAAAAAAAGAAGAAATATACCACCTAGCAGGCGAACTATACTAAGTGAGCGTACGTTGTGAATCGGAATAGCACAAGAAAAACCGCCCGGCCATTCTTGAGCACCCCTCTCACATACTTCAAAGAGGAAAGACTAAAAGAGTGTGTAGTGCGGGCGTACCTTACGTGGGTAATTGCCAAGACCAGCGTTCGTTTAATGATCCCCACTGGATGCTATCACAGCGAAGGCAAACAATCCGCGAGAAGTGATTGGTTTAACGCGGGGCTATAATACGCCGATAACTCATGCGCGTTATGACCAAACTACTTTCTACTTCCGGGAGAGAGAGATAGAGAGAGAAAAAAAAAGTGTTGCGGGAGGGGCGGGGGTGTCAAACATCAGTACCGGAACTCATGCATCAGACTAAGATCAATACCGGAGTATTTCATACATCGAAGATCAGAACTACAGAGGTCATGCACCAAAGACTGATCTGAGAGAGAGAGAGAGAGAGAGAGTCCATGCACCAAGGACAGAAGTTCAAAAACCATTTGACGGGACATGTAGGTTAAAGGTCTGCAATCTCAACATAAACCGCAGACATTGTGTGTGTGTGTGTGTGTGTGTGTGTGTGTGTGTGTGTGTGTGTGTGTGTGTGTGTGTGTGTGTGTGTGTGTGTGTGTGTGTGTGTGTGTGTGTGTGTGTGTGTGTGTGTGTGTGTGTGTGTTCTTAAACTGCGACTCCTGCGATTGTGCACAATGCAGGCAACTCTGTCACAGGTGCAGAGTTTTCAGCGCTTTGGAGACCCTTTAAAAAACAAAAACAACAACAAAAAAAAACCCCAAAAACCAGAGCGTGAGTTTGCAGTGACTTCATTGTGCTATAGGTCAGTGAGCGAGACACATCGCTACAGCGTCTAGCAGGTGTTGTGTGCTGCACGAGAAGACTAGCCACTGGCATGTTTCTCGCTCAGTGTCAACACGCAAACTTAGCTGTGAAATCAGGCTTTTAACCGGGGCTTCCGGGACGCAGAAAACTCTGCAACTGCGACAGAGTTGACTGTGCATTTCGGATTGTTTGTGTGTTGTTGTTGTTGTTGTTAATACAGTTTGTGGCTTTTTGTTGAGATTGCAGACCTTTAATTAACCTTCGCCGTACGTCATGGGTGAAAATGCACCCACGCGTTCGTTACAAACGTCCCGCGTAGCTAAGTCAGTTTTCCCGCTAAATCTGAAACTTTTTTTATATCGCTTTTATCCTTTACCTTTACTGTCTCAAGGGAGGGGGGATACCAAATGTGATAAATTAGCAATGAAAACATCGTTAAGAGAATGCGTTGCTACGGGTTTAAAAAAAAAATATTATTATAGGTGGGTGGGTGGGTGTTTTGGGGGTTTAACGTCCTTTTCCACCACATAAGGGTGATATCAAAGACGGGGCAACGCTGAGAAAGCCAGCACAAATATTTGGCCCCAGCCGGAATACGAACTCACGACCCGAGCATTAGAAGTCCAACGCTCTACCATTCGGCCACCCCGGCTCCCCGTTTTACTATGGAGACTATAATGTAAGAAGAACTGTCAGTCATATGGGAAGTTTTTATTTCATGATCGTTTTGGAGACAAGGGCGATGTAAATGTTTAATTCACGCGTGCAGGAATGACTCAAAACAACGCAGCCGTGACAACGACCAAAGCACGCGCGTGTGTGTTTCGTTTCCCCGATGGTACGAGACATTGCCAAAGCATCATTACATCATTACATGTCAAGGAGAAGAAACTCCGAAGACACGGGGTGGGGAAAAAATTCTGAAGCAAATTGGCTCCGTCGGCCCGAACCATTCGCAAACACTTGTTGGCCGCTGCCCCAGTTAACGCACGCACAGATTTCCGCTTCTGCAGAGGAGAAAATTCCGGACAATTATGACGTAAAGAAGTAGAAAAGCAAAAAAACCCAAAAAAACCAAAAAACCCCAAACTCGTTTTAGCCGCATCTGTAAAACAAGCACTTGTCCCACACGAAAATCGTGACGCTTATTTCTCGGTGAGTGGGTAAACACAATGATGGCTCTAACTCTAATTGTGTAACTAAGAGGGATTAAAAAATACATTATTTTTTTAGCGGAGTAAACATTCCAATCTGCAATTTTTAGAAGTCTCCAACCACCCCATCCCCATCTCTCTCTCTCTCTCTCTCTCTCTCTCTCTCTCTCTCTCTCTCTCTCTCTCTCTCTCTCTCTCAGTGATTTTTCCTCTTCGGCGATTTAGCCGAAACAGCCATGAAAGTTTCTGCTTTTTACAGAAAGTTTCGGCTCTCTCTGCCGAAGCAGTTTCACAAGTTTTTCGACTAGATTCCCTACTGTTACGTGCTCCCTCCACCTCCATGAATTAAAGATATCCTCGCAATAAAACAAGTCTTTTGAGTAAAATAACAAAATTGAGCAGAAACTTTATTTCCCTGAACTTTAGAATGCTGTCTACCAAACATTCAACACAAATCCAAGAAAAAGTGGGATTGTGAGTGTGACTGGCCCTTGGAAATTAGTCCAGCCAGCACAGGCATCTCGCAGAAACGGACATAATCGAGCCGATTCACTCGTGAAAACTTCGGCTCGGCCAGCCGACATGACAGACAGATTATCGGCTTTTTCAAAAAAAATTCCGGCTTTTAGCCGAGATCCGACCCCAAACGACATCCCTGCTCTCTCTCTCTGTGTGTGTGTGTGTGTGTGTGTGTGTGTGTGTGTGTGTGTGTGTGTGTGTGTGTGTGTGTGTGTGTGTGTGTGTGTGTGTGTGTGTGTTCTATTTCTAAATCAGTTTGAATGTTGAATTTTTACAATATTGTTAAACGGTGGACGGACCAACAAAGTGACAGCTTTCTATCGTAATTCCTCTCTCTCTCTCTCTCTCTCTCACTCACTCACTCACTCACTCACTCACTCACTCACTCACTCACTCACACACACACACACACACACACACACACACACACACACACACACACACACACACACACACACACACACACACACACACACACACACACACACACCAGCCCCCCCCCCCTCCCCTTTTGAGTCTTCCCAACATCTGCTTCCTCCCAACTATCCGTGTCCAAGCTTCTACACGCATGTCCAATCTATTCCAGAGTTAAAAGGAAGGACGGCAGTCTCACCAATTCCCATCACTGAGATCCTGAAATTGCGGAAGAGAAATGGGAGATCTATGTACCGGCTAACAAGCTTCGTGCTGGTTTAGGTGCAGTCTTCTCCGCGGTGGAGCCAGTTGGTTAGTGGTTACTACTCTCCCGCTCCGGACTTAAAAAAAAGAAAAGAAAAAAAAAGTGCCAGTTTGAATGCCAGAATGGCTTGGTTTTGGCTGCATAACTGTTGCGGGTAGGGTGAGGTTTTGGGAGTTTTACGTCCTTTTCCAAGACGTATCCCCGAGCCGGAATTTGAACCCACGACCGGAACATTGGCTGAAAGTCCAGTGCCCGTATGTAGAACTCGATGCTAATTCAACCCACGGATACGGGGCTAACCCGGACTAGGACAAAAGAAATCCCCAAAACAAAATTAAATAAAAAAGGAGGCGAAGAGAGAAAGACACAAATCCTTCTGTAACAGCGTAGGCACCTTGCTGGAATGGACCCGCTTCCTGATTTAAAAAAAGAAAAAAAAAAAAAAACCCAGAAAATTTAACCCCAAGCTAGTTTAGTTCGGGGTTAGACTCTAACCCGGGCCTAAATACCGTAACCCCGACTTCTGCATGCGGGCCCTGCCGACTCTACCATCAGGCTATCCCGGTGTCGTAGAATATTTCGGAACCAGGATAAATCGGAACCGGTTCCCAAAAATCCTAGGGTATTTCGGAACCATTCCCACTGGCAGACAAAATTCATGTGGTCTAATGACCTTCTAGACGGTTCCGAAATATGCTGGTGGTTTTCCAGTATCCTGTCACTAGTGTCAGGATAAATCGGAATGGTTCCGAAAGAATTCTGCCACCAGGGCCAGGATAAATCGGAATGGTTCCCATTCGTCCCGGTTCCGAAATATCATGTGACACCGGCTCCCCGCGTACCTGTAGTGAAATGGTAACTGGGTGGCATGATTAGTGATTGAAACACAATGAAGTGTTGATGAATTCTTGCTGTTGTTCAATGTCGTTGTTTAGTTCTTTGAAGTGGTTGTTTGTTTGCTTGACTGATTTTATTGTTTACGTCTTGTATTGTTTGTTTTTAATAATTGTAGTTTGTGTTTTGTTGTTGGTGGGTTTTGCGTCTGTGTAGTACTATTCTTTCTTTCTTTCCCCCATTTTTTTGATTGGCGTGGGAGGGGGGGGGGAGGGGGAGGAGGGTTACTGTTTATTTCTCCTTTTTTATTTGTTTTTATTCGTTCTGGTGGTTCTCGTTTTGTTGGGTTTTGTTGTTGCTGTTGTTTTTGGATATGCTGTTGCTGCTGTTATTTTTGGATATGTTGTTGCTGCTGTTGTTTTTGGATATCTTGTTGTTGTTTTTTGGATATGCTGTTGTTGCTGTTGCTGCTGTTGTTGTTGACGACTAATGATGATGATGGTGGTGATGATGATTTTCATGTGTCTAATTTGTAAAACCTCTGACCCCCCCCCCCCCCCACCCCAAAGAAAAAAAAAACCCACAAAAAACACAACAACAACCAAACAAGAAGAACAAAAACAAACAAACAAAACTGACGACACACACACACACACACACACACACACACACACACACACACACACACACACACCAGCCCCCCCCCCCCTCCCCTTTTGAGTCTTCCCAACATCTGCTTCCTCCCAACTATCCGTGTCCAAGCTTCTACACGCATGTCCAATCTATTCCAGAGTTAAAAGGAAGGACGGCAGTCTCACCAATACCGCTGTTGCCGGTTACGAAGAGTCGGGTGCTCTCCAGCGCCGGAGACGCGAACAGTCCACCTGAGGTGGGCTACGCATGCGATGGCGAGCAACGTGAGCGTTTCGACCGGCGAAGATGTTCGCGATAAAATTAAATCAATGAAAGTTCCTGAACTGAAAAAATATCTGAAAGACAGGGGCGTGCGTTTAAGTGGCTACACAAAAGCGCAGCTTATCACTCTAGCCCTTGAAGCAGATCGGCAGTCGCTTCAACCGAGAGGTAGGCGGTGTAAAGGTCAAGTCGACCCGCTGTGACTTGAGGCTTGCCACTAATTTTTATTCAAGCACTTTGGCTGTTTATCAGTGCGAACTGAACTTTTGCTTGGAAATGAAAGTCTTTCTTTCTTGATTTTTGGTTCCATAACGATTGTGTTCAAACAATGTAGGTACCGGGACAGAATTTGTCCGCTTGTTCCCGACGAAATGGCGGCTGCACACGCTAGGCCACCGAGACGGGTCGGCGTTCTGCCTTCGAATCGCTTTTATCCACAAATTTCTTGAAACTTTTGAAGAAAAGGGCTCAAACTGAACGATCTCACCATTAGGTAAGACCGTCTCTGGGAATTTCTCCAGCTTATCTGATTTTCTCGAGCCATTTTGGCAGCCGATCGCAACGCAGTGGTAGTGCGGCATCGTGTGTGACTCGAGTAGCCCACATGCCGAGTCTATCAAGCCTTGTCTCGGTCCAAAATCGCGCACGTTCACGCATGTTCACGCGCTATAACGAGAATCGGCAACAAGGCCATTCCCATCACTGAGATCCTGAAATTGCGGAAGAGAAATGGGAGATCTATGTACCGGCTAACAAGCTTCGTGCTGGTTTAGGTGCAGTCTTCTCCGCGGTGGAGCCAGTTGGTTAGTGGTTACTACTCTCCCGCTCCGGACTTAAAAAAAGAAAAAAGAAAAAAAAAGTGCCAGTTTGAATGCCAGAATGGCTTGGTTTTGGCTGCATAACTGTTGCGGGTAGGGTGAGGTTTTGGGAGTTTTACGTCCTTTTCCACCACGTATCCCCGGGCCGGAATTTGAACCCACGACCGGAACATTGGCTGAAAGTCCAGTGCCCGTATGTAGAACTCGATGCTAATTCAACCCACGGATACGGGGCTAACCCGGACTAGGACAAAAGAAATCCCCAAAACAAAATTAAATAAAAAAGGAGGCGAAGAGAGAAAGACACAAATCCTTCTGTAACAGCGTAGGCACCTTGCTGGAATGGACCCGCTTCCTGATTTAAAAAAAGAAAAAAAAAAAAAAAACCCAGAAAATTTAACCCCAAGCTAGTTTAGTTCGGGGTTAGACTCTAACCCGGGCCTAAATACCGTAACCCCGACTTCTGCATGCGGGCCCTGCCGACTCTACCATCAGGCTATCCCGGTGTCGTAGAATATTTCGGAACCAGGATAAATCGGAACCGGTTCCCAAAAATCCTAGGGTATTTCGGAACCATTCCCACTGGCAGACAAAATTCATGTGGTCTAATGACCTTCTAGACGGTTCCGAAATATGCTGGTGGTTTTCCAGTATCCTGTCACTAGTGTCAGGATAAATCGGAATGGTTCCGAAAGAATTCTGCCACCAGGGCCAGGATAAATCGGAATGGTTCCCATTCGTCCCGGTTCCGAAATATCATGTGACACCGGCTCCCCGCGTACCTGTAGTGAAATGGTAACTGGGTGGCATGATTAGTGATTGAAACACAATGAAGTGTTGATGAATTCTTGCTGTTGTTCAATGTCGTTGTTTAGTTCTTTGAAGTGTTTGTTTGTTTGCTTGACTGATTTTATTGTTTACGTCTTGTATTGTTTGTTTTTAATAATTGTAGTTTGTGTTTTGTTGTTGGTGGGTTTTGCGTCTGTGTAGTACTATTCTTTCTTTCTTTCCCCCATTTTTTTGATTGGCGTGGGAGGGGGGGGGGGGAGGGGGAGGAGGGTTACTGTTTATTTCTCCTTTTTTATTTGTTTTTATTCGTTCTGGTGGTTCTCGTTTCTCGTTTTGTTGGGTTTTGTTGTTGCTGTTGTTTTTGGAGATGCTGTTGCTGCTGTTGTTTTTGGATATGCTATTGTTGCTGTTATTTTTGGATATGTTGTTGTTGTTGTTTTTTGGATATGCTGTTGTTGCTGTTGCTGCTGTTGTTGTTGACGACTAATGATGATGATGGTGGTGATGATGATTTTCATGTGTCTAATTTGTAAAACCTCTGACCCGCCCCTGCTCCCCCCCCCCACCCCAAAGAAAAAAAAACACACAAAAGACACAACAACAACCAAACAAGAAGAACAAAAACAAACAAACAAAACTGACGACACACACACACACACACACACACACACACACACACACACACACACACACACACACACACTAAATGACTGCCTCACGTTATCTTCGGCTACAGGTCTACTTTCTGGTCACAGTGGAACTGTCTACCACTAGTGTCAAGATCCTGAAACACGAGCACCAGTCAGTAAGTGTTCCCCCACGTTTGTTGACAGAAACCAGACACACCGAGAGGCCCACATGGAATAATTAATGACTTTCTGTGAGTACTATAATTGAACAGCTCTGGGAGTTTCACACCTAAGTGCGAGTATCTGTTTCTCCCATGTCGGCGCTAACTACCGAAAGGCGTGCGCCCAAATTTACGGAGAATGTCTTTCCCCCAAAGCACTTATCAGTCCCGGCTGGTTCATCAGGAAAATGGTATGTTTGCGTGAGTCAAGGTCGAAAACTGTGTACTCGACAGAGAGAGGGTTACGGTCGCCAGTTGTAAGTGGTCGGACTTGACTGATGCGATCCGTCCCTCGCCTCTGGTTCAATGGAATGGAAATTTGAAGACCATCAAAGAGCGACCATCTCGTGAAAACAGCTGCAGATGTCAAATAAACGGCGTGTTCTCCAAAGGGTTAGATCTTTGACGGTTTTTTCGACTAAGCCGCCATTCCTTCTCCCCTCCCCCCCCACCCCCCCCACCACCACCACCACCATCATTTCCACTTGAAATCAAATTTATATCTGGTCGCTTACAAAGATCGCGTTTTCTTGCTCTCAAGAGAATGTGTTTGTTTGTCTGTTTTTGGTGTGGTTTTCATGGCTATATCCAAGTCCGCTTCACAGCTTCCGGTATTTGACTTCGTACTAAGAATCAAACAAGAACTCAGTGCAGCGGAGCACAAGTGAGTACACTTTAAAAACTTCCTGGGCCCGCATGTAGAAGTCGAGGTTAGGGATTTTAGCCCAGGGTTAGAGTCTAAACTAGCTCTAGGGTTAAATTTTCTGTTGTTGTTGTTTTTCTTTAACCAGTAAGCGGGTCCATTTCACCATGGTGCCTAAGCCGTTAGAGGAATTTTTTCTACCTTTCTTCGCTTCCGTTTTTCATATTTAATTTTGTTTTGGGGTTTCTTTTGTCCGGGTCTGGGTTAGACCCGTAGCCGTGGGTTAAACTGATTAACCTCGAGTTTGACATGCGGACCCTGCCCTCGACATATTCAGCCAGGCTAAACCAGAGGGTAGGTACAAGCTGAGTAACGCCTGGGTTATTGTCCAAACGCGACGAACCTTCAGTCTGTCTCCAGCGGCCACGACAGTTTACGAGCCCCCATGCACAGCACACACAGGCTCCAGGGTCAATAACCGGGACTCAGTGGGACGTAACACACAGACAGGGCGTAATTGGAAAACGGCAACTCAGTTCTGCAGCCTGATGCTCGACAAGAGACTAGAATAGTGTGAGGGTGGGTGGATGTGGGTGTTCATAGTCTTAGTACGCATCATGACAGGCATACAATAATAATAATAATAATTATTGTATTGGCGCTTTACCCAATTTCATGATGCGGCTCAAAGCGCCGCGAACTGAACCCAGCTCGCACGCTCACGTGAATCACACGCATTCTCTCATTTTCCGTCTGGTATGTGGCGCCGTTCATTCGGGCCGATCGTCGGGGGTTCTCTCCGGGTACTTCAACTTCCTCCCCCTCTGCTTTGGAAATGTTCAGCCCACCAAATTTGAAAAATAAATTTAAATAGCTGTGCTGACCCTTCCACTGTAATGTGTTTATGTCCAGTGTGTGAGAGAATGCGTGTGATTCACGTGGGCGTGCGTGTTGGGTTCAGTTCGCGTCGTTTTGAGCCGATTCATGAAATTGGGTAAAGCGCCTATACATTATTATTATTATTATTATATCAGAGACGGGGCCAACGAGACTGAAAAGCCCAACACAAATATTCGGCCCCCAGCCGGGATTGGAACTCACGACCCGAGCATTGAAAGTCCAACGCTCTGCCGCTAAACTGTCCCGGTTCCCCAAGACTGTACGTGAGACTGACTTGTAGCGTGCTTGGTAATTAAGGCAGTCGCCAACTATTTTCGACGATATTTGTCATGGATCCACTTTTGTAGACCTATTCAGGCTATTGCAGAAAAGAAAAGGATATTCAGGAAGTTGTGATCTCATAACTTTTATAACAACCAGTACTCTGTCTTTCCGTTTCTTCTCGCATTAACTGAAAGCAGCCTAAATCGCTATTTTCACTGCTTTTTTGAAAACCCGAAAAGCCCTTTCTAAAGAGTGAAACTATTAAAAAAAAAAATAATAATAATAATAACACTTTGATGTCATTCACTGACGTCATTTTTTTCCTGCTGTCTAATGAAGGTTTGTCTTTCTTTTTTTTAAACTACTTTATTGTCCCTTTCGGGAAATTCGGGCTGCTTCCCCCTGGGGAAGCGCATCGCCGCGGTGCAGCGCCACCCATTTTTTTAAAAACAATTTTTCACAATTTTTGCTGGGGGAGGAAAGCCGGATAACCCGGAAAGAAATCCCCGATGAGCAGCCCGGCATCCAGGAAAAACCGGTATCACATACCACAAGCTGGACCTGGGCTCGAACCACACTTCATCGCCATGACATTGGTGACGGCCGTTCAGTAGCGCAGCGGTTATTAGACCACCGCTCATCCCAGACCACCGCTCATTTCGTGAGCATACGTCGCCTACTGAGACGTTAAACTCCAACAAACCAACCAAACTGCTGTTGTTTTTTATCTCCCGAAGAGCTGCCGCTGTCAACCACTCAAAGACAAATGTCCTGAGTACTTGGCAATTGTGATCTCACCGTTATTGATTTTAGTTACGAGAGGTCTAGTCTACTTGTCGTCTCTTTCCACACAGCTCATTTGTTTTTTCCCCAAGGTTTTTGCCAGGTTAGATAGGCTTTGTTGTCGCCCCACCCCCCACCATCCCCCTCCCCCCACGCCCCAGTCACTTTTGTGGTAAGGGCGTTAAAGGTCTGCAATCTTAACAAAAAGCCACGAACAGTAGTTACGAGAGGAGTAGTCTACTTGTCGTCTCTTTCCACAGAGCTCATTTGTTTTCCCCCCAAGGTTTTTTCCAGGTTAGACAGGCTCCCGCCCCAGTCACTCTTGTGGTAAGGGCGTTAAAGGTCTACAATCTCAACAAAAAGCCACGAACAGTAGTAACGAGAGGAGTCTACTTGTCTCTTTCCACACAGCTCATTTGTTTTTCCCCAAAGTTTGTATCCAGGTTAGAAAGGCTCTGTTGTCTCCTCCCTCCCCCCTCCCCCCCCACGCCCCAGTCACGTTTGTGGTGAGGGCGTTAAAGGTCTGCAATCTCAACAAAAAGCCACTAACAGTGTATTTAAAAAAAAAAAAAACCTCTCCGACTATCAGAAATGCACAGTAAACTCTGTCACAGTTACAGAGTTTTCAGAGTCTGTGAAACTCCTATAAAATCCGCGGGCAGCCGGATTTCACAGCTCAGTTTGAGTTTTTGACATTGAAGGAGAAAGATCGCAGTGGCAAATCTTCTCATGCAGCACACAAAACCAAACCCGCTAGACATTGTAGCGATGTGTCTCGCTCACTGACCAAAAGCACAATGAAGTCACTGCAAACTCGCTCTCTGGTTTTAAACGGGTCTCCTGAGCGCTGAAAATTCTGCAACTGTGACAGGGCTGCCTGCATTAAAGATTTAAGATCCCAACAAAAAGCTTTTCGAGGTGTGAAAATGTTTTACTGTGATTCCTTCGACTGTGCATAATCCAGGCAACTCTGTCACAGCTGCAGAGTTTTCAGCGCTTCGGGGACCCTTATAAAACCAGAGCACGAATTTGCCGTGACATTATTTGGCTTTTGGTCAGTGAGCGACACACATCCCTACAGTGTCCAGTGCCGGGGTGTTGAGTGCTGCACGATCTTTCTCGCTCAGTGTCAAAACGCAAACTGAGCTGTGAATCAGGCTGCCCTTGGCTTTTACTGGGGTTTCGGGGACGCTGAAAACTCTGCAACTGTGACAGAGTTGGCTGTGCTTGCACGGTCGACTCTGTAAAATGTTTTCACACTTCGGAAAGCTTTTTATTGGGAGCTTAGACCTTTAAGCACGGTCGAAGGAGTGGCAGTTTTAAAAAAGACGATGTTTGCGACGTTGAGATTGCACATCTTTAAAGGGCTAATGCTACCATTTTTATGCTCACAGATCGTTCTGAGCTGTTTTTGTTGTAGCTATCACCACACCACTTAGACACCTGGACAGTGACAGCGTCATAATACTGGCACTGACTGACTGACTGACTGACTGAAACGTTTCTTTCAGGCTAAAGACTTGTAGGCATGGTCTACCTATCTTACAAGTTGTCCTGCTAAGGGCCGCTGCTACACGTTGCCAGGATTGGTACTTGCAGGGCTGGCAACGCTGGCAACCCTAATTAAATCGCTGGCTGCCAGCTGGCAAATCCCCCTTGCCGGTGCTGGCGCGGGAATAGAAAGCCGTTCTATTTTTCCTGGCAGCCAGCTAGCCACTGGCAGCCCCGTACAGCCAACTGACCAATCACTGCCCAAACCTTGCAACGCCGCAGGCTGCGTGTGCCGCGGATCACTTGCCCGCCAGCAGGCAGCCGAGTACGGCAACATGCAGACTGGCAGTCGTGTAACCGTGCGCTTAATCTAGAAACACTAAAAGATAAAGGCTAATGTGAAAAGAAGTATACCTGGCGCTGAGCTAACAGAAGCGTACTCGATCGCGCGGCGGCCACACTGAGCACTCCAGCAGTGTAACAACAACAGTGGAAAAATTTGAATGTTCGACTGGCCGCTCGCGCTAAGTGTAAAGACCATTGTATCGCATTAAGAGCTGTACTAATCATCAAGATCGAGTATTTCGAGCGCACTCACAAGCGAAACTGTTCCATAATGTAAGTTGGTTTAGTGAACGTGGAAATGGCGCGTCAGTCTGTCTGGATTGCATAGCGTTCAGCTGGACGGTTCTGCTAGGATAGCTCCCCCCCCCCCATAACCTACCCATTAGGGCCGCTTTTCATGACACTTGTGGAGGGGACGTTAAACTCGAACCAACCAACCAACCTGAAGGATTTTTGTTTGCCCATATCCCCCCCCCTCCACCCCCTCCAATCCCAGAGAACTCCCGCTGTCATTCATTCAACGAAAAATGTCTTCAGTAATTGCGAGCTCATTGTTACTGATTTTTTTTTCTCCAAGGTAGACAACTAATGCTTTGTGACTGGCTGAGTTACTTCTCCTTTTCCCTGCCAAGAAACATTGATGAAAGGCCGATGGTAATTCTAGCAGTAAAGGATCAGTTACTTTTCTCTTTTTTATTTTGTCGAGTAAAAGGGACCCCGGTGTAGCATCCGGTCCGGTCCCCCCTCTGAAGTAGTCCCCCGAAACTGCTCTAAGCAAAGTGTTGTAGCGTTTTATTTACTTTTTAATTTCTTATAAGTGTCAGGAACATTTCTAGATCAGCATGTGTGTGTGTGTGTGTGTGTGTGTGTGTGTGTGTGTGTGTGTGTGTGTGTGTGTTCTCTGAATATAACTGTTGTCTGATACACATAAAAAGCAACAAATAAACAAACAAAACACCGTCTCCAGGCTCACCCAAACAGCAACAATAAATACAGGATTCTCGAATTTCAACTCAGAAAAATGTCATCTAACATCGTGGATGAATTTAGGTTTATTTCTTTGCAAGGGGGGACCATTATAGAGCAGTTTTTGCCACGAATTGGTCCCCCGGGGGACTACTTCAGAGGGGGGACCGGACCGGATCCTACACCGGGTCGGATTTTTCGCTCAGCGCGAGCAGGGTGACGTGGTGGTGGTGGTGGTGGTGTGTGTGTGGAAGGGGGATGGGGGTGGGGTTGCTGCTCACTCTGTGTGTGTGTGGGGGGGGGGGGAGGGGCGAGAAGGGGGGGGGCGAAGAAGGGGGGGGGGGGGTTAGGGGCGGGAAGTTCTTGACCACCCACAGCACCTCCCGCCAGATCCGCCAGACGCTAGACTAGCGTCGGTACGAGCTATTTATCAGTAACTGGTGACTGCACGAGAGCTAGGCTGTTGTCACTCGGGAGACGTTTTCGTCCGAACAAACATCGAACACGACCAAACACGGCGTTTTTCCGTGTTCCTCGTCAGTGTGACACGTGTCTTTGCTCTGTTCACTTTTTCCCGACTCGTTTTCGAGCCGTGTTCGATGTTTGCTCGGACTAAAACGTCTCCCGTGTGACACCACTAAAGTATGGTGGCTGCTGGTGTTACTCATGATGATGATGATGATGATGATGATGATGATGATGATGATGATGACGACGACGACGACGACGATGATGATGATTGTGGTAGAGGTGGTGACGGCAGATGCATATTGATGCTGCAATGATCCGCCTCCTATTGTTTTTGCGATTACCGTTTGCGGTATTTATAATAATTATGCGGTATAGTTACAAACTCATATTCGCGTTGGTGGGGGAGGGGGGGAGGGGGAGGCGGGATAGCCGAATGGTAGATCGTTGGACTCTCAATGCTCGGGTCGTGAGTTCGAATCCCGGCTGGGGCCAGATATTTGTGCTGGCCTATTTTCTCGTTGCCCCCGTCTTTGATACCACCCAAACGCGGTGGAAAAGGACGTCAAACTCCAAAACACCCACCCAGCCGTTCATTTTGGTTTGCAGATAGGGACACAGCAGATGCTGACTTTCTGTCATGCCGAGGTTGTTTTTTTTTTTTGGTTTTTTTTTTCTCGCCGACTCAGCGTCCTCTGGCTGGAGTAAAAAGTCAAACTGACACTATAGTGATTTGATTTGCTCAGATTTGGACCTCGCGAAAGCCGGGGCTGGAGGACGACGGTCGCCATCGGCTGCTTAAAGATCTAAGCTCCCAACAAAAAGCTTTCCGAAGTGTGAAAAAAAAAATTACAGAGTCGACCGTGCAAGCTCAGTCAACTCTGTCACAGTTGCAGAGTTTTCAGCGTCCCTGAAACCCCAATAAAAGCCAAGGGCAGCCTGATTTCACAGCTCAGTTTGCGTTTTGACACTGGGCGAGAAAGATCGTGCAGCACTCAACAACCCGGCGCTGGACACTGTAGCGATGTGTGTCGCTCACTGACCAAAAGCCAAATAATGTCACGGCAATCTCGTGCGCTGGTTTAATAAGGGTCCCCCGAAGCGCTGAAAACTCTGCAGCTGTGACAGAGTTGACTGTGCTTGCACGGTCGTCTCTGTAAAATTGTTTCACACTTCGGAAAGCTTTTTGTCAGGAGCTTAGATCTTTAATTCCACTCCAGGCCCTGCAAAAAGTGCACCAATTGGCGATTCTGCATGCCGGACCAGGGCCGCAGGCTTACGTGGCGCACCGCCTGTGGAATAATGAAGCTAAGTTGTCCTTCACACAGCTGTAGGCTCGCGGTGTTTAGGCCTACAAGAGAAGACGACGAATAAAAGGAGAAAGAAAACAAGAACAAAGGGGATTGGTGGGTGTTAGGGAGTTTAACGTCCTTTTCCACCACGTATATGGGTGATACAAAAGACGGGGCAACGAGAAAAAGGCCTGGACAAATATTTGACCCCAGCTCAAGAACAAAGGCTGGGTGGGTGTTTGGGAGTTTAACGTCCTTTTCCACCACATAAGGGTGATATCGAAGACGGGGCAACGAGAAAAAAGGCCAGTACAAATATTTGGCCCCAGCCGGCGGGATTCGATCAAGAACAAAGGAAAGAGAAAGAGGATGACATTGTTCAAGCAACAACAACCACCACCAGCACCACACAAAAAAAAAGAAAGAAAGAAAAGAAAGAAAAAAAAAAAGAAAAGAAGAAAAAAAAAAAAACCACCGCAAAGGAGGACGACTAAAACAGAAAGAAAGTGTAGTCGTTTAGCCCGACTAGACAACAACAAAGTTTCCGTGTGTTGCTATTGTCAGGATGTAGTGTATGGCCGTTGAGGCGGTGCAAAGCATCCCATGCAATCAGTCAACCATCCACGCATACTCACGCACTCACACCATGCAGGAACCGAACACGAACGATGACATGCATTTACCAGACTGAAGATGAACACCGGGATGCTCGGAAGTTTACTCCTTTGACACACACACAAGCACACACACATGCACTCGCTCACTCGTCCGCCATTCTCTCGCACATTCTCACGTCATTCATTGTCATGGTCACCGTATCATGGTGACCATGAGCCAATGACGACAACAAAAGAAAGTAAGCTTATAACACGTACTTCGCTTTTTTGGCTGACCCTGATTCATTACGCCACTGGACTATACCACCTTTTCTCTTTTATTTTCACCCGAAGTTGAACAGAAATCAAAGATAAACAGCAGCCAACGCAACGGGCGTCATCCATGTCACGTACTTGCCTCCCCTGACCCCCCTGTCTGTCTGAGGTGGGCAACTAGAGCTGTGTCTGGATGGAAGCTGAAGTATCCCTCAGAGGCAAAGCGAAAAAGAAAGTATAAAAAAAATGGCAGCCTACCTTTCATACGTTTTGGAATGGTGAAATCGGAAACAAGGAACTACATTTTTCGGGATAGGGAAGAAGAGGAAGGGGGTTGGGTGGGTGAGCGCGGGGGATGGGAGGGGGGGGGGGGTTCGAAAGTGTGGCCCAACTGAGACAAGGAAGGTTGGAGACAAGGAAGAGAAGTTCCGTTGAGGTCTTTGGACTTTTTTCTATCAGACGGTCTCCATATGGCAAGACTTCTTGTACTTGTACGCGATAGATAAAGATGAAGTCTAGAGGAGGAAGACCTCTCTCTCTCTCTCTCTTTTCGGGGACGGAGCCGGGATAGCCGAATCGTAGAGCGTTGGACTAGGGTTCGTGAGTTCGAATCCCGGCTGGGGCCAAATATTTGTGCTAGCCTTTTTCGCGTTGCCCCGTCTTTGATATCACCCTTACGTGGTGGAAAAGGACGTTAAACTCTCAAACACCCACCTCTCTCTCTACCCCCCTCTCTCTCTCTTGAAACTTGATTACATAGACGGTAGTCGACAATACTAGGCTGCATTCCACTACAGTACATTGTAAACAAACTCTCATTCCCTGACCCCTTTCTCTGCAGAGCACCCACCCCTCTCCCTCCGATCACAGACTGAGCGCCAGAATCAACAACCTAAGCGAGCAGATCACGCGCTATTAATCATATTCCCACCGCGCACTTTATGTGATTCGCTGCACGAGCCGCCAAACCCCAGACGACCCCTAACACAAGAGACCTATCAGATTGACGCTGCAATCTCATTTCTATCGCGTCACTTGTCAAACAGGCATTCTCCCCCAAGTCACAAATGTCAGATTGTATCAGCTTGTTACGGGGCACTCCGCCAACCCAGCGATGGCGTTTTCCGACGAGCTAATATTCTATCCAGGTGACGTTCATTTGATTCAGTTGCTAGGGGTTTTTGTCTTCTTTTCCGGAGAGTGTTCACTGATGGGGGGTTAATCCGACGCAGAGGGAGCACGGGGTACAGTTCAAGGGCAAATTTCTGTCGATTATTAATTTTTCTCTCAGTCGAAAGAGTGAGTCAGCCCAGATTTGTAAACACACACACACACACACACACGCGCGCGCGCGCGCGCGCGCGCGGAGGAAAATCATGCATGCACTCAGTTTCACATCCAGCGCACATAGACCCATCCATGAAACACATGTTTGCCTTTGCCCCGTTTTGAAGGGAAATTCCAACTACTCATTAACAGTAAAAAAAAAAAAAAAAAAAAAGTTATTACTGAGGATGTGGCGTATATTTGGAAAAGCCAGAACCCAGTCTCACAGGAATACACACGGCGGTATTGAATGGCATCTGTGGGCGGATTCTGAATTTAGCACCTGCAATTTCCATCTGACGAACAGGTGAATCGAAGAAAGAAAACCTTAAAGTCTGTAAATATGTTGGTCTTGGCGGGATTTGAACTCTGTCGATCGTGAGACCAGATAAGCCGTGCTACTCTCCGGAGGTTAAGACATTATTTTGGGTTTAGATATATCATTCTGACGTGTCGGTCTGTGTCTGTGCTTACACAACCTCATGGCGTGCCTCTTTGCTTGGCCTTTATCCACGGCCACGGTGCCGGCTTTACGTATCAGCTGTTGCAACAAGCGTGCTTCTGCTGCCTTTCTTCTCTTCTCCACGAACACGTTGAAGGTGTAGAGAAAGGGGTTCAGAGCTGAATTACAAGGCAGGACGAAAATGGCCACACTGATGTTCACTTCACTGGAGATAGGTGTCCTTGTGTAGGCCAGCAGCCCCAGCAAGCCTATTGGGAACCAGCACAGGAAGTCGGACAACACGATGGTGGCGTCCCTGCGGGCGATGATGGCGTCCTGGTTGTCTTGGTTACTTTTAGTTCTTGAGTACGGCGGTGAAAATGAGAACTTGGTCGGAGACAATGAATAAGAAAAGGACGAAGTTACACACGACCGTGACGCCAAAGGAATAGCTTTGACCCCTAAATGACCTTCGCGTTATAGGAAGCGGAATGCACATACCGGTCTGGCTGTAGAACTTCCACTCTGACGCCGGTCACAGGTAACAAGGGAAGGGCAGCTAGAGTGAAACCAACGGTCCGGAGAACTGCAGACGCCGCCATGGCAGAACGTGTACGGAAACAGAGCACGCTAAGGGGAAAGCGCAGAACGAGGAATCTGTCGAGGGTGATGAGGCAGATGAATAAGGCCGACACCTCGCTGGACAAAAGAGACAGGAAGCCGGCCGTACTACACGCTACACTGCCTTTCCATAGTCTATCATTCCATAAGTACTTCCCGCGGTACACCTGGTCAGCAGCGCCTATGATGACCAGGTACACGCCCATTACGAAGTCGGCCAGATTGAGGTTGGTAACAAAGACATGGAAACCGGTCTTGGTCGCTTCTTTGTGGTGGACCCGTACAGCAATAGCAGTTTTTGGCTCACTTGTGTATGCAGTAACCCTCCGTCGTGTGTGTGTGTGTGTGTGTGTGTGTGTGTGTGTGTGTGTGTGTGTGTGTGTGTGTGTTAAACTCCGCAGTAAACTTTAAGATTGGCATTTTCTCAAAATCTACAAACAGCGGAGGCACCAAACTTCGCATGTTGATAGACAGCCATAAAATCTTGTCGGCTAGGGACCGGCCCGCGTAGTGTGGTGGTTAGCACTTCGGACCATGGGCCGGGATACCCGGGTTCGAAACCCAGCCGAGGAAACCGGGATTTTTCGGTTGGCTCCTACCCAGAGCGGGTGTGCAATAGGCCTAAGGGGGACGCTGTTGACACATAGCCGAGACTCGCCCACTTTACGGATTAGACTGTAAGGGTGCTTCTCTTCTTATGACACGATGTGGATGATTACACGGCCGGCACCGCAGGTGCTGTAGTTCCCGGGCCTGGTTATTCCACCCATAACGTGGGAGGGATACCACTGGAGCCGGCAGAAAATTGGGGCAGCCAAAAAACAAAAACAAGTTGTCGGCTAAGGGGTTTTTCAACAAGGACACGTGAGACTAAAAGCACAGCATGTGGCGCGGGCCGACTGGGCTGACTAGGACACCTTCGAACCGTTGTAGGTCTCGTTCGGAACGCCGCCAGACGCCGATGTACTGCATCCAGAACTCTCTCGCCCACTACCCTAGGTTCTCCGGCCAGCTGTGTGCCGCCTGTAGGCTACCGCACGCGTGCAGCGTTGCGGATCCACGATAGCCACGTGTCAGTTAGTTGTGTTGTTTGTGTCCATTTAGTGCTAAATGTCTCGGCAGTCAATTAGCCTAAAGTTATCATTTAAACTATAGTAGTTTTGGAAGAGTTTGTACTTTTTAGTTATGTTTTGTTTTTAGCGCTGTTTTGTAGTTTTAACGGGTGTATTTTGCCATTTTCACCACTTTTCGAATGCGTGGTCCCAGCCTTTACGCTCTTAAATCGGCGATAGAAAATTCCTTGTACATTGATAATGTTCCGAACTTATGCCATCTTAGAGTACTTTTCACGCTCTTTTCAATGCAGTTTGTTTGAAGTTTCTAGCTGTTGTATAACGCCCGCGGTGACTCGTTTTCCATGTGTTAAGAAACACAAAAATCGCTGCGGCTGGCCCACGCGCTCTGCTTTTCGCTGCACTTGGGGCAGTGCTTTCTTTGCGGCTCGCGCTGGGCGCATAAGTAGCCGCGAGCAACGCCTCACTGGACAGTCGCCAGCCAGCCCTGCCGCGAGTCACTCCACGGATTGTCGCTCCCCGCTCTGCCATTTGTTGCTGTTTTCCTGTTGCAATAAAACTCATGTCATAGCGACCGCTGTGTTTGCCTCCCTGCCTGCCTGAATCACTCAACACCATCACAACAACCTCAGTAAGTGTGACAAATTACAAAGCAACGCCGCTTACTGCAAAAGTAACATGATGACAATGGTCAATAAGCACAATGTTTATCATGACTGTAACCCAATAAAACAGCAGGAAACAATATTATCAAAACCAATAAAACCAAGTCCAAACAATACAAGTCAATAAATCTGACTATGCCAAACAGCAAGTTTAAAACAGGTCAGCACACGTCAGTCTGTTCTGTTCACCACTCTCCTGGAGTTCAAATCAGTCCACCTTATTCACTGCTGCAAGGTTCGATTCAAGAAGACACTCTGTCCAACAAAACTGTTTCAATAAACCGAAACAACTTCTCCCAAAGAAGCTCTCCAGCACCAACACAGTTTCACCATACCTAAGAGTCTCAGGGTCTCCAAATTATTTTCTGTTGGCTAATGTGTTCTGAGCGTCTAACTGGCTCAGTTCGAGACTTAGGCACAAAAGGGTTTGCCACAGGGTTCAAGGTCACATCACTAGGAGACTTTACCGATATGCGACTGGGTTTCACAGGGGACAAAACAACAGGTGTCTGCTGCTGAGCAGTCTGAGTAGCACGCGAGGTCTCAGACGCAGACTCAAACTGGTCGACTGGCTCTGTCGCAGGGACAGCAGCCTGGTGCTCCCCAGGCACAGGCAAGACAGCCACAGGCTCACCAGCTACATGTACAGGACCAGCAGCGGGAGTGGCAACGGCAGGGCCTGGTACAGCGGCCACAGGAACATGAACAGGCGTCGTGGCGGGGAGGTTCCGTGTTGGGGCGGTCTTTTCTGCAATTGCATCCCAGGCATGTTGTCTTCATTGGCAACTAAGGAATTTTCCTTTCTATCTCTGTCTGTCATCTGATGCTCTTTTAAAAGAAGAAGTCATGTGTGGGTTTGAGGGACGCAAGATGTCTTCTTGTACTATTTGAGGTATTGTACCGGGTCCGAATAGTCTTCGTCGATTCCCTCAAGATGGTGAATTGGAAAGCAATTCTCAATCTTGAAGAACTCGATGCAGACTCTATGATCCCTTCATTGAAGCAAAGCCTGCTCAAGGCACTTTGCACACAGTCAGCAAATAACTTATAAAATTATATTCATGATCCCAGGCGTAGGCACGCCTACCTAGCCGCCACACCTGTCAATAATGTATGAGGGAAGTAATTCCGTCAAAGGGGGACACCTTTGTGACTAGAGTTTATCCCAGGCAGAGTTATCCGGCGCGCGAATGTTCAACGATTGCTCCCGTGCAATCCCCCCCCCCCCCAACACACACACACACACACCGTCGAAAAGTAAGTGATTTACAAACCAGCTGGGTATATCAGTATATGACGCAATGTCATTTATTTGGGGTAAAACTTGATCGACGTGTGCAAAGAGGTAGGGAAAATGTCAATTGTTCTTTGTTTCTACTCCACTGAAGAGAATTCCGAACAAAATGGCTCCAAAGGAGGAAATCCGCGATGGATCAAAGCATTGATATTGCGACGGTCTATGATCTACGAATAAAAGCCGGGCGTGGATCGCTGATAATTTGACTCTAAGTAAAGCGCAGAGTTATTGTGTAATTAGAAAGTGTAAGAGTGAATGAGCCACAGAAATCAGTCTAGCATGTTGAA
Source organism: Batillaria attramentaria (assembly GCA_018292915.2). Taxonomy (NCBI): domain Eukaryota; kingdom Metazoa; phylum Mollusca; class Gastropoda; family Batillariidae; genus Batillaria; species Batillaria attramentaria. The sequence continues at coordinate 2,367,687 of JACVVK020000014.1, read as the reverse complement.
AAAGGTCTACTGTCGTTTGGTAAATGTGTCTAAGCGCCATGTATTTGAACAGCACTCAGGCGCTTTCACCATTTGACAGTAGAGATGCTGACGGGTGCTGGAGAAATCGTTTGCTTCATCTCTATGCGGGTGTATGGGTGGGTGTTTGGGAGTTTAACGTCGGATCTCTAAGCGTAAACTTGGGTGGGTGGGTGTTTGGGGGTTTAACGTCATTTTCCACCACATAGGCGTAAAATTGGTGCTTGTGCAGGACATTTGACAGTGCAATTTCCATCGATTGATGGTAGTTTTTCCCTTGTGGTTTTTGCCACTGGAGTCAGCACTCCGACACAGAACAACTGTCATGGTGAGCTCTGTGAAGAAAACAGTTGGTTCTTGTCCCCGTTCACAACGCTGACCCCCCCCCCCCCCCAACACACACACACACCTTTTTTTTTCCTCTTTCCCCTCCTTTTTTGGCCTCCACCAGCCCATTCGCCTGTCTTTTTGCTCCCTGAAACTCTCCTATGGAGGAGATCGGTAGGCGGGTGTCTGCTGACCCTTGGTCCATTGAGACGTCTGAAGGTCGTTTCTGAAGGCCGACTTCACTGGACTCGCCCCATCTGGTTTTACATTGGCAGGCTTTGTTCACAGCGGCCTGCTGGTGCTGTTGAACGACTGCAACGTCAAGGCCTTCACTGTGTAACCCTCTCAGGTGTGTTGTTTCTCCCCGAACCGCCTCATGGCGGGGAGGTTCCGTTTCCAATTGCATCTCAGGCATGTTGTCTTCATTGGCAGCTAAGGAATTTTCTCTTCTGTCTCTCTCGATCAATCCCTCAACCAGCCCACTCGCCTGTCTCTTTCTCTTTTAAACCTCCCGAATTTATCCGCTCTGTCCTTCGTTTCATCTCTCAGCTGATTTTTAAGTTCGACCTTTTCATCTATATTTCTTCTGTTTTAACCCCTCACTCACGTCTGCACTACCAGTGGTTATAAATAAGTAATGTTGGGCATGTGCTGCGAACTGGTGAATAGCGCCTAGGAGACGGTAAGTTGCATTATCATCTATCACAGGCCTTTTCTCTTTGATCTCTCCCGTTATATAAGTGCGGGAATCTCACTAGTGAAAATAACTCACGTGACAACCATTTCTGTGTGTTCCCTGCCAAGGTTTTATCTATAGACAGAAAGAACACAGATAGAACCTTTTGGCAGAGAATCACGGACGAAGGTATTACTACGCCTGGTGCGCGGCACCCCGATCTTCTTGTGTCAACACGGTCGGCAAAAAAACATGTTTACGGCTCGGTATCGGTGTTTCCAGCTTCATCAACTAGTTGTTGAAATAAAAAAAGGAAAAGATTTTACCCGATACCAGACAAGCACTGCTTACTCAAATCATGGACAGTTTCAACGAACACTAACCAAATCCGTTCTGAAAAAGTTGAATCGAAGCTGGCCTATCCCGGGCACCGGACTAATTCGCTGACTTGACTGGCCGTGGCAAGCTAGGCGCAAATAACGCTGTTGACGTTACCTAAAAAGCACTGCGTACTCAAATAAAAAAACACAGTTTCAACTTTTCCAACCAAAAGCAGAATCGGGTCTAGTCACCACAGTCGTCTGCCATCCGCTGCGAAGGCAAGCGTATTCCTTGTCAGTCTAGATCTCTGATTCAACCGAAGCTCCTTGAATCGTTCGAATCATGCAGGCAATTACGAGCTGTTGGTGGAAAGACATTTTAATCGTTGTACATGCACTCAAAATATTACAATCAGCTCTCACGAATCGACAAAACCGCGAGGGACGGAGGTGGGAAAATGCGAGACCCGGCGGCTAGACCACGCTGTCATGCTCTCACAACGTAAACAGAGCTGTGCATGTTTTGGTTTCGCATTGACTTTGCATATTTCTATTTCATTCACAGTGTCACCAGTATACGTCTTCAGTCGAAGTTAAGAACGTTTATTTTTGTTTGGGTTTGAAGAAGGCGCACTTTATTTCTCGTGTACTGATCTCCTGATAATAATATTCCGACCGTCTCCTATGCGCTGCCCAGTTCCCGATTCCCGAAACATTTCAAGTAGATTTCAGCTGTTAGTCGGGTGGCACCAGAGACAATGGGTGTTTCTCTTCTCCGATACCAGTAAGCAATCGTCTGTCAGTCAGGCCTGCGGGAAGTAACTCTGTCAAAGGGGAACGACTTTGTTACAAGAATTCATTCACCCACGTAGAACCTCGCATACGTCAACAAGTTAGTGACGTCAACCAGCTAGACGAGCGAACACGACTTCAGGTGTTTGGGGTTTTGCAAGCGCAAAGAGGCATGGAAAGGGTTTCCAATACTTTCTTTATGTCAGCATGCTTGATGTCAGAGAGATTGCGTACGTGTGCGCGCGGGCGGCATACATGACACAACGACCACGAGTGTGACGACGGCAGGTCACTGAATGGAAACAACATATTGAGCTGGTGGCCATCTTGTTTTTAATCGGGAGTTCGAGAAATTAGCATGAATGTGCAGCGTCTCCTGCATGTCCTGGGTTTATACCACCCCGTAGACCAGTTTGCATTCTTTGTCCAACGTTACATTTGTGTTTTGTTCATGTAGTGCAGGCATACTCAGCCGCAAATTAGTCTTTGTGCCTTGCGCAGCTTTAAGCCCTGAAAAGTCACTCACTCACTGATCAATGAAAGGTGTGCTGTATTTAAACGAATCAACAATCTTTTTCATGATTTCGTTCGTTAATACGGCCCCATGGGCCCGCCTTCACGCGGCGGGGCTGATTTCGCCGAGCTTGCCCGCCCCTTTTGCTCTTTCTTCACTCTTATTTCTGCCTCCCTCGGTCCATTCACCTGTCTTTTACTCTCTTAAAGTCTCCTCCGGGGGGAGGTCAGTAAGCGGGTGTCTGCTGACCCTTGGTCCAGTGAGACATCTGAGGGTCGTTTCTGAAGGCCGACTTCACTCGATTCCCCCCACCTGGTCTTCACCCTGGCAGGCTTTGTTCGCAGCGCCCTGCTGGTGCTGCTGAACATCTGTCATGTTGAAGACCTTCACAACGCACCCCTCTCTGGTGCGTTGTTTTCCCAAACCGCCTCACGGCGGGGAGGTTCCGTGTTGGAGCGGTCTATTCTCCAACTGCCTCCCACGCATGTTGTCTTCATTGGCAACTAAGGAATTTTCCTTCCTACCTCCTTTGTCCATCCCTCACCAGCCCATTCGCCTGTCTCTTTCTCTTTTAAACCTCACAAATTTAGCCGCTCTGTCCTTCCTCTCCAGCCGCGAATTAGTCTTTGTGGCTTGCGCGGCTTTAAGCCCTAAAAACTCACTCACCCTTCCTCTCATCTCTCATCTGATTTCTAAGTTCGGCCCTTTCATCTATATTTCTTCTTTTTAACCCCTCACTCACGTCTGCACTACCAGTGGTTAGGAATAAGTGGTGTTGGGCATATGCTGCGAACTGGTTTATTGCGCCTAGGAGATGATGTTGCAATATTTGCTGTATATGCACTTAGTATTTATCTTTGTTTTACCTAGTTGTAATTGTTGTTTGTTTTCTACGCTTTTTTGTAATCGGGAGTTCCATAATTTAGCATGAAGGTGCAGCGTCTCCTGCATGTCCTAGGTATTGCCCCGTAGACCAGTTTGCATCCTTTGTCCAACGTTACATTTTTGTTTTTTTCATGTAGTGCAGGCACACTCAGCCGCGAATTAGTCTTTGTGGCTTGCGCGGCTTTAAGCCCTAAAATCTCACTCAGTCCTTCGTTAATACAATTTGTCAACAAATCTTTTTTGGGACTGTCTTCGTTTTTATCGTTTGTGTATTTGCATGTTTATATCTGTTTTTGTTCAGCATTCTGACACTTTTAAAGCAAACACTTACACATAAACAGAACACACACACACCACCACCACCACCACCACCACCACCACGTTATGAGCCCAGGCTTTGGTTTTCCGCCGTTTTAAGGTGGTTGAGGAATGAACAGTAAGCAATCATATGAAAGTCATGTAGCACACGAAATAATTCTTCAATGACAATTTCTTTGTCGAGGGATTGACAGCGAATTTAAATATAGATACAATCGTACAAAGTTTGCCTGGAGTTGAACCCGTGACCTTCCCAGCATGAGTCGAGCGTTCATCTAGGTGAACCACCCGATACCCCGAAAGTGGAGACAAGACATTATCTTAGGTTATTCTGACGTGTCGGTCTGTGTCTCTGCACTACACAAGCCCATAGCTCGCCTCTTTGCTCGGTCCGTATCCACGGCCACAGTCCCGGCTTTGCGAATCAGCTGTTGCAACAAGCGTGCTTCTGCTGCCTTTCTTCTCTTCTCCATGAACACGTTGAAGGTGTAGAGAAAGGGGTTCACAGCTGAATTACAAGGCAGGACGAAAACTGCTATGGCGATGTTGACTTCACTGGAGATCGGAGTACCTGTTGAGGCCAACAACCCCAGCAAGCCTATGGGGAACCAGCACAGGAAGTCGGATAACACGATGGTGGTCAGGCGGCGGGCGATGGTAGCGTCCTGGTTGTTTTGGTTACTCTTGGAAATGGAGTTCTTGCGTACGGCGGTGAAAATGAGAGCTTGGCCGGAAGCAATCAGTAAAAAGAGGACGAAGTTGAACACGACCATGACGCTAAAGGAATAGCTTTGACCCCTAAATGACCTTCGCGTGATAGGAAGGGGAATGCAGATGCCGGTCTGGCTGTAGAACTCCCACTCTGACGTCACAGGTAACAAGGGAAGGGCAGCTAGAGTGAAACCAACGGCCCAGAGAACTGCAGACGCCGCCATGGCAGAACGTGTACGGAAACAGAGCACGCTAAAGGGAAAGCGCAGAACGAGGAATCTGTCGAGGGTGATGAGGCAGATGAATAAGGCCGACACCTCGCTGGACAATAGAGACAGGAAGCCGGCCATTCTACACGCTACGCTGCCTTTCCACAGTTTATCGTTCCATAAGTATTTACCGCGGTATACCTGGTCAGCAGCGCCTATGATGACCAGGTACACGCCCATTACGAAGTCGGCCAGATTCAGGTTGGTAACGAAGACATGGAAACCGGTCTTGGCGGTTTTTCTGTGGAGGACCCGTACAGCAAAACTGCCAACGTTTCCAATAATCGCCATGGTACCCATAACCCACAAGCATGCACGGTACGCATTGGAGCGTAGCAGGTCATCACACGAAGATATCTCGTCCACTGGAGCATGACAGTTGTTTGGGTTTAAATCCTTCGGAATAACCACTGGACAACACAGCTTGAAGTTACTGGCGTACACAAAGTCTAAAGATGTGAGGTTTGTCAGCAAATGGCGGGGGAACTCTTCTAGTGGAGACAGTCTCACGTCGAGCACATGAAGATCAGGTGTGGAGATGAACCCGTCCTGGGTGATCGTAGTGAGGGCACCGTGAGAAATGTTCAGACTTCGTACGTTAGGAAACGTCGCCAGAACCCGCGCGTTGTAAGTGTCGAGCTTCGTCAGAGACAGGTCCACCGTGTGGAGGTTCTGATGCAACCAGCCATCTCCGCTGCTTGTCAGGGAGGTCAAGGGATTGGCCGATAGACTCAATAGGCGCAGGTTTTTCAGGCTGGAAAAAGTCTGCATGTTGACACTAGTGAGAGCGTTAGCACTGAGGTCCAGCCACCTGAGGTTGGGGAGCGTTATGGTAGGTAACGTCATCAAACCGCACGCTGACAGACTCAGTCTCACCAAGTAAGCGTTTTCCGTCAGATTGTTAAGCGTCATTCCGGAGCCACTAGCATCAAGGTAGCGAAGGTTGGGGTAGGACCTGGCTGGAAAAGTCTGATTGCAGACGAAGGCCAACCCCTGACAGTAACACGCCTGTGGACACTTGATTGTACACAGCACCTCGTCGTCCTGCTGAGGACACTGGAACACGCCGTCACAAACATGATCTGTGTGCAGACACACGCTGGAGGCTCGACAGTGGTAAAACCCGGGACAAGCGTACTTGTCACAGTCTCTTTCGTCCTCGAGACCCGGGCAGTCGTACACTCCGTTACAGCGCAAATAGACCGGAAGACAGTAGCCCTGAGGACACCGGAAATGCGTCATGGGACAGTGGTCATCAGGATTAATTGCTCGGATGGCGTAGCTCCCACGTCCGTCTAGACTGAGCACAGCCGGTGGGGGAACAGAGGGCTCAACACGGGACACGAACTGAACACACTCTTCGTCGGAACCGTCGATGCAGTGCTGCATGCTGTCACACCATTGATCATCCGACACGCACTGTTGGTTTTTACATTGTCGCTGTGGGCATGCAGTGAACACACAAAACGCCTCGTCAGAAGCATCTGCACAGTCCCGTCTATGGTCACAGACCTGCGTGTAATGGACTGTCTGAGAACGGCTGTCACACGCAAACATGGCCATGTCACCTGATGTGGGGGTAGAGCACGAGACCATGTTGTGTGGAACTCCACAGTGAGCTTCCGGATCACATGACAGGAAGTCGCGCGTCACGTGACGGTCAGGACATGTCACCAACGGGATATGGTGAAGCCAAACAACCGCTGGAAAGGATGGTGGATTTGTAAATTCTTGAATGATATCACCCTTGTCTGTGGAATTTATGCGTTTGTCGTTTTCACAAAGCAGAAAATGCACGTATATCGGAGTACTACAACCTATAGGGTGCAACAAGTCTGTGTAGACGGGGGGAACGTGGGCACACATTGGCTTCGATAGTTTCCGTCCGCGAGCGTTGACGTGAAACGCCATGGTCTGGTCTTCCCACTGCCAGACCTCTCTGTACATGGGGGCCACGTTGGACGGGGAGGTTGTCAGACCAACAAAGACACCAAATGTTTTCTTCCCAAACTCTAGAATTGTTTTGAAATTCTGCCATTCAATATGTGTCCGCGGACTGACCAGTCTCTGACGAAAGCTTCTGCACTGTTCGTAAGCGTCATACCACGTAATCTCTTTTCTGACAGTGATGTAACGGTAACATTTGTTGCCTGTGTCAATGAAGCCCTGACCACATGCGGTGCTGGTGTAGGGACAGTCCCTCTCATCTTCACCTGCTACACACTCTATGGCCAGGTTACAATGGAAGTGAAGCTGGAAGCTGTCGTAGTGTGGAACGGAACAGTTGAAGAGACCGCTGTCCAACTCCTGTTTAGGTGTCTCAGGCTCGGGATGGATGGAGTAAAACATCTTGAAGCCAGTTCCCCTTTGTAAATTAGTATCAGATAGGAACTGCGTTAAGATGCTGCCGTAGAACAGCAAAGGAATATCATCATATCCACATTTGGTCCACGCTTGGTAGAGCCAAGGCATGCCTTCCACCGTTTTATATTCAGACAGCTTCAGTTGGTCTGAGCGGCAGTCATCACTGTCTTCCAGATGAAAGTGGGGGAAACTGATCATGATCACCTCACTGGAGGACAATATGAAGCGGGAGACAGCATTTGTGTCACGCGCGTATTGTGTTTGTCCGTCAAAAGCCAAAGTCGTGATGTAACCGGTTGTGGGTGACATTACGACCTTTGGTAGCAATGAGTTTCCTGGTGTGTCTGTAACGAGGAAGTGAAAGCTGAAAGACAGTCTCCTGACGTTAGAGTCAGCCCGTATTGTAAAAGACATCTTAGACGTAGTGGAGGGGACTACAAAGGGGTGAGCAAACGCGTCCTCTCCGTAGTGATCCCAGTCATATGTATTTCCTCCCTCAATGATGACCTGTACGACCGCAGGAACACTGTCGGGCAGCCCATCGACAAGTTTGTAGTAAAAATGTCCAGTCACGACAGAAATGAATTTATCTTTCGATGTGAATATTCCAAGGGTGCACTTGTGTATGTCTGGCGTGACGTCTCCGCTTATTTCAAACACTCCCGTGTGTGGAGCTGGTATTTCTTCGCTTGTACAAGCGGTCAGGTTGAAATGATACAGTCTCCGAGTCTGAAGTTGCAGACAGTTAGACTATTCAGACATACTAAGTATTTCACATGAATTCCTGATACATGACAAAAATTTACCTACTAATCACACGATCGCGGTAAGTATTGTTGTAAGTAAAAAAAAAAAAAAAAAAGAAAAAAAAAAGAGAGAGCACGAGTTGCAAGTTGTTAAGTCAAATTAGATTCGAACCCAAGCTGGCGAGACTACAACCGTACCCGCTAACACCAGCCAAATACTGGGGCTTGCAGGTTTAAATCTTATGTTTGTCTGTGGTCGAACTCCTGTACATTCTTTTTCGTTGACATCCACGGCCTCACTTTAGCGAATATTAGTCTGGGAGTATGGGTTAGTATACACCTATACCAACAGCACCCAAAAGTTTCCTCGCCTGGTTTGTCTGAAGCCATGACAGCCACTGATGCTGATTAGAAAGACCAGCTGTGATACTAGCGTCCTCCTACAATTTGTGGTAAATATTCAAATACTGGATGAATGTATGTTTGTTTACTCGATTTCTAATGCTTTGCGTATAGGTATGATAGGCTCGGGTCGTGAGTTCGAATCCCGGCTTGGGCCAAACATTTGTGCAAGCCTTTTTCTCCTTGCCCCGTCTTTGCTATCATCCACACGTGGTGGAAACGGACGTTAAACATCTTGTTCTCTTTCTTTTCCCTTATTACTGTCTCCATTGGTCCATTCACCTGTCTTTTGCTCTCTTAAAATCTCCTCCGGGGGGAGGTCAGTAAACGGGTGTCTGCTGACCCTTGGTCCAGTGAGACATCTGAGGGTCATTTCTGAAGGCGACTCCACTGGATTCCCCCACCTGGTCTTTACCCTGGTAGGCATTGTTCGCAGCGCCCTGCTGGTGCTGCTGAACACCTGTCACGTTAAAGACCTTCATGATGCACCCCTCTCAAGTGCGTTGTTTTTCCCAAACCGCCTCACGGCGGGGAGGTTCCGTATTGGAGCGGCCGTTTCTCCAACTGCATCACTGGCATGTTGTCTTCATTGGCAACTAAGGAATTTTCTTTTTTCTCTTTTTAGGCCTATCCCTCACCAGCCCATAACTTTCATAATTTCCTCACAAAGCAGTGCGCAGAATTTTGAGTCACTAGTCACACTACCAGAAAAATAAAATGTCGCGGCGGCTTGGTAGCTACGGTAAAAACAAAAATGAAACATCTCGTGGTTTCTTTTGTGGTGAGAACTAATCATGTAAGCTTTATATATAACGGGAAAGGGTGGGGTGAAAGAAGCAACAGGCGCGGTAGGACTTAACTCTGCATCCCGTGTATAAGGGCAGAAAAGGACTGGTGATGATTGTGTTCTCCCTAACTATCTATCTCACCTCAGAGTCTCTGTACCACACTGTCTCAAAGTCGCTAGTATCCGGTTGACGGGGTGTGGTCACGTGTGTTGCTGATAGTTGGATAGTTGACTCGCCGTCACTAACTATGAACTGTTCTGTCACGTCACTCGGTGCAGTACCAGATACCGACCGGTATGTGACGTCACTATGAGGGCTGGTTGTCACGTGTTTTGTAGGCTCTTCCTTCACCATGCTTAAGGATGTGTGATTACGAAGTAGTTTCTGCACATCAAGAGAACTAAGTGTAGTTTGGTAGTTTCTGTACCCTGAAAACCCGTCCTGATCATTGGGAAAGCTTTCAACAATCGTTCCAGTGTCTTTGTACGTTTTGTTAGTCATGCTGGTATCGGTCTGTCCCGCTGTGTTGTTTTTTGATGGAACCAAACTCGTCAAAGCAAAAATAAGAACAGAACGGAGTGCTAGCTTCTGTTTCATCGTTGGTCTTTGTAGTCTAATAACTGACAATTCTTATAGTCGTTTGCAAGTCATAATCGGGTTTCATTGCTACTCATGGTACAGTTCCGATTATGAAAGAAGGAAAATTTTAACTTTTTTTCCTTTTTTCTTTTTTTTAGGTTTTTAAATTTTATTTTTTTTTAGCTTTTTTTTTTAAAGAACACAGAAGTTCACAACGTCGGGTTTGACTTAAAATGAAAAGAATAGAAACTTTTACAAACAGCAATTTTTTTAGGTTTTTAAAAAAGTTTCATAGGTTTAAAAAAAAAATTAGGAACACGTGTATACAGAAATTCACAAACAACGGGTTGGACTTAAAATGAAAAGAATAGAAACTTTTACAAACAGCAAACAGAAAAGAAAACGTAATTAAAATAATATAAAGTAAATAAAATAAAATAAAATCGTCGAAGTGGTAGATAACGGAAAACAAAACCAAAAACCGGGAAATATTGCCATTACAAAAAAAAAGATACTTCAGTGTCTATTAAATATGTATGTACGGAACGGAAAATCTTCTTTGGACTCACAGCACAAGAAAAAATGTTATCAAGATTCTGCATAACATATAAAACACAGCTGAAATAAAAATAAAAAAAAAATAGAATGTTTGACTCAAAACGAAATGACAGAAAGTTTTTTTTTTAAATGCATTATAAAAAGATAAATAAATACATAAATGAATAAATCGTCACGATCTACCGTTTAATCTTTTTTCAGTTTATTTTTCAACAATTATTTCCTTTCTGCCGTTGCTGTAATTGTTAGTCTTTCCCTTACAAGAAATTGTGTTACACGTTGTGCAACTTTCCGAAAAAACTTCCTACTCTTTATGTTTCCAGATTGTTTTGTGAAATGTAACCAGTCCCCCCTCCCCCCCCACCTCAAATCGGATATTTACATGCGATGTTCTTGGAAAATACCATTTTCAACCATAATTACTGTTTTTACACCTCACCCCTCTGGGCCATCGGTGCTAATCCCTTCCACAGCAGAGCTGTGTTTATCTAGTCATTAGCTCAGTTGAGGAGGCTCTTCTCATATCTCCCTTTGTTGGTCGCAACAAACAAGGTATGGTGTTTTGTTTCCCTGAAACCCGAGCGAGCGAGAGAGAGTGAGTCTTCCACATCACACCCTTGCAGTCAGTGTCAATGATTGTAAGATTCCGTACGCGACAAGGTGGACATCACCGAAAGGGCAGCCATACTATTCAACACCGATTTCAAATCAAGGCCCGTCGTTCTTCAGCTGTACAAGCCTGACCCGAAGATCATTAGCTGTTATTCCCCATCAAACTGTCGTTTACCGACGAGTACTTTGACCCAAGGCGCAAATTAAGCCTGTGAGCTTCAGCGAAGGGTGGATTGCATCTTGGATCAAAATACGAGTCTGTAAACACCAGCTTGATGGGGTGTAATTACTTTATCATTTTCCCCCAATTTATGGTGTAGACTATTATGAGCGTTTCTAATACGGGGGAGCCTGGATAGTCGAATGGTAGAGCGTTGGACTCTCAATGCTCGGGTCGTGAGTTCGAATCCCGTCTGGGACCAAATATTTGTGCTGGCCTTTTTCTTTGTTGCCCCGTCTTTGATATCACCCTTACGTGGTGGAAAAGGACGTTAAACTTCCAAACACCCACCCACCCACTCCGCGTTTCTCCTACTAAAAAAATGAAAGCCGAAAACTGCACATAGCAGACGCATGGGTTTCCGAGTTGAGAGATCACGACAGAAGAAAGTGCGCCTTTTATGTTATCAATGTCAGTTCACCCATAGATATCTACATTTTCGTCAGTGAAGTTCTAAAGTCACACGCGGTCCACATCCAAATGGTCCTGTTGTATTTTTCTCCACTATGTCGCTCTGTCGGTGCACTCGCAGAGAAGACACGGGATACAACAGGACTCAAATACTTTATTAACAGAAATTGCGCGAAGAACAAACTCATGAAAGAGGAAGAACCCAGAACGCTGTGCAGGGCTGCTTATATACTAAACAGGTCAGATCTAGAACTGACATTCCTCAACTTACTGGCAAGTACGGAATCTTTCCAACGTTATGTAGTCTAGTGACGTTACTGCACTCGCATGTTCTGAGATGGTCTAGAAATTTCCATCGAAATGCAGTGGCTTTTCGCAATGTCTATAACAGGTACCACTGCGTCACGGTTGTAACAGATGTCACTGAGATTATCAGGATTCTTCAGATGCCAAAACCTACAACACCGATTACAGTGTCCCTCCACCAACAGCTGCTGCCTGCTTGGTTCAAACGATTCACGAAGCTTCTGTTGAATCGGAGATCTAGGGATCCGCTTCCCTTCACCGATAGCGGACGACTGCAGGGAATCGATATTCAGCTTTAGTCTAATACGGTTTGGGTTTTGATAGCGTCTTTAATTTGAGTACGCAGTGGTTGTTAGGTAACGTCAGCTGTCGTTTTGAACCTGAACAGCGGTATTTGAGCCCGGCTTGCCACGGTCAGTCAAGTCAAAGTGAAAAGCATACATGTAACCGGTGAGAGGCCAGCTTCGAGTGAACATTTTGGTTTAAACAGATTTATTGCAATACTGACAAGTCGTTCACAGATAGTGAGCATAAACATGCGGCACCGTTTATGCTAATGCTCAGTGGGAAAAAGTACATACTGACAGCATTGAAATGGCAGACTAGACTGGTAAGTAAATTATGATAGATTAAAACTACAGAAGAGAGAGAGAGAGGTCCTATGTGCACTCCCAACAACGAAAAAACAAAAACAAAAAAGCCCTCCACTGGGCTGCGCTAGACTCTGTCAAGGAGGAAACGTGTAACATGTGAACTTTTTGAGAACTCTTTTTCGTAAGTGTTCGTTGAAACTGTTCATAGTTTGAGTAGGCACCGTGTAACTGTTCTCTAAGTTTATTTGCACCATTTTTTTTTCCTTTCTACAGTTGCCTTCATTGTTAGTCTTAATTTCCTTCACAAGACAGTGTTTTGTACATTGTGCGGGTCTCCAAAGTAACGTACGTCCTTCTTTCTACGTTTGGATCGATAACAGAAAATTGTTTTGCGCATCGTCAAGTTAGGCCTACCGATAGTACCGATAGACCCATGTATCGATAGACCTACGATTTCGATCGATACGTCGGTCTGCCGGTGCGTAGTCTATCGTTACGCATCTTTAGCCTGAGAACCAGCTGAAACGCATGGCGAGCAAAAGTGAAGTTTGTAAAAATGTTATTCTCACGCTGCAATTGGCGCATAATTGCCTGGTTATGGTTGTGTGTTTTGATTGGAAGGAATACACTTGGAAGTGAATTTGGACGGCTGGTGATATCTACATTTTTCGTCCGGTAAGCCTCACCATCGGTCGACATCCGTCTCATCCACAGCTTCAGGGTCATAACAGATGTCAATGAGATTATCAGGATACTTCAGTTGGTAAGGATGGGGTGGATGTTTGGGAGTTTAATGTCTTTTTCTACCACGTATGGGCAACGAGAAAAGGGCCAGCACAAATATTTGGCCCCAGCCGGGATTCGAACTCACTACCCCAGCACTGAGACTCCAACGCTCTACCATTCGGCTATCCCGGCTCCCCTTCAGTTGGTAAACATTTGGAAATGATGTATGGGTTCTTCTAGAAGTTGTGTGCCACCTGGAGCCACCAGCTTCAGATAGATGCCTCATCCTGAGGCAAACTAGTCGGAGAGATGACAGTGGCAACTTCTTCAAACGTGATGAACCTGCACCGGTTCTGTACTGAACTGAATTGACGTTCCGAATCGGCCAAATAATGGCGGGCGATTTGTTACATGGTTTAGCTGCCGATGGAAGTGCCGCTGAGTAATTAATAATTATAATAATAATACTGAATATTGTATAGGCGCTTTATTAAAAAAAAAAAAACTTTGCCCCGAGTGGGACTCGAACCCTTGACCTCTCGCATTGGTGACAAGTCGCAACAGTAATAACCACCAGAGCACCGACCGCCCCCGATTTCTGTAGTTTACTGTAATTTCTGTAGTTTACTGTAATTATTGTAGTTTACTGTAATTACTGTAGTTTACTGTAATTTCTGTAGTTTACTGTAATTACTGTAGTTTACTGTAATTACTGTAATTTACTGTAGTTTACTGTAATTACTGTAGTTTACTGTAGTTTACTGTAATTACTGTAGTTTACTGTAGTTTACTGTAATTATTGTAGTTTACTGTAATTATTGTAGTTTACTGTAATTACTGTAGTTTACTGTAATTTCTGTAGTTTACTGTAATTACTGTAGTTTACTGTAATTACTGTAATTTACTGTAGTTTACTGTAATTACTGTAGTTTACTGTAGTTTACTGTAATTACTGTAGTTTACATCATTCGCCAGTGCAAATATTCGTTGACTACGAGTGTTTTACTTCCACAAATCGCAAGGAGACAGAGAGCAAAAATGTCAGTCACGACTTTTCATAACCCACTCAGTGGTTTACGAGTTCACAAAAACACACTCCAGCTACGCCATCGGTTAAAGGCGCGCAGAATGTGCGTCATTTCAAACATTTGGAACTCATACATCACGGCCGGTGCACATTTTGACCATATTTGTGGATGACATTTTATTTTGCTTCGGTCATGTAAAAATTATCACACAGAAAAATCTCTGCGAAGAGTTTTCGAGGCTCGGTAGCTACGCCCCCCCCCCCCCCACACACACACACACAAACATACCAAGAAACAAAAACATCAATTTTTTTTTTCGTGGTAAACCACTCGAACTAGTCATGTAACGTAAGCTCTATGTACACAGAGCCAAAACGAGTTTGAGACATATAAAATATGCTTGTCATTTATGAAAATAAACACGAAGCAAGGAAATATTACCCCTTTATCATCCACTAACAGAGTACCCGGCTTCGCTCGGGTATACATGTATACCAGTTTACTTGTTACTTGTCTAGGCTCATGGCAAATTTGGTGGCAATCGGCTGACTCGTTTGGACGCCAACCCCTGACACACACACACACACACACACACACACACACACACACACAGACGCTACCCGCTTATTATATTTCAAACACTATTTGTGGCAAAACTAAATTCAGAATTAATTTCACCAAACTTGATAGACTTTGGTTTTTGTTTCTTTATCCTATGTTCTCCCCCAAGTGTCCCTCTAGGCTCATGGCAAATTTGGTGGCAATCGGCTGACTCGTTTGGACGCCAACCCCTGACACACAGACACACACACACAGACACACACACACAGAGACACACACACAGACGCTAGCCGCTTATTATATAGATTACCGGCATTACCGGGAATCTCACTAGTGAAAATATTTTGACAACCATTTCTGTATGTCCCCTGCCAAGGTTTTATCTATACAGATAGAAAGAACACAGATATAACCTTTGGGCAGAGAATCACAGAAATAGGTATTACTACGCCTGGTGCGCGGCACCGCGATCTTTTTGTGTCAACACGGCCAGCAAAATCGAAACATGTTTACGGCTCGGTATCGGTGTTTCCAACTTCATCAACTACTTGTTCAAGTAAAAACTGACTTTACCCGATACCTCACAAGCACTGCCTACTCAAATCGTGGACAGTTTCAACGAACACTAACCAAAATCCGTTCTCAAAAAGTTGAATCGAAGCTGGCCTATCCCGGGCACAGGACTAACCTGGAAATTCGCTGACTTGACTGGCCAACAAGGCAAGCTAGACGCAAATATCGCTGCTGAAGTTCAAAACGGCATGAGACGTTACCAAAAAAGCACTAAGTACACAAATCAAAGCCAGTTTCAACGCTTTCCGACCAAAAATCCTGTGACATAAAGCAGAATCTAGTCTCGTCACTGAATGTCGTCTGCTATCCGCTGTGAAGGCAAGCATACTCCTTGACAGTCATGGGCAACCGAAGCTCCTTGAATCGTTCGAATCATGCAGGCAATTATAAAATATATAGCTGTTGGTGGAAGCACACTTCAAACGTTGTACATGTACTCAAAACATTAGAAGCTACACTCACGAATTTCCGTGAAGGACCGAGGTGGGAAGATGCAAGACTTACAGCAAAAACTCGGCCGCTAGATGACGCTGTCATGCTCTCACAACGTAAACAGATAGCAGAGCGGAAAACGCAATCGGTGGAGTGATACGTGATCCGTCAGATGACTAACAAAGGATGGAGGGTTCTGGAGAAATTAGAAGTACCCAGTGTTTATAAATCTGAGTATAAGAAATGTGGTCAGGCTGGACAAAATAGGTGAGAAAAGGATTTTTGGAGAGTCGAGTGGTCGAGAACCAGTCACAAATTGCCTCCCTTACTGGAGCTCTTGATGGAACGAACGTGTAGCTGGTCGCAGATTTTGTTAATAAGTCCACCAAAACTGAGTATTTTTCAGATTTATAGCAACTTCACGCAGTTTGTTTTTTTTTTAAATAAAACGTTTCTTAGTAAATACTCAGCAGTAACTATATTGAGCAATTAATGCTCAAAGACGATCGGATTCATAAGTTGACATTAGAAACAAGATGGCGGCTTTACAGTGGGCTCCGCAATGTGTGTGTGTGTGTGTGTGTGGGGGGGGGGTCAATTTTGTAAAAACATGGTGAATCCCCGCGAATTCCAAACCAGTTTTACTCCAATAGGTCTAACGTTAATAAAACCATTTGGCATTTTAGTTTTTCCCCCCTACAAAAGCGTATATCTCAGGTCTGACTTACTGCTGGGTGATGCTGGCCCCGGTCCGGGCAGGAATTTGGTGTGAGATTTCTCCTCACTAAATCGAGTCAAAATCATGTGCAGACTCGCTGTCGATGCCTGTTTTGGTCTGTGTACACACGCATGCACGTACTATCAAATGCGCACGATGAAGATCCCAATTCCATCATTCGAAAAAGAGTAGGCCGAAATGGCCGGTGGGTTGGAAACACAAACACACGCATGCACGAAAACAAAAAGTGGGTAGCGCCGGTTCATGGCGACGCGCTTCATCCGGGGGGGGGGGGGGGGGGGGGGGGGAGCAGCCCTCATTTCCCCTACCACGGTAGTGGGACGAAGAAGAATTCCAACTCGTATTTGCTCCATGACCCGATCAGTCCCTTCACTAAAGCTCAGGAACGGATCTGCGTCATGGAGCAAAATACTCGTCGGTATTCAACCAAGTCATATGGTGTAACAGCTAATTAGCTTCGGCTTGATCTGCACACGAATCAGTGTTGAAAGCTAGTGTCAATTTCAAACACGCTTCCATCTACTTAGCTGTTGTGTAGTTGGATCCCAAAAGCTTTTAACCTGTTTGAAACGATACAACTGAGTTTCGAATTGATGATTCCGAGAAAGTACTGAAACAACCCTACAGCATTTAAAGTGACACTATTAATGTCTAGCAGGAATTCTATGACGTTGAGAAATCTGGCTTTATTTGTACTTCACGCTCTCCGTATGAGGGAAATCCCATTTAGTTACTTCCCTTTAACTTTGACACTGTATTAAATTTTTGTGATTGTGAGTCCGTGTCATATGATTTTTTTTTTTCAATTTCGTTTTGCTGGTGCTGCTGAACACCTGTCACGTTGAAGACCTTCACAACGTGTTAGACGTTGAGAGACCTTAGAGGATTAGACGTGTATTTCCAGTAGAGAGGCAGTGGTTTTTATGTTGTTGTTGTTGTTGTGTTGTTGTTGTTTGAAGTTGTTGTTGTTTTTTTTTTACTGTGCAGTATTGAATGTCTTTGTACTTTAAAAACTCTGTGATCGAGACAGTGGCTTAAATAACATTGTCAGTGATACTTCAGGGTTCACGGTTGTCGGTTAGATTGGACTCTGCGATGGCATCACAGTTTATTTACGTACAATGTAGACAACAAATGAGCGACATGGTGATTCGGCTGTAAGGTCTCAGGTGCGTTGTTTTCCCAAACCGCATCACGGCGGGGAGGTTCCGTGTTGGGGCGGTCTTTTCTCCAACTTCATCCCAGGCATGTTGTCTTCATTGACAAGTAAGGGATTTTCCTGTCTACCTCTCTCGGTCAATCCCTCGCCAGCATTCCCGGCTGGGGCCAAATATTTGTGCTGGCTTTTTCATCGTTGCTCCGTCTTTGATATTACCCATATGTGGTGGAAAAGGACGTTAAACCCCCAAACACCCACCCACCCCTCCCTCACCAGCCCATTTGCCTGTCTCTTTTTCTTTGAAACCTCCCGAATTTAGCTGCTCTGTTTCATCTCTCAGTTGATTTCTAAGTTCGGCCCTTTCATCTATATTTCTTCTGTTTTAACCCCTCACTCACGTCTGCACTACCAGTGGTCAGGAATAAGTAATGTTGGGCATGTGGTACGAACTGGTTTACTGATTGCGCCTAGGAGATGGTACGTTGCAATAATTGCTGTGTATGCGCTTATTATTTATGTTTGCTTTACGGAGTTGTAATTCTTAATTGTTTTCTGCGCTTTTTTTTTGTAATCGGGAGTTCGATAAATTAGCATGAAGGTGCAGCATCTCCTGCAAGTCCTAGGATTATACTGGCCCGTAGACCAGTTTACATCGTTTGTCTAACGTTACGCTTTTTCACGTAGTGCAGACATACCTAGCCGCGCATTAGTCTTTGGTGCTTGCGCGGCTTAAAACCCGAAAAACTCACGCACTCACTCCTTTGACGCAAGCCTTTGGAAATTCAAGAAACGACTTGACTTGAATTTACCCTGGTGCTTTTTAGAATTACAAAGCTGATCAGATCTGGTGTCTCTGTGTACCTTAAGCACAGTTGACTATATCATGCCAGCTTTGCTTCTCGACGCTACAGAAATGCTACAATATCAGTCATTGTGTTGCTTATTGCTTCGTCTGATTGTAATGACGACTTTGCAAAAGTTTCGTGTCCAGCGCAACACAGGTTGTTACGAATCTGATCCGTATACTGCTGGCCACCTAAAAAGTATGTTTTTGGTACGTTTATCTGGATATTAATTTTGTCGTTGTTTAATAATAATAATACATGTATTTCATGGAGCGCTTCTCTCCAAATTCCAAGGACTCGCTGCGCTTAAAACACACACACACACACACACACACACACACACACACACACACACACACACACACAATTTTCATCCCCTCTTACATACAATTTGGCAGTGCAACGACTCATGGTACACATAGACAGACTCAACAGAGTCTGCGCTTCAATCTGTTCTAATGAGTGAATAATCTTGCATCCTGGATCTCTAAAACCTAAATGACAAGCAGCCGGAATATCCCAGCAGTGGGATATAATAATAATAATAATAATAATAATAATGAATATTTATTTGCGCTTATTCTCTGTGAGCTCTAAGCGCTTACAGAGGTAAAATAACTAAAAGGAACTAAAAACTACTAGAAAGATAAAAAGCACTAAAATAGCCAAAAGAACACACACACACACACACACACACACACACACACACACACACACAGTGTCTGTCATTCACTCATCATTGTTGTTGTGCTGAAAACAGGTGTCTTAGTTCCCGTTAGACGAATCTTTGGATGGATCTGCGAGGTCTGTGTCCAAAAATCGGCAAAAAAATCAGTCTGCGTAGGCACATGTTGATATTTAGTGATAGTCATAAAATGATTTCAAATCAGTTACGTACCGTTTGCACGTAATCTTCGGCTGAGCTATATCGGAATATCCGGAACGATTTTACGGCTTCGCAGCAAGGAAACAGTAGCCTAGACGAAAGTCAAGCGCTCATCGGACCGCACCTGATCGGCTGATTTACCGCAATGTCATGGGCAGTGGAATTTTTTTAAGCCTGGTAGGCTTTAGATAGGGACTCGGGCATTGTTTACGTGAGTATCACCATTTGTTTACCAACTGGCAATAGATCAACGATCCACGGGAGGTACACCAAGGGCTACCCTACGGCTCTCCGCCAATCGCTGTTGGAGAAGGAAAATGAAATGAAAAACAAATTATCATCCATTTCCGGCATTTTCCCTTTGACCTCTCCCGTTGTATAAGTGCGGTAATCTCACGAGTGAAAATAACTCACGTGACACATCACACGACAACCATTTCTGTGTGTCCCTGCCAAGGTGTTATCTATACAGATAGAAAGAATACAGATAGAACCTTTTGGCAGAGAATCACAGAGATAGGTATTACTACGCCTGGTGCACGGCACCCCGATCTTTTTGTGTCAACACGGCCGGCAAAATCGAAACATGTTTACGGCTCGGTATCGGTGTTTCCAACTTCATCAACTACCTGTTCAAGTAAAAACTGACTTTACCCGATAGGCCTACCTAACAAGCTTTTGAATCGAAGCTGGCCTATCCCGGGCAGCTGACTAACCTGGAAATTCGCTGACTTGACTGGCCAGCAAGGCAAGCTAGGCACAAATAACGCTGCTGAAGTTCAGAACGACATGAGACGGACAGAAAACGACATGCAGTGACGAGACCAGATTCTGCTTATGTCACAGGCTCCAGCCGAAAACCTGTGACATAAGCAGGTCTGCATGTCGTTTGCTGTCCGCTGCGAAGGCAAGCGTACTCCTTGTCAGTCTAGATCTTTGATTCAACTGAAGCTCCTTGAATCGTTCGAATCATGCAGGCAATTATAAAATGTAGCTGCTAGTTGAAGGACAATTTCATCGTTGTACATGCACTCAAAATATTAGAAGCTACACTCACGAATTTCCGTGAAAAACAGGTGGGAAGACGCAAGACATGCAGAAAAAAAAAACCCCGGCTGCTAGATCACGCTGTCACCAAAGACCGTAGATAATACGGTCTTTGCTGTCATGCTCTCACAACGTAAACAGAGCTGTGCATGTTTCGGTTTCGCACTGATTTTGCACATTTCTGTTTGCTTCAAAGTGTTACCAGGTTTGTTTGTGTCTCCACTCGAAGTTTAGAACTTTCGGGTTTTTTTTGTGGGTCTGAGTGAACTGGCATTGTATTGGTAGAATAAGAAGACGCACTTTATTTCTGTCGCGTACTGATCTCCTGACCACTCCGAGCGTCTGCTATGCACTGCCCAGTTGCCGATTCCCCGAAAACTACAAGTAGATATCAGCTTTTAGTCGGATAAGCTCTCACAATGCACCATACATGAGAGAGAAAAAAAAAAAGATGATAAAGCCGTTACACCACATAATTTTTCGCTAAAGCTCAGGGAAGGATCTGCGTCATAGAGCAAATACTCGTCGGTATTCAACCAAGTCATAGGGTGTAACAGCTAATTATCGCACGCACCAGAGTGAATAGCAGGAATTGTGTTTGCAGAAAAACCAGCGCTTAGCCTGCGGTTCCTTTAACGTCTCAGAAGAGACGGGTGTGTGCGCTGAGGACTAACCAACCATAAATAATTATAGTTTTGTCTGTTATGTCTGTTATTGAACATCGAATTGCACCTCTCTATATAGTGAATATCTTCGCTTCCACCCCCTCAGTCACTCCCGACAGACACAACTTTCCCATTCTCATTTTTAAACAGGCACAGCACAGTCATCTTTAGCCTTGGAACCTTTTTTTTGTTTTTGTTTTGGTAAGAGGATACACACGCCACCGTCGTCCGGCCTGCTACCAGCGACTATATAGTAACACAGTCCTGCTCTGCATTCACCGTTCGTTAACAAACACAACTTTACCTAATGTGTGTGTGTGTGTGTGTGTGTGTGTGTGTGTGTTAAACTCCGCAGTAAACTTTAAGATTGGCATTTTCTCAAAATCTACAAAAAGCGGAGGCACCAAACTTCGCATGTTTATAGACAGCCATAAAATCTTGTCGGCTAGGGACCGGCCCGCGTAGTGTGGTGGTTAGCACCATGGACCGGGATACCCGGGTTCGAAACCCAGCCGAGGAAACCGGGATTTTTCGGTTGGCTCCTACCCAGAGCGGGTGTGCAATAGGCCTAAGGGGGACGCTGTTGCCACATAGCCGAGACTCGCCCACTTCACGGATGAGACTGTAAGGGTGCTTCTCTTGTTAAGACACATCTCACGATGCGATGATTACGCGGCCGGCACCGCAGGTGCTGTAGTTCCCGGGCCTGGATATTTGTAACAGGAAGCGTGGAGGGCAGCCCTGTCACGCAGTCTCAAACCACGTGGACCTCCATGTCATGTCATCCTTACCCCCATTATCACGCATAATAAAAATTGCCCCAGCTTTCGAGGTCTCCGGGGAGCCATGGTGGTCGAATGGTAGAGGGTTGGACTTCTAATGCTCGGGTCGTGAGTTCGATCCCGGCTGGGGCCAAATATTTGTGCTTGCTTTTTCATCGTTGCCCCGTCTTTGATATCACCCTATGTGGTGGAAAGGGACGTTAAACCCCAAACACACACCCACCCACTCGAGGTCTCCGTGGATTCCACCTGTAACGTGGGAGGGATACCATTGGAGCTGGCAAAAAAAAAAAAAATGGAGCAGCAAAAAAAAAAAAAAAAAAAGTTGTCGGCTAAGGGGTTTTTCAACAAGGACACGCGAGACGAAAAGCACAGCATGTGGTGCTGGGCTGACTAGGACACCTTCGAACCGTTGTAGGTCTCGTTCGGAAGGCCGCCAGACGCCGATGTACTGCATCCAGAACTCTCTCGTCAAACAAACCAAAAGGGTCCTATGAAGCCTCAGTTACAATCGGCGCTTTTAACGTCCAAAAAACAGAGCAATGTGTTTTAGCAGGACATCAAAGGAAATTTTGTTTTCACGCCTAGTATAAAAGGATCAAAGGAGAAATCTGCTATATTGTATGGCCCAGAAAAACGGCGGCTCTGTTTGAACGTTTCCGGTAATGATCAACACACACTCTTCGTTGAGATCAAATACATATAGGCATTCATCACAAGCAGCACACACCATTTTATTTTTTTCGTGGAGAGGGGGAGAGAGAGAGGGAGGGAGGGAGGGGCAGGGGGGGGGAGGGCTTCGAGAGTACTTTATCTTGTTGTGGTGTTGTGTTGCCTGGTCACAGACAAACATGAGCGACAAGTGACTGCGGCGCATAACAAAAGTAGAGCTCTCCAAGTTACGACGCACTAGAAATAACTCTTTCTTTTTCCCACTTCTGTGCGCTATGAAAACAACTCTTTCTCAGCGGAGCAGCAGCAAACAGAGAAGAAAGAGATTTACGCCCGTGTTGCTTCAACTCCGGTACAAGCCACACACTGGCGCTTATTGATGGATTAAAGGTCCGTCTTACAACATTTTTATTTCTGTGTTGTTTGTTTGCTTGTTTGTTTGTTTTGGGGTTTTTTGGTTTGTTAGGTTGGTTTTTGTAGTTGTCGTTTTTTCTTTGTTTATTTGTTTGTTTGTTGTTGTTGTTGTAGTTTTTTGTTTGTTTGTTTTTGTTTTTTGTTTGTTTGTTTTTGGTTGTTGGTTTTTGTTTGTTTGTTTGTCTTTAATTGTTTCTTTTTGATTTTGGGTTTTTTGGGTTTTTTTTTTTGGGGGGGGGGGGGGGTATGCTCTGTGCTGTTTGTACATTTTTGGAATGACTTTGTACTTTTTACAAATGTAAATTTCTGTTCAAAAAGAGAATTTAAAAAAAAATTAAACAAAAAATACCATTTCCAGGCTCAGAAATCCAGTCTGTGGTTGAAACGCCACTGCTATCTCAGGAATGAGTCTTTCTGCAAAACAATTCGCCCCGGTCAGCACCAGCTATCACAACTCGGAAGTTGTTCACTGCTGACCAAAGGCAGTTGTGTCAGATTTTGTACCCTTTTTTTTCCTCTCGGCTGTACCCCTCACCGCCGGCAGACACAAATACACAGACTTTGCAAACCAAAAAGCAATACACATGCATACAATAATAATACTACTAATAATCGCATTAATACAGGCGCTTTATCCCAAATATTTGGCTCAAAGCGCCGCGAGCTAAACCCAACACGCACGCTCACGTGAATCACACGCATTCTCTCACACACTGGACATGAACACATTACAATCACGTGGTGCGAAGGGAAAGCTCAGCAATTTAAGTTTCGGAATTTTAGAATTGCATTTTATTTTTTTTTTTATTTTTTTTTTTTAGCGGGCTGAACATTCACAAAGCACATAGACAAATCAGGCTGAGACACAGAACACAGTGGGCCCTGTCTTTGATACCACCCATAAGTGATGAAAAAACAAAACAAAACAAAAACATGGAGGACGACAAAGAAGATGCAGCAGAAGCTCCAGACATTTTTCAACACTTGTCTGAGGCGCATCTTCAACATCCGATGGCCAGAGAAGATCCGAAACGAAGAGCTATGGGAGCGAGCAGGACAGGAACCACTGGCCAAGCAGATCCTGCGGAGGAAGTGGGACTGGATTGGACACACCCTCAGGAAGCCTGCATCCAGCACCACACGCCAAGCCCTGACATGGAACCCGCAAGGGGAAAAGGAAGAGAGACCGGCCTCGCAACCGCTGGAGGCGGGATACTGAGGCAGAGCTATGTAAGTAGGGGATCAACTGGACTGGAGTGGCAAGAGTAGCCCAGAACAGAGTGCGATGGCGAAGGGCCGTCGATGGCCTATGCTCCACTTGGAGGGTGGGTGGGTGTTTGGGGGTTTAACGTCCTTTTCCACCACATAGGTTAATATCAAAGACGGGACAACGATGAAAAAGCCAGCACAAATATTTGGCCCCAGCCGGGATCGAACTCACGACCCGAGCATTACAAGTCCAACGCTCTACCATTCGACCACCCCGGCTCCCCGCTCCACTTGGAGCCATGGGCCTAAGTAAGTAAGTAATCAGTGATGAAAAAAAGACGCCAAACCCTCAAACACCCACCCACAGTTGTCTGTAAAACCTAGAACAGACGGGTGGTGGGGGGCTTTAACAGGCCGACGCTTCGGACGAGTCCTGTACGCCAACTCCCGATTCGCTGTTGTGGCTCCGGGGCAATATGTTGCGGCACCTCACAAGACACAATGAGATAAGGAGTATATGGGAGCGTGGGCAGTGTGGGAACCTCCTTTCAACGGTGTGAAGTGTTGTGGGATTAGCTGGGTTCCTTTGCCAACGATCGCTGTTTCGCACGGCCGTAAAATGTCAATGACTTCACAGCAATACAGCAAACGCAACCTTCACACACAATAAAAGAAATATGTCGCGGAACTGAAAAAAAAAGTACAACATAAAAATGAAGATAAAAGCAGGTTAAATCTACGTACGCTTTCGTCCGTCTTCTCGCTTTGTTAGCAGGACGGGAGAGAGGCCAACACACACACACACACACACACACACACACACACACACACACACACACACACACACACACACACACACACACACACACACACACGCACGCACGCACACGCACACGCGCACACACGCGTGCTGAGAAATCCAGCACTGCTATTTCCGATCGCAAAACTTTTTCTCATTATGGAGTCTTTTTTTATCCTTGGTCATCTACCAACGTTCGATAACAAAAGCTAACATTTTCCCGCCCCGGGGGGATATGATGAGGTGCAGTAGGGGTAACAACGAGGAATGGAGGCAAGGGGGTGGGAGAGTAAACTCGATTTAGACACAAATGATAAAACAGCATGATTGTAATATAACTTTCGAAATAATAATAATGAAAGATTCCAGAATATGACTCTGACTGGTTGATCTAATTTAGTCTGAGGCAGCGATGGCTAAAATAGGACTCGCCATTTATACTACCAGTGGCGGGCAAAAAACTAAAGACAAAGCAGCAACTGGAATAGACAGGAAGACGTAGGGGGGATATAAACTGATACAGGAGTTCATAACGGCCATATCATTATGACAGAAACCGACAAAATCGGAATTTATTTTTAGACTTTGAAACTAGTACACCCTACTTTTGCAGAATATCACAGTGCTGCCATCATTATATACATGTAAGAAATTTGTGAATGTTCTAACTTCACATTTTTCGCATGATGTATGCATGTGTTTGTGCGTGCGTGCGTGCATTGTGTGTGTGTGTGTGTGTGTGCGTGTGTGTGCGTGTGCGTGCGTGCGCGCGTGCGTGCGTGTGTGTGCGTACGTGCGTGTGAGTGCGTGTGTGTGTGTGTGTGTGTGTGTGTGCGTGTGTTCAACAAAGCCTCTTCAGTCACAAATAAAAGCAATCATGCACTCATAAAATCGTAATCAACTTTATTTCAAAATTCCTAAGTTTTCAAACTGCTCCTCATGAAATATAATGGGCTTTGCCTGTCAGCACCAGCTTATTTCTTCAAAACGGCCATGACGCAGTCTCGCGGGGTCTGTCCACAATTTTACGGTTCACCTTTCTGTACGCAGCTCTCGTACGGGGTATAGTGAAGATGGCGGGGAGTTTTTACAGGTACAACTCGAATTAGAAAATTAAAAAAGAAAATTCGGCACTACTGCATACTGGATGTCGATTAGTAGATGAGAAAGAATGGGCAGTAAAGCAACACAAATTAATTAAGGGTGGGTGAGTGGGTGGGTGGGGTGGATGAGCCAAAACTGCCAAACGCCCCGCCCCACCCCTCACAAGTCGTTCTAGGCTGTTAAACCGCCAAACACCCCACCCAACCCCTCACAGGGCGTTCTGGGCTGTTCAACCGCCAAACACCCCACCCAACCCCTCACAGGGCGTTCTGGGCTGTTCAACCGCCAAACACCCCACCCAACCCCTCACAGGGCGTTCTGGGCTGTTCAACCGCCAAACACCCCAACCATCCCCTCACAGATCGTTCTGGGCTGTTCAACCGCCAAACACCCCACCCCACCCCTCACAGATCGTTCTGGGCTGTTCAACCGCCAAACACCCCCACCCCACCCCTCACAGGTCGGTCTGAGCTGTTCTGATGGCGTCTAGCATCACATGCACAAGACACATACACAAATACATGCACAGACAGGCCTGCGTTCAGTTGATTGAAGCCAAAACACAGTAACTGGTGGCATTATTGGAGCAAGAATGGACCTAAACTCCAAGAGTCCAGTCCCACCGCCCCCCCCTCCCCCCCCCGGTGTAGTGGTTAGCACTTCGGACCATGGACCGGGAGACCCGGGTTCGAATCCCAGCCGAGGCAAGCGGGATTTTTCCAACCTTGGTCGGCTCTACCCAGAGCGGGTGTGCTATAGGCCCGATGGGGAGGCTGTTGCCACAAAGCCGAGATTCACCCACTTCACGGGTGCGACTTTGGGGGTGCTTCCCTTTGTATGACCACGTGTTATGATGTGGATGATTACACGGCCGGCACCGCAGGTGCCGTAGTTCCCGGGCCTGGTTAATGAACGGATATTTTTGACAGGAAGCGTGGAATGCGGCCCTGTCCCGCAGTCCCAAACCACACGGACCTCCCCATAGCATCGTCTTACCATCATCCTCATCTCCATCATCATGCATAATAAAAATTGCCCCAACCTCCGAGCCCTCCGTGGATTCCACCCATTACCAGGGAGGAACACCACTGGAGCCGGCAAGGAGTTGTGGCAGCAAAAAAAAAAAAAAAATTCCAGTCCCCTTTCACCGAACAGAAGACAGCACATTCCTCAAATGACTGTCTTCACTGACCTTGTCATCGAGCAGCCGACACTTACGTCATTTATGGATGACTGACTTGTTCTCGTTTTCAAGGCCATCAAACGTCAGTGTGTTGTATTCGGAGCTCCGCTAAATTCTAAGATAGACTACAAGTAATACGAAATCACAGGCGAAGTCACAAGCACAACTGTTCCGAAACAGAATTCACCGTGTATAAAGCTTGGTAATGGTAGTATTAGTATCTTTAAAAAGACTTAAAACGTGCGTGTATATGCTCACATATCATAATTATGGCTTTAAAAGAGAGTAATTGTGAAACTTTGAGTCAGAGTAGCACCGGAAACACTCACGCCATCTTGACTGCACACCCGCCCTCACGTCTTCTGGTAACCAGATCACAGCTTTCCCTGACAAACCACTTAAAGCCACGTTTGGGGGGTGTTTCGATAAGACTCGTAGAAGTTTGCAGACGAGCGATAAGAACACACTTTCATTTCGAAACCATCCCCGCCCAACCCGTTCTATCAGGATCCCATCAGGTTTGTAACAGAAGGACACAACTGGGTGTTTTTTTATATTTTTATTTCCTCCACTCTGAACACAAAAATAATATGACTCCTCGCAGAAAATTACGAATAAAACACACACACACACACACACACACACACACACACACACACACACACACACACACACACACACACACACACAAAAACAAGATGGCCACCAGCCCAATATGTTGTTTCCATTTGATCACCTGCTATCGTCACGGTCGTTCTTTTGTAATGCCATGTATCCACACACACACACACACACACACACACACACACACACACACACACACACACACACACACACTGTCTCTCTCTCTCGGAATGGAAACAACTGACCGGGCTGTCACACCAATCTTGTTTTTGGAAGAGAGACGTCAAGTTGTATTCTTTGAAATCTATGACGTTTTTGCTCACTGGGATGACGCATAATACATATGGCGTAATAACTTTGATACAGTTCTTGCAATGAAAGCAGGCCCATGAAAATTGAAGTGTTGCTGCTGCGTGCGCAGTGTAAAGATCGAATTAATACCGACCCAATATGTTTAACAGACAAGTCTGCGCGGCGAACGTTTTCTAACTATGTGTTATGTCAGACATACACACGCGCGCGCGCACACACTCACACGCACGCACGCACGCGCACACGCACACACACACACAGAGACTCGCGCGAGCCGCGTTTGTGCTCCATTGAGACCTATGTGGTGTCCTCTCACTCTACTATGCTATTGAGTGAGAGTCGGTGGGGAAAACAAAGCACACTACATCAATGAAACTCCCGCTTTCCCCGTCTACACATAGAGAATGTCCAAAAAGTGGCGACACATCCCCAAGAAATGCCAGTATCACGTCAAACATGACGTCGGAAAAATGACGCTGATACTGCCTTTTGCGTCAGTGCGCGCGTGCCTTTTCTGCGATGGATCTGACCTGTTCAGTACGTAAGCAGCCCTGCACAGCGTTCTGGGTTCTTCTTCTTTCATGAATTTGTTCTCCGTGCATATTCTGTTCATAAAGTATTGGAGTTGTATTCTGTTATATCCCGTGTCTTCTCTGCGATTGCACGAAGATGGCGACATAGTAGAAGTAAAATACACCACGTCTCCAAACAGAGGAATTCGGAAAGAAAGTGGCGAGACACCCCCAAGAAAAAACAGCATCACGTCAATCAAACATGACGCACTTACTTTACGTCAGTGCGCGTGCGTCTCTTCTTCGATGTTTGTGAGGCGTGTGGCTTGTAGAGGAAATGTGCTGTGAGTACAAATTTTCAAGTCAACTGACGATAACGGCTGCAGTGAATTTTTCTAATTTTTTTGTATATTTTTTATGGCACCCCAGGCTCATTATCTATGTATAGTAGGAGCGATTTTGAGATCTAAAGTGTGTTCACCAGCACTTTCATCAGGTACGGCTTACGCCAAAAGTATAAAAGCGACAACCTCCAAAATTCACTTAGTTGAGAGTCCGTATTCATGCTATCTATGTCCAAAAAATGGAGTGGTTTAGGTAAATATTACGCCTTTAAACGCCAGAAAGCCACTTTTTCTGAAAAGTGCGATAACTCGCAAATCATGTGTGCAATCGTACCTGGATCGGGCCTTCTATTCAACAATCTTGATTCATTTAGAAACCCCAAATTTGAAATCGATCGGTTCAGTATTTTCGGAGAAATAGGCATCTGAACTGGGTTCACATGCAATGTCAAGTCAGGCTCGGTTTACATGAAAACTATAAGAGCGACCATTTTCTAGTAGTGACTCTGTTCAGAGTCCGTATTCAAGCTATCTACTGCCAAAAAATTGAGTGATTTAAAAAAATATTACGCCTGTACACGAAAGACAACCAACTTGTTTCAAAAGGGCGATAACTCCCAAATCACTTAAGCAATCATCACACGCTTGAATCGTCTAATGTAACATTTTGATATATTTGGATACCCCAAATTCGAAGCCATTCGGTTGAGTATTTTCGAAGAAACGGGCCTGGACACAATTCACACACACACGCACGCACGCACGCACGCACACACATACGCACAGACGGCACTCACTGAGGATGAGAAGCGCGTTCGGTGGACCGTACATGTCAGCATCGATGACGCAAGTTTTCTTACGTCATTGTCAGAGTTACACTTGCAAAATCGTCTCTGCGGGAGATCGGCAGTGACGTGCGTTTGTACCACAGATGCTTGCCTATGAACGTGGAAATTTTAGCCCGTCCTATTATGTTGTTTCCATTACTATGGAAACAACATAAAAAACACACGCTTACACACACACACACACACACACACACACACACACACACACACACACACACGCGCGCGCGCGCGCACAAACATGCAGACAGGCACAGAGAGAGAGAGAGAGACAGACAGACAGACAGACAGACAGACACAGACAGATAGAGACAGAGACAGAGACATTTCAGGGAGATAGAGAAATTTAAATAAATCGATTTTCAATGATATGAAGTCAAGAACTACACAGTCAATCATTCGGCGCATTTCCTCCCTGTAAAGGACATCAAATCGATGAAGGAACATCTTTCGGCATGGCGATTGGTCCTCCTTTTTAAAGGTATTAAAATCACTTCCTGCTTAGTCTGTCATTTTTTATGTTGTTTCCATAGTAATGGAAACAACATCATAGGACGGGCTAAATTTTCCACGTTCATGGGCAAGCATCTGTGGTACAAACGCACGTCACTGCCGATCTCCCGCAGAGACGATTTTGCAAGTGTAACTCTGACAATGACGTAAGAAAACTTGCGTCATCGATGCTGACATGTACGGTCCACCGAACGCGCTTCTCATCCTCAGTGAGTGCCGTCTGTGCGTATGTGTGTGCGTGCGTGCGTGCGTGCGTGTGTGTGTGAATTGTGTCCAGGCCCGTTTCTTCGAAAATACTCAACCGAATGGCTTCAAATTTGGGGTATCCAAATATATCAAAATGTTACATTAGACGATTCAAGCGTGTGATGATTGCTTAAGTGATTTGGGAGTTATCGCCCTTTTGAAACAAGTTGGTTGTCTTTCGTGTACAGGCGTAATATTTTTTTAAATCACTCAATTTTTTGGCAGTAGATAGCTTGAATACGGACTCTGAACAGAGTCACTACTAGAAAATGGTCGCTCTTATAGTTTTCATGTAAACCGAGCCTGAGTTGACATTGCACGTGAACCCAGTTCAGATGCCTATTTCTCCGAAAATACTGAACCGATCGATTTCAAATTTGGGGTTTCTAAATGAATCAAGATTGTTGAATAGAAGGCCCGATCCAGGTACGATTGCACACACGATTTGCGAGTTATCGCCCTTTTCAGAAAAAGTGGCTTTCTGGCGTTTAAAGGCGTAATATTTACCTAAACCACTCCATGTTTTAGACATAGATAGCATGAATACGGACTCTCAACTAAGTGAATTTTGGAGGTTGTCGCTTTTATACTTTTGGCGTAAGCCGTACCTGATGAAAGTGCTGGTGAACACACTTTAGATCTCAAAATCGCTCCTACTATACATAGATAATGAGCCTGGGGTGCCATAAAAAATATACAAAAAAATTAGAAAAATTCACTGCAGCCGTTATCGTCAGTTGACTTGAAAATTTGTACTCACAGCACATTTCCTCTACAAGCCACACGCCTCACAAACATCGAAGAAGAGACGCACGCGCACTGACGTAAAGTAAGTGCGTCATGTTTGATTGACGTGATGCTGTTTTTTCTTGGGGGTGTCTCGCCACTTTCTTTCCGAATTCCTCTGTTTGGAGACGTGGTGTATTTTACTTCTACTATGTCGCCATCTTCGTGCAATCGCAGAGAAGACACGGGATATAACAGAATACAACTCCAATACTTTATGAACAGAATATGCACGGAGAACAAATTCATGAAAGAAGAAGAACCCAGAACGCTGTGCAGGGCTGCTTACGTACTGAACAGGTCAGATCCATCGCAGAAAAGGCACGCGCGCACTGACGCAAAAGGCAGTATCAGCGTCATTTTTCCGACGTCATGTTTGACGTGATACTGGCATTTCTTGGGGATGTGTCGCCACTTTTTGGACATTCTCTATGTGTAGACGGGGAAAGCGGGAGTTTCATTGATGTAGTGTGCTTTGTTTTCCCCACCGACTCTCACTCAATAGCATAGTAGAGTGAGAGGACACCACATAGGTCTCAATGGAGCACAAACGCGGCTCGCGCGAGTCTCTGTGTGTGTGTGTGCGTGTGCGCGTGCGTGCGTGCGTGTGAGTGTGTGCGCGCGCGCGTGTGTATGTCTGACATAACACATAGTTAGAAAACGTTCGCCGCGCAGACTTGTCTGTTAAACATATTGGGTCGGTATTAATTCGATCTTTACACTGCGCACGCAGCAGCAACACTTCAATTTTCATGGGCCTGCTTTCATTGCAAGAACTGTATCAAAGTTATTACGCCATATGTATTATGCGTCATCCCAGTGAGCAAAAACGTCATAGATTTCAAAGAATACAACTTGACGTCTCTCTTCCAAAAACAAGATTGGTGTGACAGCCCGGTCAGTTGTTTCCATTCAGAGAGAGAGAGAGAGAGAGAGAGAGAGAGTGTGTGTGTGTGTGTGTGTGTGTGTGTGTGTGTGTGTGTGTGTGTGTGTGTGTGTGTGTGGATACATGGCATTACAAAAGAACGACCGTGACGATAGCAGGTGATCAAATGGAAACAACATATTGGGCTGGTGGCCATCTTGTTTTTTGTTTGTTTTGTTTTGGCGTCAGTGCGGAACAAGCGGTAATGACGCTGGGTTTTGACGCTGATCGCATTTCTTTTTGTCCATCTTTTTGAGAACGGATTTGGTTAGTGTTCGTTGAAACTGTCCATGATTTGAGTAAGCAGTGCTTGTCTGGTATCGGGTAAAATCTTCTTTTTTTTATTTCAACAACTAGTTGATGAAGCTGGAAACACCGATACCGAGCCGTAAACATGTTTTGTTTTTGCCGACCGTGTTGACACAAGAAGATCGGGGTGCTGCGCACCAGGCGTAGTAATACCTTCGTCCGTGATTCTCTGCCAGAAGGTTCTATCTGTGTTCTTTCTGTCTATAGATAAAACCTTGGCAGGGAACACACAGAAATGGTTGTCATGTAATGTGTCACGTGAGTTATTTTCACTAGTGAGATTCCCGCACTTATATAACGGGAGAGATCAAAGAGAAAAAGCCTGTGATAGATGATAATGCAACTTACCATCTCCTAGGCGCTATTCACCAGTTCGCAGCACATGCCCAACATTACTTATTTATAACCACTGGTAGTGCAGACGTGAGTGAGGGGTTAAAACAGAAGAAATATAGATGAAAAGGTCGAACTTAAAAATCAGCTGAGAGATGAGACGAAGGACAGAGCGGATAAATTCGGGAGGTTTAAAAGAGAAAAAGACAGGCGAGTGGGCTGGTTGAGGGATTGATCGAGAGAGACAGAAGATAAAATTCCTTAGCTGCCAATGAAGACAACATGCCTGGGATGCAGTTGGAAACGGAATCTCCCCGCCATGAGGCGGCTCGGGGAGAAACAACACACCTGAGAGGGTTGCACAGTGAAGGCCTTGACGTTGCAGTCGTTCAACAGCACCAGCAGGCCGCTGTGAACAAAGCCTGCCAATGTAAAACCAGATTAGGCGAGTCCAGTGAAGTCGGCCTTCAGAAACGACCTTCAGACGTCTCACTGGACCAAGGGTCAGCAGACACCCGCCTACCGATCTCCTCCATAGGAGAGTTTCAGGGAGCAAAAAGACAGGTGAATGGGCTGGTGGAGGCCAAAAAAGGAGGGGAAAGAGGAAACAAAAGGTGTGTGTGTGGGGGGGGGGGGGCAAGGTCAGCGTTGTTAACGGGAACAAGAACCAACTGTTTTCTTACGAAGCTCACCATGACAGTTGTTCTGAGTCGGAGTGCTGACTCCAGTGGCAAAAACCACAAGGGAAAAACTACCATCAATCGATGGAAATTGCACTGTCAAATGTCCTGCACAAGCACCAATTTTACGCCTATGTGGTGGAAAAGGACGTTAAACTCCCAAACACCCACCCACCCAATTTTACGCTTAGAGATCCGACGTTAAACTCCCAAACACCCACCCATACACCCGCATAGAGATGAAGCAAACGATTTCTCCAGCACCCGTCAGCCTCTCTACTGTCAAATGGTGAAAGCGCCTGAGTGCTGTTCAAATACATGGCGCTTAGACACATTTACCACACGACAGTAGACCTTTTTCAACATGCTAGACTGATTTCTGTGGCTCATTCACTCTTACACTTTCTAATTACACAATAGCGCTTTACTTAGAGTCAAATTATCGGCGATCCACGCCCGGCTTTTATTCGTAGATCATAGACCGTCGCAATATCAATGCTTTGATCCATCGCGGTTTTCCTCCTTTGGAGCCATTTTGTTCAGAATATTCTCTTCAGTGGAGTAGAAACAAAGAACAACTGACATTTTCCCTACCTCTTTGCACACGTCGATCAAGTTTTACCCCAAATAAATGACATTGCGTCATATATACTGATATACCCAGCTGGTTTGTAAATCACTTACTTTTCGACGGTGTGTGTGTGTGTGTGTGTGTGTGTTGGGGGGAGGGGATTGCACGGGAGCAATCGTTGAACATTCGCGCGCCGGATAACTCTGCCTGGGATAAACTCTAGTCACAAAGGTGTCCCCCTTTGACGGAATTACTTCCCTCATACATTATTGACAGGTGTGGCGGCTAGGTAGGCGTGCCTACGCCTGGGATCATGAATATAATTTTAAAAGCTATTTGCTGACTGTGTGCAAAGTGCCTTGAGCAGGCTTTGCTTCAATGAAGGGATCAGAGAGTCTGCATCGAGTTCTTCAAGATTGAGAATTGCTTTCCATTTCACCATCTTGAGGGAATCGACGAAGACTCTTCGGACCCGGTACAATACCTCAAATAGTACAAGAAGACATCTTGCGTCCCTCAAACCCACACATGACTTCTTCTTTTAAAAGAGCATCAGATGACCAGACAGAGATAGAAAGGAAAATTCCTTAGTTGCCAATGAAGACAACATGCCTGGGATGCAGTTGCAGAAAAGACCGCCCCAACACGGAACCTCCCCTCCATGAGGCGGTTTTAGAAAACGCACCTGAGAAGGGTGCGTTGTGAAGGTCCTCAACTTGACAAGTGTTCAGCAGCACCAGCAGGGCGCCAAATATGCCAAATACTATCCATGAATGTCAGAAAGGTTCGATGAAAAAGAAAATATTCCTTTTTTGTTACTCATGGAGGACTTTAATTCAATTAATTCTGTTTTATATTGCTTGTTTACTGTAATGCCCACGTATCAAACGAGAGACAGTAATTTTTATTGTTATTATTATTATTTTTTTCGGATTTTCACGATAGAGTATGCTGTCATTTTGAGCTTGGACAACGAGTGCATGAATGTGCAATCGTGGATATATTGCAACGGGATGTTTAGTACATATGAGCCACGTAAGGGGAGCCAGTATGGCATGGTTTCAGTTTCTGTGCTGAAAAGAAGAGAGTTTAGAAGATAGTTTACTCTGTTATATCAGCTAGATATGGGAATACCTTACAAAATAATTTGACCTGGAGTAGGGGCCAAATTGGCAGCGCGTCCCACAGATGCATAAAGACAAAGCAGCGCAGTGACGTGAACATTGCAGACACACTATGTGACGTCATTTCAGTGTAGTAAAACGTTTGAATGCGCGTGTGAAGTGGCACAGGAAATGGTTATGGAGTTACGCTTTTCATCGTTGAACCCCTGGCGGTCTAGGGGTTTCGAAGAGTAAGAATGTTATCCAAAGGTTCCAGCGGTCCACAATGGACAATTCAATTCAATCAATAGGATGAATTGTAGCTTACACAACAGCAAGAGATCCAGATAAACGTGCCAAAACTTACTGTTAGGTGGTCTGAGCCCGTATGTAAAACTCGAGGTTAATTTAACCCACGGCTATGGCCCTAACCCAGACAAGGACAAAAGAAACCCCAAAACAAAATTAAATAAAAAAGGAAGCGAAGAAAGAACAACAAAAAATCCTTCTATAACGGCATAGGCATCTTGCTGGAATGGACCCGCTTCCTGATTTAAAACAAATATCAACAGAAAATTTAACCCTAGAGCTAGTTTAGTTCCAGGTTAGACTCTAACCCGGGGCTAAACTCCCTAACCCCGACTTTTACATGCGGGCCCTGTAATATACGGATCAGCCTCCTCAAGAATCCTGACTTGCGTTGGACACGAAACCTTTCCGGCAAAAGCCGTTACAAACACTCTCATCAAAATCATGGGTGCTGTAGCATTTCTGTGGAACCAATAATCAATGCTGGCACATTGCAGTCCACAATTTTAACTGTGCTAATATTCATACACGCCGGATCTGATCAACTTCTACTTCATCCGTTGTAACGACTACGGTCATCGTTTTGACCATTATTGCTGATTAACTGTGTTCTACTCCGGAGCCGGGGTGGTCGAAAGGTAGAGCGTTGGATTTCTAATGCTCGGGTCGTGAGTTCGATCCCGGCTGGGGCCAAATATTTGTGCTGGCTTTTTCATCGTTGCCCCGTCTTTGATATCACCCCATGTGGTGGAAAAGGACGTTAAACCCCCAAAACACCCACCCCACCCACCCACCCACCCACCCGCGGCCTCTACTGTTCGAAACAGGATTGTTAGCGTGCACACGTGATATTACGAATGCGTATGTACACGAAGGCAAGACGGGCGCTGTAAACGAGTCCGTGCGTAAGTTGACTCGATTTGGTAAGCGGGAAAGACTCCTACCCAATTTCTGCCCACTGGGGATTCAGACAGCATATCAAATCGGCAAATAATGAGGTAATATTTCCTTGCTGTGTAAACGTTTAACTCCCCAACACCCACCCACCCCATACACTTCCATCGGAGTAGCTAAAGCGTATAGCAAGTCCGTCGTCATTTTTTTTTGGCGATTCGTAAGATAAAGTCAAAATAGAAACGGTAGTGGTTTATCGGGTCCGGTAAAGTTGACTCTAATACCTCTTGAACAAAACCAATTTTCCGCACGGAGTTACTTGCCTGAGGCATGATTGACAGGTGTGGCAGCTAGCTAGGTAGGTCCCCGTCCAAAATAACTGTGCACCGGCCGTGACGTATGGGTTCCAAATGTTTGAAATGACGAATCGTTTACTAATGACGT
This sequence comes from Batillaria attramentaria, assembly GCA_018292915.2. Classification (NCBI taxonomy): domain Eukaryota; kingdom Metazoa; phylum Mollusca; class Gastropoda; family Batillariidae; genus Batillaria; species Batillaria attramentaria. The sequence continues at coordinate 2,330,704 of JACVVK020000014.1, read as the reverse complement.
AACTGGAGTGTGTTTTGTGAACGTGTAAACCACGGAGTGAGTTATGCAAAGTCACAACTCACACTTTCGCTCCCTGTTTCCATGGTGATGTTTTCGGACGTAAAACACTAGCAGTTCACTCACTGAAAATTTGCATTGGCGAGTTGTGTAAACTACCCTAACTGATCAGCGTGAATCAGATGAAACCCTTTATTTACAGTATATCTAGCATTGAATCTTTGAACCGGCACGATGTCGTTATGCAAGTTGTGGCTGCCATCTTTCCGCGCCGTGTGACGTAGAGTATCCACACACACACACAAAAAACCCCCGAACCAATCGGAATGGTCAGAATCTTCTTGAAACACCCAATCACAGCTGGTGTTTTGATTTGTCATAGCTGGGATGACGTCACAGCCGTGAGAAAACTCTGAATCACATCTGTTTCACATAAATAATTATGTGCAGGGCACTGTGGCGCCACACGGTCACGGTGTCCGGTTAATACACACCTTGGCAGTTATCAGTTCCGGCCTCGGGCACGAGTAACAGGTGTGTTGGCTTCGTAGGCGTGGCTATGCCTCGCATCATATGGATGTTCAGCACACTCCTTGGCTTCACACACAGACTGAAGCCCTGGTCACCATCACTCAATATGTGGTTTGCTGGGCGGGTATTTCAGACTGTAGATCAGTAACAGGCACACAACTCTGCTTTGCGGGCGGAGTACTGACGGCCCAGCGAGGTGAGGAAGGGTGTGTGTGTGTGTGTGTGTGTGTCTGTGTATGTGTGTCTGTGTGTGGAGGGGAGGGGGTTGCGCGCGTGGGGGGGGGGGGGGGGGGGCAGGAACTTGGCTGCACAGGAAACGGTGGTTTTCAACAACATCAGTCACAGGCAAATGATCGATCTCCAGTTTCGTTGCAGGATTCCCGAGAAACGTCACATGCAGTCAAGAAGCGTTCATCGCTGACTGTTATGCCAGAAGTCCGTCGAAATGAGCGAAAGCTGGCTGTTTAAATAGGATTACTAGTATGATGTCACACATAAAAAAACCAAGGAGGAACGGCCCCGTCCTACAAAGTTGTTTCTCCAAACTTCATTTTATTTTGTCTGTTTTGTTGTTCTTGTTGCCGGTTCTCCCCTCTCCAAGTTCTACCAATGACACTAAATCCTCTACGACCTCGACCGATTAGCCACGCGACTGGGGGTGGGGCCGGGTGGGGGAAGAAGGGAGAGAGAAAGAGAGAGAGAGATAGGCAGAGAGAGAGGGTGGGTGGGTGGGTGTTTAGGAGTTTAACGTCCTTTTCCCCCACATAAGGGTGATATCAAAGACGGGGCAACGAGAAAAAGGCCAGCACAAATATTTGGCCCCAGCGGCCGGGATTCGAACTCTCGGCCCAAGCATTGAAAGTCCAACGCTCTACCATTCGGCCACCCTGGCTCCCCAGAGAGATTGAGAGAGAGAGAGAGGCGTAGTTCCGTGAACTAAACATTTGACGTCAGCCTCAGGCAGGTCGTCATACAGAGAGAGAGAGAGATGACGTCAATTCCGTGAAGTAAACTTTTGACGTCAGCCTCTAGCACTGAGATCGTCTGAGGATGCTTGTTCATGTCCTGTGATTTCCCTGTTGGCTTTGTGACTTCTCCGACTGAATTATTTTTCACATGAAATCTGGAAGATCTAGAGGGCTGATGAAATGTCGGAAGCAGTGACGATACTTGCAGATTTTGTCTGTGAACCAAACATTTGACGTCAGCCTCACGCTGCTACAGATGATACTTCTACATATCTTGTAATTTCCTTGTTGCTTTTGTGACTTCCGTGACTGAATTAATTTTGACATAAAATCTGGAAGATCTAGAGAGCTGATGAAACGTGGACTTAACGTCATATTTAGTAAAACATCGAATGGGATGATCATGGGGAAATGGGAAATCATATGCGTAATTCGGTTTTCATTAAAATAAACAGACGTTTGTAAATACAACCAGTGACATCGCCACCATCATAACAACAAAAAATAAATTCTAGGGACTTAACTGCCAATGCTCATTCAAACTGCGGCTCTGTTTCTTTGTTCTGGTTTAACGCAGTTTACATCCGTCGTCTGTGTGTGTGTGTGTGTGTGTGTGTGTGTGTGTGTGTGTGTGAATGCCTCCAACAAAAAAGACCAGTTTTCCGAATCCTTTGCGAAACACAAAGAACCCCCCGAGCGACATGTTAGTACGACTTGATGTTTACTTCAGCCCTTTCATTTTTCAGGTCGTCTTACATTTCTTTTCTTTGTTTTTAGATCCTATTGTTCGTATTTTGCTGGGAAAAGTTTCATTTCAGTTAATTTCGGGGCGCCGGGGTGGTCGAATGCTAGAGCGTTGGACTTCTAATGCTCGGGTCGTGAGTTCGATCCCAGCTGGGGCCAAATATTTGTGCTGGCTTTTTCATCGTTGCCCCGTCTTTGATATCACCCTATGTGGTGGAAAAGGACGTTAAACCCCCAAACACCCACCCACCCACCCTTCAGTTAATTTCATTTTATTTCTGTTTTCTTTTCTTGCTTTTTATCTGCTAATTTAATTTTGTCGGGATTTTTGTGGGTTTTTTTTCTTGTTGTGTTGTTGTTTTTGTAGTTGTTTTTGTTTTTGTTTTGTTTTGTTTTGTGTTTTTTTTTGGGGGGGGGGGGGTGTTGGTGATGTTTCTTCTTGTTTTTTTTTTGTGTGTGTGTGTGTGTTTTTTTTTCCCCAGTCCGTTGTATGTGGATTTTTGTTTGCATTTTTGAAGTTTAGTAAAACATTTTCCCATCCCTAACCACTGAGGAAAGTTTTATTTTATTTTATTTTATTTTATGCTAATTTTATTTTATTCTAATTTTATTTTATTTTATGCTAATTTTATTTTATTCTAATTTTATTTATTTTCTGCTAATTTTTCTACTAATTTCATTTTATTTTCTGCTAATTTTATTCGTTTTTTTTTTTTTTTTCCAGCCCGTTGTTTGTGGATTTCTGTATACACGTTATTAGTGGGCTTTTGGTGGTGGTGATGGTGGTGGTGGTGGTTTTTCTTGTTGTTGTTGTTGTTGTTTTGTATTGGTGTTTGTTTTGTTGTTGTTGTTGTTGTTGTTGTTTTTTTGTTTTTTTTTGGTTGGGTTTTTTTGTTCTTTGTTCTTTATAAAAGTTTAATGATTCAGCCTTCCTTCTTGCTTGTTCGGAATGGTACCATGAGTTGAAAACCCGATTACAACTTAGAACTTACATCTTGCTAGACGACTGTAAGTATTATCAGTTGTTAAAGTCCAAAGACCTACGATGAAACAGAAGCTAGCACTACGTCGACCTTTTCTCATTTTTGCTTTGGCGAGTTTAGTCCTATCACAAAGAAACTTAGCGGACAAAACGACAAGTTCCACTCACCAGACCGATACTAACATCACTGATAAAAATCACGCTGGGACGAGCATAGAAAACGTGCCGTCTGGTCAGGATGGGGTTTCAGAATACTCACTGTACCAAACTACGCTTAGTTCTCTTGATGTGCAGAAGTTAGTTAGCTATTACACAACCTTGAGCATGCTGGAGGAAGAGCCTAAAGAACATGTGACAACCAAACTTCATAGTGACGTCACAGCACAGGTTGTAGTTAGTGACGGCGATCCAACCACCCAGCCATCAGCCATACACGTGACCACACCCCGTGAACCGGACACTAGCGACGTTGGGAGAGCGTGGTACAGAGACTCTGAGGTGAGACACAGAGTGTGGGAGAACACACAGAGTTTCGGTGTTCTTCTCGGCCTAAATGAAACCAGCCTAAATTGATATTTTCACAGCCTTTTTCGATACCTGACAAGCCGTTGTCAAAGAATGAAACTTACTCCAAAATAGCAGTTTAGCGTCACTTTTTCCTACTGCCTCATAAGGGTTTTCGAAGTGTACGTCAACTACTGAACAAGAAGACATTTAACATCATGGTCACTTGAGGTTCCCGGGTATACTTGAGGCTCAATTTTATTTTTTTCCCATCTCATTTTCGCCCAAAGTTTTATTTGTGCCGAGGTCACCAGCTATTCTAGCTCTCGAGTATCGTTCTAATCAGCATCAGTGGCTTTGATTGATTTCAGGCACACCAGGCGAGGAAGCTCTTGGGTGCTGCTCATATACATACTATATACCAGAACTTCATGTGAAAAACGTGCACCTAGTATGTCTGACTATTCATACGGCCTGCAACTTAGGGGCTGTATCGTTACAACCTGACCACATGCAGAGCAGAAGAAATCGCAATAATTGGGAGGGCTAAAATATTCAACATCTTTGTTTTAGCACTAGGGGGTATAGTTCTGGTATGAACATTCGGGTTAGAATCTGCTTTATCATAATTGTGATCTGAAACTCAGGCAAAAGTGTTTTCACATTATTCACTAAGAACAGGTGCTCCTGAACTAACACAATACATCCGAAACTCATGTAAACTAGCTGACAAGTCTGTTTACTCGCACGGTCTACAACTTCTTTGAAAACAAATCTGAAAACCCACCTCTTCACAGGCTTCAACCAATAACTGTTGCCACATCAACACCGTGCTGGTCGTGTGTGTGTGTGTGTGTGTGTGTGTGTGTGTGTGTGTAAGCCAGGGGCAGCCCGTGCATGATGCTGCACATTATGTGTTTGTAGATAAATGTATGTGTGGAGGCATGTTGCGTGTGTTTCTGGGTGTGTGAGTGTATGTTGATTGTAAGGCGCCTTGTACTCCCGCGAGAGGGAGGGCGTCTCTTAAGTACCCATTTTATTATTATTATTATTATTATTATTATTATTATTATTAACATCAGGGGGTGTACCATTTCAACCTGACCGCATGTACAGACGAAGAAATCATAGTTCCGGACGAGGGAGTGTTTCAAATCAGTGGAGACATCATCACGTCGACAATGCACTCATGCATTCTCCGAATATTCACATCGAAAGACAAATTTATTTCTGTAGTGATTGAACATTTTTACTATGAACTTGTCGATGGGCTGCCCGACAGTGTTACTGCGGACGTGCAGCTCACTATGAAGGGAGGAAATACATACGAGGACTGGGATCACTACGAAGAAGACCTTTTTGCTCGGCCCTTTGTAGTCCCCTCAACTACGTCTAAGATGTCTTTTAGAATACAAGCTGACTCTAACGTCAGGAGACTGTTTCTCCGGTTTCGCTTCATCGTTACAAACACGTCAGGAAACTCATTACTACCAAAGGTCATAATGTCACCCACAACTGGTTATATCACGACTTTTGCTTTTGACGGACAGACACAATACGCACACAACACAAATGCTGTCGAGCGCTTCATATTATCCTCCAGTGATATGGTTATGATCAGTTTCCCCCACTTTCATCTGCAAGACAGTGATGGCTGTCGATCAGACCACCTGAAGCTGTCTGAATTAAAAGAGATAGAAGGCGGAAAGGGGCTCTTCGTTGCGTGGACCAAGTGTGGATATCACGATATTCCTTTGCTGTTGTACGACACCATTATACTGCAGTTCCATTCTGGTAAGTTAGAAAGGGGAACTGGCTTCAAGATGTTTTACTCTATCCACACCGAATCTGAGACACCTAAAAAGGAGTTGGACAGCGGTCTCTTCAACTGTTCCGTTCCACACTACGACAGCTTCCAGCTTCACTTCAACTGTAACCTGGCCATAGAGTGTGTAGCAGGTGAAGATGAGAGGGACTGTCCCTACACCAGCACCGCATGTGGTCAGGGCTTCATTGACGCAGGCAACAAATGTTACCGTTACATCACTATCAGAAAAGAGATCACGTGGTATGACGCTTACGAACAGTGCAGAAGCGTTAGTCAGAGACTGGTCAGTCCGCGGACACCTATTGAATGGCAGAATTTCAAAACAATTCTGGAGTTTGGGAAGAAAACATTTGGTGTCTTTGTTGGCCTGACAACCTCCCCGTCCAACATGGCCTCCATGTACAGAGAGGTCTGGCAGTGGGAAGACCAGACTATGGCGTTTTACGTTAATGTTCGCGGACACACACTGTCGAAACCAACGTGTGCCTACGTTCCCCCCGTCTACACAGACTTGTTGCACCCTATAGGTTGTAGTACTCCGATATACGTGCATTTTCTGCTTTGTGAGAACGACAAACACATGTATTTCACAGAAAAACGTGACGTCATTCAAGCATTCATAAATCCACCATCGGTTACGACGGTCATTTGGATTCACCGTATCGCGTTGGTGACATGCCCTGACCGTCACGTGACCCGCGACTTCCTGTCATGTGATGCTGATGCACACTGTGGAGTTTCACACAACATGGTCTCGTGCAGTACGGCAACATCAGGTGACATGGCCATGTTTGCGTGTGACAGCCGTTCTCAGACAGTCCATTACACGCTGGTCTGTGACCATAGCCGGGACTGTGGAGATGCTTCTGAAGAGGCGTTTTGTGTGTTCACTGCATGCCCAGAGCGACGATGTAAAAACCATCAGTGCGTGTCGGATGACCAATGGTGTGACGGCATGCAGCACTGTATCGACGGTTCCGACGAAGAGTGTGTTCAGTTCGTGTCCCGTGTTGAGCCCTCTGTTCTCCCACCGGCTGTGGTCAGTCTAGACGGACGTGGGAGCTACGCCATCCGGGCACTTCACCCTGATGACCACTGTCCCATGACGCATTTCCTGTGTCCACAGGGCTACTGTCTTCCGGTCTACTTGCGCTGTAACGGAGTGTACGACTGCCCGGGTCTCGAGGATGAAAGAGACTGTGACAAGTACGCTTGTCCCGGGTTTTACCACTGTCGAGCCTCCAGCGTGTGTCTGCACACAAATCATGTTTGTGACGGCGTGTTCCAGTGTCCTCAGCAGGACGACGAGTTGCTGTGTACAATCAAGTGTCCACAGGCGTGTTACTGTCAGGGGTTGGCCTTTGTTTGCAATCAGACTTTTCCAGCCAGGTCCTACCCCAACCTTCGCTACCTTGATGTTAGTGGCTCCGGAATGACGCTTAACAATCTGACGGAAAACGCTTACTTGGTGAGACTGAGTCTGTCAGCGTGCGGTTTGATGACGTTACCTACCATAACGCTCCCCAACCTCAGATGGCTGGACCTCAGTGCTAACGCTTTCACTAGTGTCAACATGCAGACTTTTGCCAGCCTGAAAAACCTGCGTGTGCTGAGTCTGTCGGCCAATCCCTTGACGTCCCTGACAAACAGCGGAGCTGGCTGGTTGCATCAGAACCTCCACACGGTGGACCTGTCTCTAACGAAGCTCGACACTTACAACGGGCGGGTTCTGGCGACGTTTGCTAAGGTACGAAGTCTGAACATTTCTCACGGTGCCCTCACTGCCATCACCCAGGATGGGTTCTTCTCCACACCTGATCTTCATGTGCTCGACGTGAGACAGTCTCCACTAGAAGAGTTTCCACGCTATTTGCTAACAAACCTCACGTCTTTACACTTTGTGTACGCCAGTAACTTCAAGCTGTGTTGTCCAGTGGTTATTCCGAAGAATCTAAACCCCAACAACTGTCACGCTCCAGTGGACGAGATATCTTCATGCGATGACCTGCTACGCTCCAATGCGTACCGTGCATGTTTGTGGGTTATGGGTACCATGGCCATTATTGGAAACGTTGGCAGTTTTGCTGTACGGGTCCTCTACAAGAAAAACGCCAAGACCGGTTTCCATGTCTTTGTTACCAACCTCAATCTGGCCGACTTTGTAATGGGCGTGTACCTGGTCATCATAGGCGCTGCTGACCAGGTGTACCGCGGGAAGTACATATGGAATGATAGACTATGGAAAGGCAGTGTAGCCTGTAGTATGGCCGGCTTCCTGTCTCTTTTGTCCAGCGAGGTGTCGGCCTTATTCATCTGCCTCATCACCCTCGACAGATTCCTCGTTTTGCGCTTTCCCTTTAGCGTGCTCTGTTTCCGTACACGTTCTGCCATAGCGGCGTCTGCAGTTCTCTGGGCCGTTGGTTTCACTCTAGCTGCCCTTCCCTTGTTACCTGTGACGTCAGAGTGGAAGTTCTACAGCCAGACCGGTATCTGCATTCCCCTTCCTATCACGCGAAGGTCATTTAGGGGTCAAAGGTATTCCTTTGGCGTCATGGTCGTGTTTAACTTCGTCCTTTTTTTACTCATTGCCTCGGGCCAAGCTCTCATTTTCACCGCCGTACGCAAGAACTCCATCACCAAGAGTAACCAAGACAACCAGGACGCCACCATCGCCCGCCGCCTGACCACCATCGTGTTGTCCGACTTCCTGTGCTGGTTCCCCATCGGCTTGCTTGGGCTGTTGACCTCAACAGGGACACCGATCTCCAGTGAAGTCACAATCGGCATAGCCATTTTCGTCCTGCCTTGTAATTCAGCTCTGAACCCCTTTCTCTACACCTTCAACGTGTTCATGGAGAAGAGAAGAAAGGCAGCAGAAGCACGCTTGTTGCAACAGCTGATTCGCAAAGCCGGGACTGTGGCCGTGGATACGGACCGAGCAAAGAGGCGAGCTATGGGCTTGTGTAGTGCAGAGACACAGACCGACACGTCAGAATAACCTAAGATAATGTCTTGTCTCCACTTCCGGGGTATCGGGTGGTTCATCTAATTGAACGCTCATGCTGGGAAGGTCACGGGTTCAACTCCAGGCAAACTTTGTACGATTGTATCTATATTTAAATTCACTGTCAATCCCTCGACAAAGAAATTGTCATTGAAGAACTATTTCGTGTGCTACAGGACTTCTATGTGATTCCTTATTGTTCACTCCTCAACCATCAAAACCTTAAAACGGTGTAAAAACCAAGGGCTGGGCTCATAACGCGTGTGTGTGTGTGTGTGTGTGTGTGTGTGTGTGTGTGTGTGTGTGTGTGTTCTCTTGATGTGTAGGTGTTTGCTTTAAAAGTGTCAGAATGCTGAACAACAACAACAACAAAAAAAATACCAACATGCAAATACACATACGTTACAACAGAAAACAGACTCAGAAAAGGTTTGTTGACAAACTGTATTAACGAAGTGATACAAACAAAATCATAAACAAGATCGCCACCAGCCCAATATGTTGTTTCCATTCAATGACCTGCTGTAGTCACAGTCGTAGTCGTTGTGTCATGTATGCAGCCCGCGCGCACACGAACGCAAGCTCTCTGACATTAAGCATGCTGACATAAAGAAAGTACTGGAAACCCTTTCCGTGCCTCTATGCACTTGCAAAAACCCCAAACACATGAGGTCGTGTGAGCTCGCCTAACTGGTTGACGTCACAAACTTTTTGGCGTATGCGAGGTTCTACATGGGTGAATGAATTCTTGTAATGAAGTCGTTCCCTTTTGACAGGGTTACTTCCCGCAGACCTGGCCGACAGACGATTGCTTACTGGTATCGGAGAAGAGACCTTCTCTCTCTCTCGCCTTAGACGCGCGCACGCACACACACACACACACACACACACACACACACACACACACACACACACACACACACATTATGCTTCTGAGTGTGAGTCAGTGGCAAAAACGAAACCCACTGAAATTCCCGCTTTCCACATGTCAAGTTGTAGAGATCGCGAAAAGATACTGCATTTCGATGCAAAATAATTTCTAGACCATCCCAGAACATGCTGGTGCAGTCACGTCAGTAGATTACGTCACCTTGGAAAGATTTCGAACCTTTCCAGTAAGTTGAGGAATGTTCTAGATCTGACCTGTTCAGTACGTAAGCAGCCCTGAATAGCGTTCTGGATTCTTCTTCTTTCATGAATTTGTTCTCCGCGCATATTCTGTTCATAAAGTATTGGAGTTGTATTCTGTTGTATCCCGTGTCTTCTCTGCGATTGCACGAAGATGGCGACATAGCAGAAGTAAAATACATCACGTCTCCAAACAGAGGAATTCGGAAAGAAAGTGGCGAGACACCACCAAGCAAAAACAGCATCACGTCAATCAAACATGACGTACTTACTTTACGTCAGTGCGCGTGCGTCTCTTCTTCGATGTTTGTGAGGCGTGTGGCTTGTAGAGGAAATGTGCTGTGAGTACAAATTTTCGAGTCAACTGACGATAACGGCTGCAGTGAATTTTTCTAATTTTTTTGTATATTTTTTTATGGCACCCCAGGCTCATTATCTATGTATAGTAGGAGCGATTTTGAGATCTAAAGTGTGTTCACCAGCACTTTCATCAGGTACGGCTTACGCCAAAAGTATAAAAAAATTCACTCAGTTGAGAGTCCGTATTCATGCTATCTATGTCAAAAAAAATGGAGTGGTTTAGGTAAATATTACGCCTTTAAACGCCAAAAAGCCACTTTTTTTCTGAAAAGGGCGATAACTCGCAAATCATGTGTGCAATCGTACCTGGATCGGGCCTTCTATTCAACAATCTTGATTCATGTAGAAACCCAAATTTGAAATCGATCGGTTCAGTAGTTTCGGAGATACAGGCATCTGAACTGGGTTCACATGCAATGTCAACTCAGGCTCGGTTTACATGAAAACTATAAGAGCGACCATTTTCTAGTAGTGACTCTGTTCAGAGTCCGTATTCAAGCTATCTACTGCCAAAAACTTGAGTGATTTAAATAAATATTACGCCTGTAAACGAAAGACAACCAACTTGTCTCAAAAGGGCGATAACTCCCAAGTCACTTAAGCAATCATCACACGCTCGGTTGCTCTAATCTAACATTTTGATATATTCGGATACCCCACATTTGAAGCCATTCGGAGTATTTTCGGAGAAACAGGCCTGGACACAATTCACACACACACGCACAACGCACACCGCACGCACACACATACGAACAGACGGCACTCACTGAGGAGGAGAAGCGCGTTCGGCGCACCATACATGTCAGCATCGATGACGCACGTCTTCTTACGTCATTGTCAGAGTTATACTTGCAAAATCGTCTCTGCGGGAGATCGGCAGTGACGTGCGTTTGTACCACAGATGCTTGCCTATGAACGTGGAAAATTTAGACCGTCCTATGATGTTGTTTCCATTACTATGGAAACAACATAAAAAGATTGTTGATTCGATTAAATACAACACACCTTTCACTCACCTGCTGACACGCTTTAAAACCACATGAGTAGTGCTGAATACTATATGTTGAAGACCTAAAAATACACTAACAACACCGAGAAGCGAAGCAAGTGAATCTACAGGAGTTCATGGGTGAGAAAGGTGTTAGCTTCTACCCCGTCCCCTTCTAGTCAGTGGATGAACTCAGACCTGTGGACCTGTTCTGCTCTTCTGAACCGACCTCAGTGTAGTCAGACTTGTGGGCCGGTTCTGCTCTGCTGAACCAACCTCAGTGTAGTCAGACCTAAGGACCAGTTCTGCTCTACTGAACCAACCTCAACAGGGTTCTCAGACCTAACGGACCAGATCTGCTCTACTGAACCGACCTCAGTGCAGGGTAGTCAGACCAGTGGACAAGTTCTGGCTCGGTAGCTACGGCAAACAATTGAAACAGCTCGTGGATTTTTTTGTGGAAAACCACGTGAACTAATCAAGTAGGCTCTATTTTTTCGTACTTATTGGGATCACCGTTTTGATGACGCCAATCACATCAACGATTGCGTGGTTTAAAGGGAGAGCGGGAGAGAGTGAGTTTTTAAAGGTGAACGCCGCGCAAGTCACAAAGACTAATTCGCGGCTAAATGTGCTAAATGTAACGTTGGACAGCTGATGCAAACAGCCTTAACAGGTCTACGGGGCTGTAGAAAACTAGGGCATGCAGGAGACGCTGCACCTTCATGCTAATTATCGAACTCCCGATTACAAAAATTAAAAAAAAAATGTAGAAAACAAATATCAATAAGAACTAGGTAAACCAGACATAAACACAAGGCCTATATACAGCAAATATTGCACCTTGTCATTTCCTAGGCGCTATACACCATTTCGCAGCACATGCCCAACATTACTTATTTCTAACCACTGGTAGTGCAGACGTGAGTGAGGGGTTAACACAGAAAAAATATAGATGAAAGGGTCGAACTTAGAAATCAGCTGAAAGGTGAGAGGAAGGACAGAGCAGCTAAATTCGGGAGGTTTCAAAGAGAAAGAGACAGGCAAATGGGCTGGTGAGTGATAGACCAAGAGAGATAGAAAACAAAGGCAGAAGAGAAAATTCCTTAGCTGCCAATGAAAACAACATGCCTGGGATGCTGTTGGAGAAAAGACCACTCCAAACGGAACCTCCCCTGAGAGAGGTGCACTGTGAAGGCCTTGACGTGAAAGTCGTTCAGCAGCACCAGCAGGGCGCTGTGAACTAAGCCTGTCGGTGTGAAGACCAGGTGCGGCGAGTCCAGTGAAGTCGGCCTTCAGAAAGGACCCTCAGATATCTCACTGGACCAAGGTTCAGCAGACACCCGCCTACTGACCTCTCCCCATTGGTGAGTTTAAGGGAGCAAAAAGACGGGTGAATGTGCCGGTGGAGGCCGAAGAAGGAGGAGAAAGACAGAAAACGTGTGTGTGTGTGGGGGGGGGGGGGGGTCAGCGTTGTGAACGGGGACAAGAACCAACTGTTTTCTTCACAGAGCTCACCATGACAGTTGTTCCGAGTCGGAGTGCAGACTATGGTAGCAAAAACCACAAGGGAAAAACTAACACCAATCGATTAAGATTACACTGTCAAATATTTTCGCACAAGCACCAGTTTTACACATAGAGATCAGACACGCAAACACCCACCGACCGACCATCGCACTTATCAAGCAACGATTTCTACAGCACCCGTCAGCATCTCTAGCGTCAAATGGTAAAAGTGCCTGAGTGCTGTTCAAATGCATGGCACTTAGACACATTTACCAAACGACAGTAGACCTTTTTTTCCCACAGCCTAGATTGAGGACGGCCCATTCAGACATTCACTCTTACACTTTCTAATCACACAGTACGTCTGCGTTTTAGTATCTAGAGTCAAATTATCGGCGATCCACGCCCTTTTATCTAGACCGTCGCAATATCAATGTTTTGATCCATCGCGATTTTTTCCCACTTTGGAGCCATTGTGTTTGGAACTCTTTTCAATGGAGATGGAACAAAGAACAAGCGACCTTTTCCGTACCCCTTTGCACACGTGTTCTTCAAGAATCAGAAGTGCTTTACATTTCATCGTCTTGAGGGAATCGACGAAGACTCTTCGGACCTGGTACAATACACCTCAGACAATACAAGAACACATCTAGGGTCCCCCAATAACTTCTCTTTTTTATGTTGTTTCCATAATAATGGAAACAACATCATAGGACGGGCTAATGACAATGACCTAAGAAAACGTGCGTCATCGATGCTGACGTGTATGGTGCACCGAACGCCTCTCCGCCTCAGTGAGTGCCATCTGTGTGTGTGTGTGTGTGTGTGTGTGTGTGTGTGTGTGTGTGTGTGTGTGTGTGTGTGGCGTGATACTGATTTAAATCACTCCGTTTTGAAGTAGACAGCACGAATACTTATTCTGAACAAAGGCACATTTTGGAGGAAATCGCTCTTATAGTTTTGATGTAAACCGTACCTCACTTTACATCGCAGGTGAACCCAGTTTAGATGCCTGTATCTATGAAAAAATACTCAACCGATTGACTTCAAATATGGGGTGTCCTAATGAATCAAAAATTTTTAATAGAGAGCCCGATCCAGGTATAATTGCACAGACGGGTTGTAATTACTTTGGTAATTTGGGAGTTTTCGCCCTTTCGTGAAAAGTTGGTTGTCTGGCGTTTACAGGCGTAAGATTAATTTAAATCACTCCATTTTGGGGAAATATATAGCATGAATACGGACTCTAAACAGGGTGAATTTTGGAGGCAGTCGCTCATAATTTTGACGTAAACCGTACATCATGATAGTGCTAGTGAACCCATTTTAGATCTCAAAATCATTCATACTATATATAGATAATGTGTCTCTGGTGTCATAAAAAAATGTACAATTTTTTTTTTTTAATCCACTGCAGCCGTAATCGTCAGTTGAAAATTTGTACTCCGGCCAAGCACATTTCCTCCACAAGCAACACGCCTCACAAACATCGAAGAAAAGGCACGCACACTGACGCAAAGCATCAGCGTCATTTTGAGGACATCATGTTTGATTGACGCGATGCTGGCGTTTCTTTGGGATGTCTCGCCACTTTTTCCGAAGTTCTCTATTTGGAAACGCGGAAAGCGGGAATTTCATCGATATGGGCTTTGTTTTTGTCACTGACTCTCACTCAACAGCATAACAGAATGAGAGAACACCACAGTCTCAGTGGAGCACATGCACAAACGCTCGCGCGAGTCTCTGTGTGTGTGTGTGTCTGTGTCTGTGTCTGTGTCCGCGCCGGGAGCCGGGGTGACCGAATGGTAGAGCGTTGGACTTCTAATGCTCGGGTCGTGAGTTCGTATCTCGGCTGGGGCCAAATATTTGTGCTGGCTTTTTCATCCTTGCCCCGTCTTTGATATCACCCGTATGTGGTGAAAAAAGGACGTTAAACCCCCAAACACCCACCCACCCACCCTGTGTTCGCGCACGCGCAGCAGCCGTAACTCAACAGCTTGATCCCTTTGTGAGTGAGTCTGATTGTTGTTTGGTACAAGTTGGGGGGTATCTTTGGGTTCTCTATGTCGACGGGTCCGTTGTAGGGGGAGTGTTTGGGTCCATAGTCTAACCATGTAGTGTACACACCATTGGGTCTAAACTCACCGGCATAACGCATGTACAGAACATTTCTCCATGTTGGCAGTTTGGAAATCTGAGTCTGAAAGGTGATCTGTATGGGATCACGTGTCCGTTTAATCTCCTCAACACTTGCATGTAGGAATCCAAGCTTGGACCGTGTAGTTGGGCCCATGATGGAGTCTCTGCACCTTCATCTCAGTTCGAATCCCGGCTTGGGCCAAATATTTGTGCTGGCCTTTCTCTCGTTGCCCCGTCTTTGATATCACCCTTACGTGGTGGAAAAGGACGTTAAACTCCTAAACACCCACCCACCCACTCTCTCTCTCTCTCTCTCTCTCTCGCTCTCCCCCCACCCGGCCCCACCCCCAGTCACGTGACTAATCGGTCGAGGTCGTAGAGGATCTAGTGTCATTGGTAGAACATGGAGAGGGGAGAACCGGCAACAATAACAACAAAACAGACGAAATAAAATGAAATTTGGAGAAACAACTTTGTAGGACGGGGCCGTTCCTCCTTGTCTTTGTTGGGTCTTTTTCCTTTTTAAGTTGTTTCTCTATAGAGAAACAACTTTATGAGACGGGGCAGATTTTGCTACGCGCAGCAGCAAGTTTCAGTGATACAAAACAAGACTGTGACGTTTCTCCACACAATACTTACTTTCACGCACACAGTGACGTAACGAAATCTGCGTCATAGACACCTTACGTGCACACTTTGCTGCTGCGTTCTTTTTGGCGGGAATGACGTGTGTGTGTGTGTGTGTGTGTGTGTGTGGACGGATGTAATGATGGCTATCTGCTAAACCACCTCGCCGGATGGCTTTTTACTTTGAGATAAAATGGGCAGTCATATTCTCCAGAGCTATTTTTCACGATTTTTTTCCTGCCGCATTTTGAGAACAGTTATCGCCGATTTTTAAAAATCGGTCATGTTACGAATTTTTTCGAAAAAAATGTTCAAATGGCTTCATTTTCTGAAATTGGGAAGATCATCCAATTATACTGCCTGTTTTCGTAGCACAGCTCTGTAGCTCTGACAGGTTTTGTGTAAGAAAAATATTTCCGAGGTAGGGGTGGTTTGCATATAAGGCCAAATATCTATGAAAAGACTTCTTCAAATTACTCATCATTCCGGTATTTTTGTCACTTGTGACAACTGCACATATGACATGAACTATTGCACTATTATAGCTTTAGTATTAAGAATAGCAGAGCTTTTAGATAAACACATTTTTTCACGTTTCTGCGAGAAGCGCCGGTCAAAAAAGTTCCAATTTTGCAATTTCGTAAGTACAATCCAAGGCACTTTAAGTCCACGTTTCATCAGCTCTCTAGATCTTCCAGATTTTATGTCAAAATTAATTCAGTCCCGGAAGTCACAAAAGCAACAAGGAAATCACAAGATACGAAGAAGTATCATCTGTCGGACGAGCAGCGTGAGGCTGACGGCAAATGTTTGGTTCACAGACAAAATCTGCAAGTATCGTCACTGCTTCCGACATTTCATCAGCCCTCTACATCTTCCAGATTTCATGTGAAAAATAATTCAGTCGGAGAAGTCACAAAGCCAATAGGGTAATCACAGGACATAAACAAGCATCCTCAGACGATCTCAGTGCTAGAGGCTGACGCCAAAAGTTTAGTTCACGGAATTGACGTCATCTCTCTCTCTCTGTATGACGACCTGCTTGAGGCTGACGTCAAATGTTTAGTTCACGGAACTGACGTCTCTCTCTCTCTCTCTCTCTAGGAAGCCAGGGTGGCCGAATGGTAGCGCGTTGGACTTTCAATGCTTGGGCCGAGAGTTCGAATCCAGGCCGCTGGGGCCAAATATTTGTGCCCCGTCTTTGATATCACCCTTATGTGGTGGAAAAGAGCGTTAAACTCCTAAACACCCACCTACCCACCCTCTCCCTCTGCCTCTCTCTCTCCCTTCTTCCCACACCCGGCCCCACCCCCAGTCACGTGGCTAATCGGTCGAGGTCGTAGAGGATCTAGTGTCATCGGTAGAACTTGGAGAGGGGAGAACCGGCAACAATAACAACAAAACAGACAAAATAAAATGAAGTTTGGAGAACAACTATGTTGGACGGGGCCGTTCCTCCTTGTTCCTTATGGGGATGATAGTGGCCTCCTTCCATGCTGATGGGAAGATGCCAGTTTTCCATGACTGGTTGAACAGCTCAAGCAGTTTCCTCCTGGCAGCTGGCCCAAGATGCTTGATCATCTCGTTGCAGATTCCGTCTTTGCCAGGGGCTTTCTTGGTCTTGAGTCTGCTGATGGCATCATTTAGTTCTGCAAGGCTGAGATCGGATGTCATTGCGGTGGTCGGAGTTGTTTGTTCTTTGAACCTGTTATGCAGCTGGGTTGCAACCTCCTTTTTCCTCTGTGGTGGGACTTTGATGGTGCTCTCCATCTCAAAGACGTCAGCAAGGAGGTTTGCAGCTTTTTAGCCTGTGTAGAGGGTGTCGTCTTCCTTGAGGACAGTGGTTCTGTTGGTGGTCGTGGTGTCCTCATTGAGTGACTTTGTGAGTCGCTGACTGTTATGCCAGAAGTCCGTCGAAATGAGCGATATATGTGGTGAAAAAGGACGTTAAACCCCCAAACACCCACCCACCCACCCTGTGTTCGCGCACGCGCAGCAGCCGTAACTCATGGTGAGAAAACATTCGCCGCGCAGACTTGTCTGTTAACACAATTATTAAGCCGGTGTTAATTCGATCTTTACATGCAGCAGCAACACTTCAATTGTATGGGGCTGCTTTCATTGCAAGAATTGTATTAAAGTGATTACGTCAAATGTATCATGAGTCATCCCAGTGAGGAGAAACGTCATAGATTTCAAAGAAAACAACTCCACGTCTCTCTCCCAAAAACAAGATTGGTCTGACAAGGTCGGTCAGTCGTTTCCATTCATCTCTCTCTCTCTCTCTCTCTCTCTGAATGGGTACAACTGACGCTGGGCCTGTCAGACCTCTCTCTCTCTCTCTGTCTCTCTCTCTCTCTCTCTTTTACTTACCGTTGACAAATAAAGTTTCATTTCATCTCTCTCTCTCTCTCTGTCTCTCTCTCTCTGAATGGGTACAACTGACGCTGGGCCTCTCTCTCTCTCTCTCTCACTGAATGGGTACAACTGACGCTGGGCCTGTCAGATCTCTCTCTCTCTCTCTGAATGGGTACAACTGACGCTGGGCTTGTCAGACCTCTCTCTCTCTGAATGGGTACAACTGACGCTGGGCCTGTCAGATCTCTCTCTCTCTCTCTCTCTGAATGGGTACAACTGACGCTGGGCCTGTCAGACCTCTCTCTCTCTCTCTCTGAATGGGTACAACTGACGCTGGGCCTCTCTCTCTCTCTCACTGAATGGGTACAACTGACGCTGGGCCTGTCAGACCTTTCTCTCTCTCTCTCTGAATGGGTACAACTGACGCTGGGCCTGTCAGACCTCTCTCTCTCTCTCTCTCTGAATGGGTACAACTGACGCTGGGCCTGTCAGACTCTCTCTCTCTCTCTCTCTCTCTCTCTCTGAATGGGTACAACTGACGCTGGGCCTGTCAGACCTCTCTCTCTCTCTCTCTCTCTGAATGGGTACAACTGACGCTGGGCCTGTCAGACCTCTCTCTCTCTCTCTCTCTCTCTCTGAATGGGTACAACTGACGCTGGGCCTGTCAGACCTCTCTCTCTCTCTCTGAATGGGTACAACTGACGCTGGGCCTGTAAGACCTCTCCCTCTCTCTCTCTCTCTGAATGGGTACAACTGACGCTGGGCCTCTCTCTCTCTCTCTCCTAACTATTTATCCGACTGTTGCCACCGCTCAGCTTCCCGATATGGCAGTTCAAACAACCTGTGTATCATTCCAAAGCCGCGAATTGACATTTTCAAAAGCAGTCTTTCATTTTCTGGAGCGGCATTATGGAATAGTCTTCCAGCTCATGTTAAACACGCATGCTCTGTAGCAAATTTCAAAGAGCTTTTCTTCACATATCTTATGTCACACGATGTTTAATCTTCCCATAGTTGATTCTCGCCCATTCCTACACGTATTCTTACTTGTAATTGGTATGTTCATCACGATTTTTAAATGTTCCTGTCTTAGTAGAGTGTAGTTTCATTTCCGATGGTTTTTCCTGCATGTATTCCTACTTGTAATTGGTTTGTTCATCACGCTTTTTAAAATTACTGTTCCTGTCTTAGTAGAGTGTAGTTTCATTTCCTATGGTCTTATTGCTATTTTGCTTTTTCCCTGTTGCATTACATGTGTGTGTGTGTGTGTGTGTGTGTGTGTGTGTGTGTGTGTGTGTGTGTGTGTGTGTGTATTTTTCTGTTTAGATAGACATTACTAGAAATAGCAACGGCAGGTATGAAAATTGACTGTTTCACGTTAACTACCTCTACCGTTGGAAAATAAATTTTTCTTGATTCTTGATTCTTGATTCTCTCTCACTGAATGGGTACAACTGACGCTGGGCCTGTCAGACCTCTCTCTCTCTCTCTCTCTCTCTCTCTCTCTCTGAATGGGTACAACTGACGCTGGGCCTGTCAGACCTCTCTCTCTCTCTCTCTCTCTCTCTCTCTGAATGGGTACAACTGACGCTGGGCCTGTCAGACCTCTCTCTCTCTCTCTCTGAATGGGTACAACTGACGCTTGGCCTCTCTCTCTCTCTCTCACTGTCTCATCAAAGAAATAAAACTAACAGTGGCGGTCAGAGCAACGGTGTTGGTAAAAATAAACACTGACAGTCAGGCCTGGCCCATGTCAGCGACACGAACGCGGACGATAGTGGTGAAGTACTGATTCCTGGTGCGGATTATGGTAGTGCTAAATACATTCGCTTTCTCACATATAACATCGAGGGCCTTGCAAGACTGTACGAAAATGACGTAAGAACATTTGTTGAGGGTTATGATTTTGCCCTTTTAGTCGAAACATTCGCCAACGTTTTTCCTTCCCACCTATTCCCGCTACATGATGCTTTTTCGAAAAGCGGAGTAAAGTTGTCGGAGTCGACTACTAGCCGCCTTTCGGGGGGTGTGACATTACTGGTTAGGAAGGAACTTAGTACGTATGTGGAAGTAATTGATGTTGAGTATGACAATGTTGTGGCTTTGAAAATTAGTAAAAAAGCTTTTTGTACTAACAATGATGTAATTATGCTGGGGATGTACCTCCCTCCATCTAACTCTGTGTACTATCGTGATACGGACATAGAGAACGGGGTTTGCCTTATTGAACAATGTATATTAGACTTGCAAGAACTGTTTCCAGATGCTAGTTTTCTTCTTTGCGGCGATCTGAACGCCCGCATTGGTGAGAGGAACCCTATGGACGATGCTAGCTTACCTTCAGACATAGCTGAGATTGAGGAGGCTGGGGATGATGCCACAGTAAATGTACATAGACGGGTATCAAAGGATACAGGCATCAATATGTTTGGAGAGTATCTTCTTCGTGTGTGTGAACAGTTTAATTTGGTAGTTTTAAACGGTAGGCTTGCTGAAGATGTTCCTGGGGAGTTCACGTATATTTCTCCGGGTGGTTGTAGCGTGGTTGATTACTTTATAACCTCAAGCGACATCGAGAGCATGTGTTGCTCGATGCGTGTTGTGTCGCGAATAGAGTCGAAACACATGCCAGTCGAGTTGTGTGTCAGTGTCGGCCACGGAGCACGTGCTGTAGGGGAAAGGGTATTACCTAAGCGTTATGTTCGTGAGAAATTTGTATGGGAGGAAGGAAAGAAGGATGAACTCATGCGTAGTATCAACTCGGAAAAGGTGAAAGGGTTGTTTCAAGAGGCGTGCTCTGTCGCCGGCGCGGACATCAACACGGGCTTGGCCTTGTTTAATGAAGGTTTGCGCCTCGCGGGTCAGTGCATGCACAAGAGAGTCTACGTTAATGGTGAGAAGAAACAACCGTGGTTTGATCAACAGTGCAGAGAGCACAGGAAAAAGCTGCGACGCAGCCTTAGATTGTACCGAAAAAGAAATGGGGAGACTGAGAAATCAGTATACGTCGAGAGCAGAAGAGATTATAAGCGTCTGATTAAAGAAAAGAAAATAGCGCACAGAAAAACTGTTATCGACACTTTGCACAATTCTCAGGGCGATGCTAAGTTGTTTTGGGACACTGTAAAATCCTTTTTGCGAAAGAATGTCTCCAACAATACTATAACAGTAGATGAGTGGTATCAGCATTTCAAGGGCATTTTTAATGAAAACAGTAGTGATAAGTTTGCTGGGACAGATTGCACTGACCAGCGAGGTGCCAGCACGCAGCAGACGGAAGGCACCGTGAACGAGGCGCTGGATGGTATTATTACGGTTGAGGAGGTTCAAGCCGCCATCAATGCTCTGAAAAAGGGAAAAGCACCCGGTCCGGACAAACTTATCGGTGAATTTTTTAAGCATTCGACACCCGCAGTTAGCAAGTTTCTAGTGGAATATTTTAATATTTTGTTTGACTCCGGACAGTTCCCCGATGAATGGACAGAGGCTATCATACAGCCCCTGCACAAAAAAGGAGACACCAACATACCAGGCAACTATAGGGGCATTTCCTTGTTGAATATAAGTGGAAAATTATACAGTCATATATTGAACAAAAGGCTTAGTAAATGGGTGGAGGAGAACCAGATTATTCATGACGTGCAGGCGGGTTTTAGAAAAAAATATAGCACAGTTGACCACATCTTCACATTATCCTCTTTAGTTCAGAAACAACTACTTAACCACAAAAAGCTATACGTCGCTTTCATCGATTTCCGTAGAGCTTACGATTCCATTGAGAGGGGCAGACTGTGGGAAATTTTGCGTGATAACGTTGGAATTCGAGGGAAAATGTTATCGGCGCTACAAGCCATGTATAGGGTTGTAAGAGCTAGGGTAAGGGTGGGTGGGGACCTCACTGATTCTTTCCAGTGCCACCGTGGGTTAAAGCAGGGAGAAAACTGCAGTTCTGTAATCTTCTCCCTGTTTATCAACGAATTAGCGACTGATATAATTGCACGTGGAAAGCACGGAATACAGCTTAGTCCTGATGTCTTAGTCATCATGATATTGTTGTTTGCAGATGATGTAGCGCTGACCGCAGACACCCCCGTTGGCCTCCAAACACAGCTTGATATTTTGTACCATACTGCCCAGCGCCTAGATCTACAAGTAAATCTAGAAAAGTCTGATATTGTAGTATTCCTGAATGGAGGCTATCTTGCACGAAACGAAAACTGGAAGTTTGGTAGGGACGCCATGAAAGTTGTAAGCATGTACAAGTATTTAGGAATTTTTCTCTCAACACGTCTATCCTTTTCACACGCACTTGATGATATGGCAAACCGGGCAAAAAAAGGTGTGATCGGTATATTGAGGGTACTGTGGGCAGTTGGAGAGCGTTCCCCCACTATTTTTTTTAGGTTGTTCGATGCACAAATTGTGCCAATGTTGACGTATGGTGCCGAGGTTTGGGGCCCCTCAGCCGACCTCCAGCCGGTAGAGGCTGTGCAAACGTTTGCAATTAAACGATTCCTGAATGTCAGTATTAAGACACCAAATGTTCTAATTTACGGTGAAACAGGAAGGTACCCGCTCAGTATAGTTATATATGTACGGTGTGTCCGCTACTGGTTACAGATATTACGGATGTCCCCTGAGCGTATTCCATACAAAGCATACAACATGCTGTTTAACTTACATGAGAACGACAAGCACACTTGGGCATCCTATATATGCTATTTGTTATACAGATACGGATTTGGTTATGTGTGGGAGAGCCAGGGTGTAGGCTCTGTCAAGCAATTCTTAAGCGTGTTCAGACAGAGGCTTGTTGACTGCTGGAAGCAAAATTGGCATGAGAGTATCTCAGCAAAGGCACATAAGCGGCCTTCAGAAGACCGATTTCGATTTTATAGTTCGTTCAAGTCGTCATTACAGCTGAGCTCATATCTTGTTGACGTTAAACATGTTCAGGTCAGAAACGCATTGATACGCTTTCGTCTAGGAGTCTCTTGTCTGAAAACGCACCGTCTTCGCTTTCAGAGTGGGACAACCATTCATGACAGAAGTATACTCTCTTGCCCTTTTTGTCCAGGAGCCGAGGAAACCGAATTACACTTTATGTTAGTCTGTCCGAAGTATTCTGACCTGAGGGAAACGTTCATTGCAAATAAGTATGTCAGATCCCCGAACTCTTTCCGTTTGGCTCTGCTACTCTCTAACGCTAACAGTAATGTAATCATTAACACGGCTAAGTTTGTGTATGAAGCCTTTAAGATGAGAAACGCTGATTGATAAAAATTGACTACATTCATGCAGCCTGTTTTGCAGGTTATTAGAGAACTGTTTAGAGCCGAGAACTGCCAACTATGTCATATGTATTTATTGATGTTTGTGCCAACGCACATGTAACCCTTGATATGGGCCTCTGGCCTCATCAATAAAAGTCGAGTCGAGTCGAGTCGAGTCGAGTCACTGAATGGGTACAACTGACGCTGGGCCTGTCAGACCTCTCTCTCTCTCTCTCTCTCTGCGATATGTTTGCTGATGATACTAGTTTGCATGCTACCGGCAAACACGTATCAGAAATAAACATGTGTTTGCAAGATAGCATATTAAATGAAGTAGTAACATGGTGTCATGACAACCACATGGTCTTACATCCCAATAAAACACAAAGTATGCTAGTCACAACGCGGCAAAAACATCAGCGCCATCTGTCCCCATTAAACCTTTGTCTGAACGGCCAGCCGGTTCAGCAAGTTACAAACCATCGATTTTTAGGTGTCATTGTTGACGATCAGCTGAAATGGGAGTCCCAAATAAATGCACTGTGTAAAACTCTTTCGAAAAGCGTATATTTTCTTTCTCAGCTTAGGCACATAACTGATATCCATAGCCGAAAGCTGTTTTTAACGCACATATAACCTCACATGTTACTTATGCCTCCACTGTTTGGGACGGGTGGAGCGATGTCCATATGGCCAGACTCAATTCGCTGTACAAGAGAGCTGTTAAAATGGTTCTTCCAGAACCTCTCCCAACTAGCGAAAAATTTAAAAAACTTTATCTTCTTAGCCTTGAACACCAGCTTACTTACAATAAGTGTGTATTCATACATAAAATCTTCAACGAGACAATGCCACCATATCTGGAAACTCTTTTTAATTTAAATCAGCGGCATGAGAGGACCTCGACGATTGGCATCCTGCGCGACCATCACCCCGTATTGACTTATTCAAAACAAGCCTTTCCTTCGCTGGAGCATTACAATGGAATTCTCTCCCTTCACACCTGAAACTAAATATATCTACTTCTACGTTTAAGCGTGCACTCAAACAGTACCTGATGGATCGCACGTAACGTACGTTACGCGGCAACCTGTTATTTTGATTTTCTATTTTACATCAATTCAGTATTATATCAGTGATTTCTGTTTACAAAGGTCGTACGTGTGTGTGAATGCGTTTTAACCTGATGGACGATTTTCTCTATGGTTTTGTTTCTTGTAGTTTAGTGCATAATACCTTTTATATTTTGCTCCCTTTTTTTTCTTCTTTTTTTTCCTTAGTAGATAGTCTCTGTAGTATTAGCAACGGGCCTGTCAGACCTCTCTCTCTCTCTCTCTCTCTGAATGGGTACAACTGACGCTGGGCCTGTCAGACCTCTCTCTCTCTCTGAATGAGTACAACTGACGCTGGGCCTCTCTCTCTCTCTCTCTCTCACTGAATGGGTACAACTGACGCTGGGCCTGTCAGACCTCTCTCTCTCTCTCTCTGAATGGGTACAACTGACGCTGGGCCTGTCAGACCTCTCTCTCTCTCTCTCTCTCTGAATGGGTACAACTGACGCTGGGCCTCTCTCTCTCTCTCTCTCTCTCTCTCTCTCTCTGAATGGGTACAACTGACGCTGGGCCTGTCAGACCTCTCTCTCTCTCTCTCTGAATGGGTACAACTGACCCTGGGCCTGTCAGACCTATCTCTCTCTCTCTCTCTCTCTCTCTCTGAATGGGTACAACTGACGCTGGGCCTGTCAGACCTCTCTCTCTCTCTCTGAATGGGTACAACTGACGCTGGGCCTCTTTCTCTCTCTCTCTCTCTGAATGGGTACAACTAACGCTGGGCCTGTCAGACCTCTCTCTCTCTCTCTCTCTCTCTGAATGGGTACAACTGACGCTGGGCCTCTCTCTCTCTCTCTCTCTCACTGAATGGGTACAACTGACGCTGGGCCTGTCAGACCTCTCTCTCTCTCTCTCTCTCTCTGAATGGGTACAACTGACGCTGGGCCTGTCAGACCTCTCTCTCTCTCTCTCTGAATGGGTACAACTGACGCTGGGCCTGTCAGACCTCTCTCTCTCTCTGAATGGGTACAACTGACGCTGGGCCTGTCAGACCTCTCTCTCTCTCTCTCTCTCTCTCTCTCTCTCTCTCTCTCTCTCTCTGAATGGGTACAACTGACGCTGGGCCTGTCAGACCTCTCTCTCTCTCTCTCTCTCTCTCTGAATGGGTACAACTGACGCTGGGCCTCTCTCTCTCTCTCTCTCTCTCACTGAATGGGTACAACTGACGCTGGGCCTGTCAGACCTCTCTCTCTCTCTCTCTGAATGGGTACAACTGACGCTGGGCCTGTCAGACCTCTCTCTCTCTCTCTCTCTGAATGGGTACAACTGACGCTGGGCCTGTCAGACCTCTCTCTCTCTCTCTCTCTCTCTCTGAATGGGTACAACTGACGCTAGGCCTGTCAGACCTCTCTCTCTCTCTCTCTGAATGGGTACAACTGACGCTGGGCCTGTCAGACCTATCTCTCTCTCTCTCTCTCTGAATGGGTACAACTGACGCTGGGCCTGTCAGACCTCTCTCTCTCTCTCTGAATGGGTACAACTGACGCTGGGCCTCTCTCTCTCTCTCTCTCTCTCTCTCTGAATGGGTACAACTGACGCTGGGCCTGTCAGACCTCTCTCTCTCTCTCTCTCTCTCTCTGAATGGGTACAACTGACGCTGGGCCTGTCAGACCTCTCTCTCTTTCTCTCTCTGAATGGGTACAACTGACGCTGGGCCTCTCTCTCTCTCTCTCTCACTGAATGGGTACAACTGACGCTGGGCCTGTCAGACCTCTCTCTCTCTCTCTCTCTCTCTCTCTGAATGGGTACAACTGACGCTGGGCCTGTCAGACCTCTCTCTCTCTCTCTGAATGGGTACAACTGACGCTGGGCCTGTCAGACCTCTCTCTCTCTCTCTCTGAATGGGTACAACTGACGCTGGGCCTGTCAGACCTCTCTCTCTCTCTCTCTCTCTCTCTCTGAATGGGTACAACTGACGCTGGGCCTGTCAGACCTCTCTCTCTGAATGGGTACAACTGACGCTGGGCCTGTCAGACCTCTCTCTCTCTCTCTCTCTGAATGGGTACAACTGACGCTGGGCCTCTCTCTCTCTCTCTCTCTCTGAATGGGTACAACTGACGCTTGGCCTCTCTCTCTCTCTCTCTGAATGGGTACAACTGACGCTGGGCCTGTCAGACCTCTCTCTCTCTCTCTCTCTCTGAATGGGTACAACTGACGCTGGGCCTGTCAGACCTCTCTCTCTCTCTCTCTCTCTGAATGGGTACAACTGACGCTGGGCCTGTCAGACCTCTCTCTCTCTCTCTCTCTCTAAATGGGTACAACTGACGCTGGGCCTCTCTCTCTCTCTCTCTCTCTGAATGGGTACAACTGACGCTGGGCCTCTCTCTCTCTCTCTCTCTCTCTCTCTCTGAATGGGTACAACTGACGCTGGGCCTGTCAGACCTCTCTCTCTCTCTCTCTCTCACGCGCTCGCGCGGTGATGCCACGCATCACATCGCAGTGTATCAAACGGACCTTGTGATTACGCTACGTGCCTACCACTGCTAATTCTTGGCAGAGTGACTGTTCTAAGTGTGCCTTACAGGACTGTGCATTTTCTTTGTACACGACGTTGAATTACGTGAGTAACTGATAATGTTATCTTTCGCCTTTGTCTAACTTCGAAACCGGCTGAACTTCTCAGTGTGTAGAGGAGTGACGTCATCGTCGTGTACTTCCCTTCTCCGCCCTCTGTCTGCCTGCAATCCCTCCTGGCACGGCCCTGACTGACATGTGCCGGTCTGGCCTTCGTCCGCTCCGTCGTCGCTCGTTACGCATGAGTGAGCATGTTGACTTAACCGCGGGATCAGTAAACATGCCAGACACTGTTATGTAGTGAGCTATAATGAGATGAAGGTGCAGAGACTCCATCATGGGCCCAACTACACGGTCCAAGCTTGGATTCCTACATGCAAGTGTTGAGGAGATTAAACGGACACGTGATCCCATACAGATCACCTTTCAGACTCAGATTTCCAAACTGCCAACATGGAGAAATGTTCTGTACATGCGTTATGCCGGTGAGTTTAGACCCAATGGTGTGTACACTACATGGTTAGACTATGGACCCAAACACTCCCCCTACAACGGACCCGTCGACATAGAGAACCCAAAGATACCCCCCGACTTGTACCAAACAACAATCAGACTCACTCACAAAGGGATCAAGCTGTTGACTGTCCATGTGTACTACACAAAAACAAACGTTCTAGTCCAGGGCAGAGCGTGTCTAGGCTGGGTACACAGGGAATTCAAGAGACTTAGAGCGATCGTCAACATGATGGCATGTTCCAGTCATGAGCCACTGGCACTGTCTGGGGTCTCCGCCATGTGTGACGAAAACGCGACCCACCTGAAAGCGATTACCGACAGCGACCTGGCTGTTTCCACTGAACTGGACAGCGATGAAAACACCCTTCTCTCCCTGCAAAACAGTACCGACTGTACAGATGACAACTAAGTGCCACTACCATCACCACCATTACCAGTGATAGCGGCAACAGACGTACTGTTCCTGCCGCCACAACCGCCAGCGTCAGCGACGACAACAACAACGGCAACAGTACTGTTCCTGTAGCTACCTCCGCCAGCATCAACGATAACGACAGCAGAGGCAACAGTATTGTTCCTATCGCTACCTCCGCCAACATCAGCGACAACGACAACAGCGACAACAATACTGTTCCTGTCGCTATCTCCAACACCGACAGCGACAACAGCACTTCTGCTGCCGCTAGCTCCGCCAACACCAGCGACAACGACAACAGCGGCAACAACACTGTTCCTGTCGCTATCTCGGCCAGTGTCAGCGACAACGACAGCAGTTGCAACAGTACTGTTCCTATCACCACCTCCGCCAACATCAGCGACGACGACAACAGCGGCAACAGTACTGTTTCTACCGCTACATCCGCCAGCATCAACGACAACAACAGCGGCGGCAGCAGCACTATTCCTGCCGCTACCTCCGCCAACATCAGTGACAACGACAACAGCGACAACAATACTGCTCCCACCGGTACATCCGCCATCATCAACGACAACGACAGAGGCGGCAGCAGCACTGTTCCCGTCGCTACCTCCTCCAACGTCAGCGACAACGACGGCAACAGTACTGTTACCTCCACCAGCGTCAGCGACATCGACAACAGCGGCAACAGTACTGTTTGTACCTCCACCAGCATCAACAACAACAACAACAGTACTGTTCCTGTCGATACATCTGCCAGAGTCAACGACGACAGAACCAACATCAACGAAGCCATTGCTAGCAACAGTATACTGAGCGAGTCTGCGATCACAGTGGCTGTGTACCTGTTGATGTGTTCGACCGTGTGACAGAAAGCCTGAAGGCGGAAATCTCAGCCCTCAGGTCTGCTCTGTGTGAAACCAGACAACACTTTAAGACAGAGCTCGACTTCATGTCTACTGTGGTTAAAGATCTCCAGCAGCGGAATTCCCAACCAAAAACACCTGCCAAATCCTCGCAAAAAGCAAAGAAAAGTACCAGACCCAGTCCCCAAAGCATCGCCACTACTCTATCAAAGGGGTCCCCACCCAGTACTCCTCCCCCTACCCACAGTAACCCCGCCGCTGAGCCTACGGAACAGAGTAACACAGAGAACTCTCCACAACAGCCTCTGGATTCTTCTTCTTCTGCGTTCCCTGTTCTGGACTCCGCCTCACACACTGGACATGAACACATTACAATCACATGGTACTCAGCTGTTTCAGTTTCAGAATTTAGAACTGCATTTATTTTCTTCTTCTTCTTCTGCGTTCCCTGTTCTGGACTCCGCCTCAGATGATTAGGTTTGTGGTCTTTATATAAGCAGTGGTCTTCAAGAGGTCTGTTTTGCTGCCCCAGAGTTTCTCTGCCAGTGTGGCTCCGTTCGGCCAGTGTTGTGTCCTTGCTTCTTTGAAGAGGGGGCAGGACTGCAGAATGTGTTCCGGGGTTTGAGGGGCTGTTCCGCACGGACAGTCTGGTGAGTGTGACAGCCCAAGGCGGCACAGGTGGGCACGCAGTCTGCAGTGTCCAGTTCGTAGTCTGAAGATGGTGGTCTGTTCATAACGCTAAAGATGTGGCATCTGGTCGTTAGATGGGGGATTGTGTTGCGCCGTCCAGATTGTCTTGTACTGATGTTTTACCAGAGTCTTGGCTTCTGTGTAGGAGACTGCCTGCTGGGGTTGCTCTTTTCTGCTGCCAGACTTGGCCAGTCTGTCTGCCTCTTCGTTTCCTGTGAGACCACAGTGAGCAGGGATCCACTGTACGGCAACCTTCATCTGTTGTGAGAGGGCAGCTAGAAGGTGCTGTGTGTCTCTTTCCAGCTGCTCACTGGGTGACTGCAGGCTTTGGATGACGGATCTGCAGTCAGTTAGGAAGACGACGTGTGTGGGCAGGGGGGGTTCTCTACCAATGAGCTTGGCAGCTTCTCGGAGAGCATTGACTTCAGCCCTGAAGTTTGTGGATAGTCGTCCAGCAGGCATGGAGCTTGTTGTGGTGCGGCCATCTGGGTGGCGGATGAGAATCCCGCTTCCTCCATTCCTGACTGCTGAGTCTGCGGACCCGTCAGTATAGGCGTGTGTCCAGACTGACATGTTGTAGTCCCGATCCAGCATTTCTAGTGAGAGGGATCTAAGCGTGGCTTGTGGCTGGTCGTCCTTGCTGGTCACTCCTGGAGCATCTGAATTTTTACATTAATCTGGACGATCTTGAGGGTGGTAAAAATGTCGGAGACAGTGGCGATGCTTACAGATTTTGTCTGTGAACCAAACAGTTGACGCCAGCCTCACGCAGGCCTTATGCTTGCTCATGTCTTGTGATTTCCCTGTTGCTGTTGTGACTTCCCTGGCTGAATTAATTTTTTACAAAAAATCTGAAAAACCTAGAGGGCTGGTGAAACATGGACTTGAATACCTTGGAATGTACTTACAACTCTATGGACCATTTAAAAAAATGTTTAGGTAAAATCACCGTTATTCTTAATATTTAAAATATAGCAGTGCAGTAATTCCTGTCATAAACGCAGTTGTCACACTTGACCACAACGCTGGGATGATGAGTAATTTGAAGGAGTCTTTTCATAGACAGTCGGCCTCATATGCAAATCACCCCTACCTCAGACATATTTTTTTCCACAAAATCTGTCAGAGCTACATAGCTGTGCTACGAACCCATTCGGTATAATTAGATAAACTTCCAGCACCCCTTCCAGGTTGGTGTCCCATTCCTCAGCTGCTTGGAGTGGCTCTTGTTCTTCAGGAGTGGATGGCAGGATGTCCATGTGTGTTCTCATCAGCTGTTTGGCCAGGTGGTTGAAGCTGCCTCTTTTCAGTCGGTTCTTTGTGTGTTCTTGGAGGTGCTGGTGGGCGGGGTGGGTGGCTAGTCTTTTAAGTTTTTCGCTCTGGGTGAGCACTTTCTCCTCCCTTCGTAGCTCAAGAGAATGGAGTCCTGTAGTTGTTTCGAGGGTGTGTACGGGTGTTGTTTTCAGCCCGCCTGTGATGATTCGCATGCCTGCGTTCTGCACCTTGGCCAACCTGCTGGTGTTGCTCTTTGCTGCGGTGGCCCACGCTGCTGCTCCATACTCCATCACAGGGCGTACATTCCCTATGTACACCCTCTTCAGGATGCTGCTGTTGGCTCCCCACTTAGTGCCAGCCAGTTTCTTCATGAGAGAGAGTCTTTTTGTGGCCCTTTTCTCCATCTCTCTGATGTGGGGGTTCCATGTCAGTTTCTTGTCCAGTTTGGTTCCAAGGTATGTTGGTGTGTCTTCCTGGGGAATCTGCTGATTGTTGATGGTCAGTCTGAGAGTCTCCTTAGTGTTAGAAAGAGAGAAGCAGGTGGCTACTGTTTTCTGGCTGTTGATGGTGACGCACCAGTCCGTTGCCCATTTGGAGGTGGTGTTGAGGGCCTCTTGCATTCTGACTGGCAGAGGAGGTGGACTCTGAGGCGTTCCACATTGCGAAGTCGTCAGCATGCAGGGCTCTGGTGATGTGTCTGGACAGACTACTGGTAATGTCATTGATGAAGACAACGAAGAGAGTGGGAGAGATCACCCCTCCCTGGGGGACCCCTTCCCTGATCTTGACTGTGTGGCTCAGGCTGCTGTCCAGCTTGACTCTTGCGGTTCTGTGGCACAGGAAGCTCTTGATCCAGTTGAACATGCGTCCAGCTATTCCGGCGGTCAGTAGTTTCAGGAGAAGGCCGTCTTTCCACACCTTGTCGAACGCCTTGGACAGATCGATGAAGGTGGCGACCACTTTCTTCTTCTCCTGGAAGGCGAGATTGTGCTTCTATTGACTGTGCCAGGTAGACGAGCTGGTCTTCAGTACTCCTGTTCTTCCTGAAGGCAGTCTGTTCTTTGGTGATCAGGTTGTTGGATTCCAGATGCCACATCAGCCTCTTGATTATCATCCGTTCAAGAGTCTTGCCGAGGCAGCTGAGGAGGCTGATAGGTCTGTAGCTGGTTTTCTTTGTTGGGTCTTTTTCCTTTTTCCTTATGAGGATGATAGTGGCCTCCTTCCATGCTGATGGGAAGATGCCAGTTTTCCATGACTGGTTGAACAGCTCAAGCAGTTTCCTCCTGGCAGCTGGCCCAAGATGCTTGATCATCTCGTTGCAGATTCCGTCTTTGCCAGGGGCTTTCTTGGTCTTGAGTCTGCTGATGGCATCATTTAGTTCTGCCAGGCTGAGATCGGATGTCATTGCAGTGGTCGGAGTTGTTTGTTCTTTGAGCCTGTTATGCAGCTGGGTTGCAACCTCCTTTTTCCTCTGTGGTGGGACTTTGATGGTGCTCTCCATCTCAAAGACGTCAACAAGGAGGTTTGCAGCTTTTTTGCCTGTGTAGAGGGTGTCGTCTTCCTTGAGGACAGTGGTTCTGTTGGTGGTCGTGGTGTCCTCATTGAGTGACTTTGTGAGTCGCCAGAGTTTCCCAGTGTCCTTTTCCATGCTGAGTGATGCTGTCTTCTCGTGCCATCTCTGTTGGAGTTCTTTCCTCTTGCAACTGTTAAACTCCTCCTTTAGGTTGTTGTGTCTGGCCGTGGTCTCACTGGATGGGTTCTGCTCCATACAGGTTCGTGCTTCAGAAAGCTGCTGGTGGAGTGTGGCCAACCGTTTGCTCCAGTACGGCTTGTAGTCCTTTCTGAAGCCACGAGGAATTGACCTTTTGGCTGCTGTGAGGATGGATTCGGTCAGCCTCTTCACGTTGGTGTTCATGTCTTCTGTAAAGGTGACGTTACAGAGGTCTTCAGCATGGTGTTGGTACTTCAGCCAGTCAGCTCTCTTGAAGTTCCAGCTGGCATGCTTCCTGTGATGGTCAGTGCTGGCCTTCTTGTCTGCAATGTGTAGGATGATGGGGAGGTGGTCGCTTCCACCTAGCTGGTCGCTGACGACTCTGGTGGTCTGCTTCTGTAAGTCTTCGGTTGCCATTGCCAGGTCCGGAGTGGATGTTTTCTTCGAGGCTCTGGAGTAGTATGATGGTTTATCGTCAGGCTGGTTGATCAAGATCAGCTGGTTGTCAATCAGCCAGTCTTCTATTTCTTCCCCACGGTAGTCTGAGTTGTCGTATCCCCAGCTGGGTGAGTGGCCATTGAAGTCACCGACAATCAGGTGATTGTATGATGCGGGCTGGATGGTGTGGAGGTCCAGGCTTGCAGTGGGAGGGCTGTAGCAGTTGGTTATGAGGAGTTGCTCACCCTGCAGCAGGACTTTGGTGGTGATGTATTCAAGCTCCCCGCTTGAGGTTTGTCCAGTCACAGCAGCTGGGATGCCATGTCTGACAAGGGTTAGCACCCCTCCTTTGTGTCCAGATGGTCTGTCTCGCCGAAAACTGTCATAGCCCCTGATGAAACATCTGCGAGCTTCATTTAGGTGTGTCTCTTGGATGCAGATGACGTCGATTTTCTTGTCTCTGAGGAAGGGCTGTAACTTTGGTTTCTTCTGCTGGATGCCATCTGCGTTCCACTGTGCAACCCTTATGGCTGTTGTTTGGGTTGTGGTACGACCAGTAGCACTACTCTGCCTCCCCCTGGGTCCCAGGTCGACAGAGCCGCCAGTCGCTGAGGCGGGCCCCTTTGAGGCTGAGGGCCCGGCACCGTCCCCGCCTGGCTTTGGTCCACGGGGACGACACCATAACGATATATCCATCTGAGGCATAGTCCATTTTTCTGGGTTGCGTGTGTGCTCGTCTCCCTGACGGGTTGCCACACTATGTCCTCCTGGGCATAGTCAGCGACACTCCGACTTCGTTGGCTTGGTTTGAGTTTGGAGTTTTCCTTCTCCTAGGAGGGCTTCCTTCGCCTGGGAGACAGGGGGTGTTTGATTGGAATTTTCCTTTTCCTAGGACACTTGCCTGCCACGGCTGACGACTATGTCCTGTCCGGGTTTTCTTTCAGTGTTTTCCATTCACTTAGCTGGATTGCCTGCCACAGCTAATGAGCTCCAGCTACCCTAACCCAGTTTGCACTTTTGGTCAGTCCCCTACCCAACACAGACCTGTTCAGCTTGGTTGAACCTGCCGGGAGCACTACGCTCCCACTGACATAGCTCTAGGGGTCATCAGGGATCGCAAGCCAGCACACCGCGTCAAGATAAGCGCACTGTGCCGGCGTGTCATACCAAGTCGCACCCGTGTAGTGGGTGAAGCTCGGCTGTGTGGCAACAGCCTCCCCATTGGGCCCATAGCACACCCGCTCTGGGTAGGAGCCGACCTAGGCAGGAAAAAATCCCGCTTGCCTCGGCTGATGAGATCAGCACTGTAAAACCCTCTAGTAAGCAGAATGAGGAAGAATGGCCGGAGCTTCCTTATTTACATACAGAGACAGAAACTGTTATACTTGGAGACTCCGTTGTGCGAGGCCTCCATGAGAACAAGATGGCAGTGTCTACTGAGAAGACACAAGTCATCTCCATCTCGGGGCTCGATAGAGCGGGTGTTATTCAACGTCTGAACGGCACGGAACCCAACACTAACGTCAAAACCGTGGTCGTTCACGTTGGCATAAACGACTGTAAGCGGGGTCGTGTGCTGGCCAAGACTGCGTGGCGTGGAGTAATCAACTCCACCAAACGCTGCTTCCCTCAGGCCACCATTTTTATGTCGTCGGTTCTGCCCTACAACGACAACCACCACCATTACGAATTCCTGTCTAAGTGACGTGTGCACATCAATGAAAGCTCACTTCATTGACCACGACACGTCATACTTCACTCAGACGGGTGAACTCAAGACTGGACTATACAAGACCAACGACGCCATTCACCCGAACAAGACAGGTACCAGCAAACTGGCACTAGACGTCAAGCGCGCTTACTCCACCCCTCACCGCCAGTACCGTTACACGACGCCTAAACCCCGACCTGACCAAGACAACAGACGTTGTCACAACCGGCCGGTCACAACCGGCCGTACGGGCTCCTACGGCGGGTCTACGGCCAAAAATCGTGGCAAATCTTGCGAACGGCGCACGGGCGTCCTGCGAAATTTCCAGGCCGCAAGGAGGCCGCAGAGCGCTGCGGTCGGTTTTCGACATGATCAACAAACTCTACGATCACCTGCGATTTTTTACACACTTGCGTTGGTCGCACGGCCACTGTGCGGCCAACACACGATTGCCGCAAGTGCATTGTACGACCTTGACCTCTCCGGGCGAGTAAAATAGGTCACGGCGACCGCACGGCGGCCGCACGATGAACGCACAAGTGACGCACGGTTGTCTTGCGTGCTCCCCATCAGGACCGCACGACGGCCGTACGTGATCACAGACCGCAAGTCGGTAGTACGATGTTCCCACGATATTCCCACGATGCACGCACGTGCTCCGTACGTGCTCCGCAAGGCTGACGCAAGACCATGTGCGGGCCCGGGGGATGTTGGTGTGCAATGTAGAAATGTTGCAGTGCTGTGTCAGTGTCTGTTGTATACGTGTCCATGGTTTGTCAAATTCTCTGTTAATAATATCCAAATCCTCTGATGTCTTCTTTCCATAAACAAACTACGTGTATATATGTAGGCTGCTCCCTATATGCATGAAAAACGCGCGTCGGCCATGGCCGTCGAACGACCGACGCACACCACGCGTACAGAGCACTTACGATAGCAGTACGGCGCACGCACGACACTCGTACAGCCCGTGCAAACATCGCCAACATCGCACGAACGTCGTACGAAGGCGTACGATCTTCGTACGATAACTGTGCGGACAACGTGCGATCCGTACGGCCGTCGTACGATTTTTGACCAACTGAAATCGCAAGACGCCACCCGCGCGAGACTTGCGGGGAACGTGCTCCATCGCACGTATTTTTTTTCAGATCGTAGAAGCCGCAGGCCGTAGACATTTCGTGGAGATCGCAAGCATCAAAAAATCGCGCGGCCGGTTGTGACCGTGGCAGTAGGGACAACATGGGGCCACGTCTTCTGCGGCCACGCCCCTACAACCACAGTCCCTCCCATCTCCCCAGAGACAGAGGCTTACATGTACCACAATACCGCCTCCGCCCCCACCCCTCCCACGCCCCTCCCCCTCACACCAACGCGGTGTACGGGGATCAGCCCAACCATGACCGGCAGAGAACTCGCCATGGTCCAGTAGGCCTCCCTCCCCTCCTTCGCCAAGGATCAGTCGACTTCCCTCCCCTCCCAGTCCCGCTGCACCGGCCGACTATTCCACCATCTGAGGCGCGCGAGATGAGATTACCACCTGGCACTCCTATCCATCCGACTCGCGCGCCTCACGTACACCCGCCGCCACCTGACTACTCGCCGACAGCCGCCAGTCAGGGAGTCCAGCTGAGTAGCTCTGAATTGGCTGTCATCTACTCCTGGTGTCTAGTAAAGCTACGGTCACAACCGGCCGCACGGGCTCCTACGGAGGGTCTACGGCCAAAAGTCGTGGCAAATCTTGCGAACGGCGCACGGGCGTCCTGCGAAATTTCCAGGTCGCAAGGAGGCCGCAGAGCGCTGCGGCCGGTTTTCGACATGATCAACAAACTCTACGATCACCTGCGATTTTTTACACACTTGCGTTGGCCGCACGGCCACTGTACGGCCAACACACGATTGCCGCAAGTGCATCGTACGACTTTGACCTCTCGGGGCGAGAAAAATAGGTCACGATGGCTGCACGGCGGCCGCACGATGAACGCACAAGTGACGCACGGTTGTCTTGCGTGCTTCCCACGAGGACCGCACGATGGCCGCACGTGATCACAGACCGCAAGTCGGTAGTACGATGTTCCCACGATGCACGCACGTGCTCCGTGAGTGCTCCGCAAGGCTGACGCAAGACCAGGTGAAGGCCCGGGGGATGTTGGTGTGCAATGTAGAAGTGTTGCAGTGCAGTCTGTCAAGTTGTGTACGTGTCCATAGATTTGTCAAACTCTCTGTTAATAATATCCAAATCCTCTGATGTCTTCTTTCCATAAACAAACTACATGTATATATGTAGGCTGGTCCCTATATGCATGAACAAGATGGCCACTGACCAGCCCAATATGTTGTTTCCATTTAATCACCTGCTGTCGTCACGGTCGTACTTTTGTAATGCCATGTATACGGGAGGACACACACACACACACACACACACACACACACACACACACACACACACACACTCTCTCTCTCTCTCTCTCTCTCTCTCTCTCTCTCTCTCTCTCTCTCAATGGAAACAACTGACCGGGCTTGTCAGACCAATCTTGGTTTTGGAGGAGAGACGTCAAGTTGTTTTCTTTGAAATCTATGACGTTTTCCTCATTGGGATGACGCATAATACATTTGACGTAATAACTTTGACTCGGATACAATTCTTGCAATGAAAGCAGCCCCATGAAAATTGAAGTGTTGCTGCTGCGCAGTGTAAAGATCGAATTTATACCGGCTCAATGTGTTTAACAGACAAGTCTGCGCGGCGAACGTTTTTTCACTATGTGTTATGTCTGCTGCGCGCGCGCGCACACAGACACACACAGACATACGCGCGCGCGCACGCACGCACGCACGCACGCACGCACGCACGCACGCAGACTTGCGCGAGCCGCGTTTGTGCATGTGCTCCATTGAGACCTATGTGGTGTTCTCTCACTCTACTATGCTATTGAGTGAGAGTCAGTGGGAAAAACAAAGCTCACTACATCAATGAAACTCCCGCTTTCCCCGTCTACAAATAGAGAACTTCCGAAAAGTGACGACACACCCCCACGTCAATCAAACATGACGTCGGCAAACTGACGCTGATACAGTTTTGCGTCAGTGCGCGTGTGCCTTTTCTGCGATGTTTGTGAGGCGTGTGGCTTGTGTAAAGGAAATGTGCTTCGAGTACAAATTTTCGAGTCAACTGACGACAACGGCTGCAGTGAATTTTTCTAATTTTTTTTGTATATTTTTTATGGCACCCCAGGCTCATTATCTATGTATAGTAGGAGCGATTTTGAGATCTAAAGTGTGTTCACCAGCACTTTCATCAGGTACGGTTTACGCCAA
Organism: Batillaria attramentaria; assembly: GCA_018292915.2. Taxonomy (NCBI): domain Eukaryota; kingdom Metazoa; phylum Mollusca; class Gastropoda; family Batillariidae; genus Batillaria; species Batillaria attramentaria. Next base: position 2,293,198 of record JACVVK020000014.1, on the reverse strand, counting down.
AAGTATAAAAGCGACAACCTCCAAAATTCACTCAGTTGAGAGTCCGTATTCATGCTATCTATGTCCCAAAAATGGAGTGGTTTAGGTAAATATTACGCCTTTAAACGCCAGAAAGCCACTTTTTTTGAAAAGGGCGATAACTCGCAAATCATGTGTGCAATCGTACCTGGATCGGGTCTTCTATTCAACAATCTTGATTCATTTAGAAACCCCAAATTTGAAATCGATCGGTTTAGTATTTTCGGAGAAATAGGCATCTGAACTGGGTTCACATGCAATGTCAACTCAGGCTCGGTTTACATGAAAACTATAAGAGCGACCATTTTCTAGTAGTGAGTCAATTCAGAGTCCGTATTCAAGCTATCTACTGCCAAACAATTGAGTGATTTAAATAAATATTACGCCTGTACACGAAAGACAACCAACTTGTCTCAAAAGGGCGATAACTCCCAAATCACTTAAGCAATCATCACACGCTTGAATCGTCTAATGTAACATTTTGATAAATTTGGATACCCCAAATTTGAAGCCATTCGGTTAAGTATCTTCGAAGAAACGGGCCCGGACACAATTCACACACGCACACACGCACACACGCACACACACACGCACACACATCCGCACAGACGGCACTCACTGAGGAGGAGAACTGCGTTCGCAACACCATACGCGTCAGCATCGATGACGCAAGTTTTCTTACGTCATTGTCAGAGTTACACTTGCATAATCGTCTCTGCGGGAGATCGGCAGTGACGTGCGTTTGTACCACAGATGCTTGCCTATGAACGTGGAAATTTTAGCCCGTCCTATTATGTTGTTTCCATTACTATGGAAACAACATAAAAACGCGCGTCGGCCATGGCCGTCGAACGACCGACGCACACCACGCGTACAGAGCACTTACGATAGCCGTACGGCGCACGCACGACACCCGTATAGCCCGTGCAAACATCGTCAACATCGCACGAACGTCGTACGAAGGCGTACGACCTCCGTACGATAACTGCGAGGACAACGTACGATCCGTACGGCCGTCGTACGATTTTTGACCAACTGAAATCGCAAGATGTTACCCGTGCGAGACTTGCGGGGAACGTACGCCATCGCACGTATATCGTACGCACGATTTGCAACCTTAATTTTTTTTTTTTTTTTTTCAGATCGTAGAAGCCGCAGGCCGCAGACATTTCGTGGAGATCGCAAGCATAAAAAAATCGTGCGGCCGGTTGTGACCGAGGCCTAAGGTAGGAACGTCTTGACCGTAGCGGGACGCGTTTCGCCGGAATTTCACCGGCCCATCAGCCACCTTAGGTCAAGACAGAGCGGGAAGAATTGGTAAAATATATTTTGGAAATACCGTGACTGAATGCTAACATGGAGGATGAGTGAAAGTGAGAATTAAGCAAATATGTTTCGGGAAATACCTCACCTAGTGTTGGTATTGGTAAAATGTGGTAGTGTTGGTAAAATGGCTGTGTTTGGCGGGCGTGTATACGTCAGATTTTCAGTGACGTGAGTTTGAAAGAAAATGACACCACAAAAGATCACAGTTCGATTTTCTGCATGTTTCGATGTTGTTTCGCAAAACATGTTTTCATGTGTGTCATGTATTGTTTCGTAAAGCATGTTTCGGGCGTTTTGCCTTTCAACTTGCACTCTCTGGGGCACAGAGTCTTTCAGTGGAAAGTACAGGTCTCTGTGCACGGTGGGGAAATGGCGCTCACTGCGCTACCGTGACGGGCCTAAATTGTCTCGGTGCTCTCAAACACAAGGTCGCGCACTATGTCATCCTTGACCAGCTTTGAACCCAGAGGGATCCTCAGTGGCGCAAGTGATGGCAGGCTGTCTTCAGAGTGAAAGTAGGCGTGTTTCTGAATCAGAGACATACATAACATGTCTCTGTCTGAATGGACAGATCTATTATTACATTCAGTCCTAGAGCACGGGTGTCAGTTAACCCCAGTCACGTGGCTAAGAGGTCGAGGTCGTACCTTTAGCCACAGTTCCAAACTAGGTGTTTCTGGGCAAGTGAAAACTGTGGTGGCAAGAGCATAGCAACTGGTACCGTTATATGCTCATACCCCATAATATTGGGGGCAAATTACTTTTCGCGGATGGCGAGTGGCCCTGAAAATGGCTAGAGGCAAAAATTCGTTTTCGCTGATTTGACCTTGGTTTCAAGTCTATCAGCGGAGGCCCCGCCCCTTTCCTGTCTGGCCGACCGAGACAAAATAAAAATGGTGGCAGTTTTGCAACGCTCCCAAGCTGCAGTTTGTTTTTTGGTGAAAATTGAGGAATATTTGCATCGGTGACGTTTACAAGAAATGTCTGCATCTTCTACAATGATATGGTATGTGACTGTAAGATTGCTGTCTTTGTTTAGTGTAATCATGAGTAGATAATAAACTTCTTTTCTGTGAAGCGGAGCCGGGGTACGTCGCGAACTGTTCCGTGTCGGCAAACTTCTGTTACGCTAGGCCTAATTATCTCCGGTTAAAAAGTAGGAAACGTACTGATACACCACATCAGAAGTAGAACTAGCACACGAGAACAAAGTATTCTCCTCGCTTTTGATGGTGGCGCAATCGACGGCTGTACCGCCTGACTTCCAACGCTCTTTCCCGGCGGCTTGCAATGTGTAACTAGTCAGTGACGCAACTGAAACTTGACTTCTAGTACATGTATGTACTTTGCAAACAGCTTTTCAGCGTAAACGCAGAAACATGTAGAATCAGTCGGGAACCATTTCACAATAAGCGCAGAAAGAGAGGGGTTCCGAAAGGTAGTGATTTGGTACTAGTATCTACTGATTGAAAACAGATTTAGAGTCGATTAGTCAAGATTCAGCACTACTACTACTTGATACTGCTGGTCGGACTCAGCTGGGTTGTTGTGGGTTGTTTTGGTAAGAAATCAGCTATAGATCTGGACCATGGAAGCACGGAAGGGGTTTTGTCTTTTGTTTGTTGTTGTTTTAAATTGTGGGAAGTTTTTTTTTTATGATGTGCTTGTGTACAAGAACTGGTACATGTATCATTCAGTTGTATACATGTATGAATTTGTAAGACATTATGATTAATGAGTTACTAAGGCAGTGTTATTGTTATGTTTACCAATCAACTAAAAATCATTTCTTTTACCAGCTTTAGGCTCTCAGTCACCCACAGTAAGTGGCACCCAAACTGACCATGACATCACAACTGGGGAGAACTGTTGACCAAGGATGAAGATGATGGGTATAAGTGGATTCACTGACACTGATGTCTCATGGAAGGTATGGTGTGTGGTACAGGTGGTGCAGTGCTTTTTTCTGTTAGAGTAACTGTTAGATTTGTGTACATTTACACACATTTATTTACTATTGCTTGAGCACTTGTAAGTCAGTGGTCTTTGAACTTGGTTGTTTCTCTGTTGAATGGGAACTTGCTGTCCATTAATTATCTAGAACAACTGCCATGCATCAGACAGACAAGCTGAAAATGTGTAGGTGAATGTGTAGTGGAACTTTCATGAGATTCATCCACTAGACTTTTTTCCCTCTCCTGAATTGAAGTGGTATTGATCTGCATTTGATGTATGCAAAGATGTAAGCAGTGTTTATTGTGATGTCATTCTGTTACAGGATGAGGACCATGCCCCAACACACAAGTACAAGTAAGTGCTTTACTTCATATACCTAATTATAATCAGGAAAATGACTTATGTAGACTGCCTTATAATACCCTGTTAACTCACAAAGCCTCCTTTTGTCCATGAGTTTCAGTTACCTAAGAAATAGTGTAAATTTCTGTGAATATGATATACTTACAAAAGTCTCCATACACACATTTGGACATACAGCAAATGTAACCTCAACCACAACTGTAGTTTAATGAAAACAAAGCTCACCAGTCTGCATCTTCTAGTTCTACAAAAAAAACAGCAACACACCGTTGTTCTGATTTTGTGAAGTTATTCTTGAGGAATTATAGTATTAAGTTTGTGGAGTCACTGAACAATTGTTCTGTTCATGTTTGGTTTTAATGGTAACTTAGAACCCCAAGTAATGTTTTGACCAAAACTTTCTGTCTTTTACCAGCTTTAGGTTATCAGTCACCTCCTGAATGTGAAACAATAGCTGACAATGATGTTGACAGTGTAAGAAAGAGCTACTGCTGAGCAAGATGATGGGAAAGTGTGGTGACAGTGACACTGATATCTCAAGGAAGGTTTGGTCTCATTTGAGTCTGGTGAGTTCTGGTGCTCTGTGTTATTTTCTGTTAGTGTTGGCTTTGTTTACATGTGAATGTTCTCTCCTAAACCTGATCTAACATCTGATCTGTCAGGATGCTTGTATGTTTTCTCAGTAGTCATCTAAAAACTGCCACACATCAGACAAAGAAGAAGAAATGCAGAGGTAAACATTGACTGATAAATAACACTTTGAACAGTCTTCATAAATACTGCCTGTTTGACATTGGTGTGGCCTCTTGTGTACCATATTACATGTGTATGATACATGTACACAGTTGTATGTATAAACAACCCCCCACCCCCTGTTGCTAGTTTTTAGTGAGGAGCACTGACACCCCCCCCCCCCACCCCCACCAACCACTTTCCACTCCCAACCATGCTGTGATCAATTTATATTTTCTGTGCTCAGGTTCATGTGGAACTGTATGACTGCCTGCTGCTATCACATCTAGAACAGCATGTGAACGCCCTTTGGACCATTCACCCATCGAAGCACCCAGGGGAAGACAAGAAACACCTAGTCTCAGGAAAGGCATTAAAGAGGCTGCAAAGAGACTTTGAAATTTTGAGGCAAGGAGATAAGCCTAAGGCAGTCCTAAATGCATACATGTACAGTATTTGAAGGCCAACATGGGAGAGTTTCAACCTACATGCACACCAACATGAAAGTATTTAACCTAAAACTTGTGGAAGCATGTATGGAAAAAAAATTGGTGAACTGTGCTGCTTTGGTTTAACTTATGTCAATGTCCAGACAAATTAGGGATCCTAGCCTTCCTTTTGGAAATGTGAAAGTTATGCTGTAGTGCAGTGTGTTGCAGTGCAGGTTGTCTGTATATTGTCCCACACTGTCATCTTTCATATATCTCACAACTTTTACCTCTTTCATCAGGCACATTGCATACAGCAAACTTTAAAAAAATAGATGTGTGATCTCTTGATACATGAAGTGTGCAATGCTGATGATTTGGGTTACTGTCCAGAACAGCCCTGATTGAAATGTGCAGTATGTATGCAAATATTAACTCAAGGAAGTCATTACCGGAGAGAATGGATAACTTTGACTACTTAGTTTGCATGTGGGATTGTTCCTTTGTTTGGGTACCTACAGCAAAATGTCACAGTTTATCTGAATGAACCACCAAAGTACACTTTAAGCACACAAGTGTTGCACAGCTAGTGGTTCGGAGAGCGGTGTTCATTGGCTTTCTGGGGATGAAAATGTTCAAATAGTATTGACAGTATTTGTTTCAAGTGTTTGACCAGCAGACTGAGGAAAACAAATGTCTGTTTGGAGGAAAAGGACCAGTTGCTCCTGCCAGCCTAATAAGAGTTGTATGATGTGCTGGGGACATGGTTCTTGTGTCTCTGTTGAATACACAGTAGGAGAATATACCAGAAGGATGAATATGGTAGACAATTTTAATTCCAATACCATATTTTCAAATACACAGCCTGTAGGAGACAGTGTAACAAAATGACAATACAAATAGCATTACTGAGCACTGCATGTCTTATTTGTCTGTTGCCACTGCTATGTGTGTGTTCAGTCATATGATTCATATTGTATTGTGATCTGGCAGTTATATTTGCTGTGCAGACAGTAGGAATTGCAGTTCTATTGCTGCTGTTTCTGTTTGATATTTTTGTTTTTTTACCTTCCAGGGTTGTTGTCATGAACATAACATAATTGAATGAATTGTGGAAGTATACCCATTGTAGAAAAATGTGCATGCATGAATTGTGACATCAATCTTTCACAATAAAGATGGGGAAAATGACTACATGTACTATGCATTATGTTTGTTGTGAAAGCAAAGTGTTGTAGCGTTTTATTTACTTTTTAATTTCAGGCTCAGCATGTGTGTGTGTGTGTGAGAGAGAGTGAGTGCTTTTATTAGTTCATGCAGACCGAATGCCCCTCGTTCTCAGAGAGAGAGAGAGAGAGAAAGAGAGTGCTTTTATTAGTTCATACAGACCGAAGGAAAGAAAATGCACCCATCACACACACCAAAGCACTGGGCACATGGCTGAAGTATGAACAACTAGCCAAAAACTGAAGTGTCACTGGAAGCCACAATTAGGGACAATCTTTGTGATTTTAATTCTCACAGATCATTTTGTGGTATCAGTCATCGCAACACCTAAACACCTGCACAGTGATAGCATCTCAAATGCTGGCATTGAGCCTACAGAAGTGTACTCAGTGACATGGTGAACACACTGGGCGGAGAGTGTTGTATCCACGTAAACTGAGACACAGCATACATTTCTAAAAAATGTATGCTGTGTCACAGTTTACGTGAAGTAATGGCATCTGTGATTGTGAACCAGCATTTTCGACATTTCATATTATTATACATGTACCGCACTACTATCTCACTGCCTGACTACATCAGTGTGGGATGATTTCTTTTTCTTTTTGTATGTGTTGGTTCAAACAACGATTTTACCTCTAGATTTCTAGCATGGCTACAGAAGGTGTACCGCGCGTAAGATCTCGGCTGGCGACGCTATATCTGGCGTAGCAGACTTAGAGCATAACGTCTGTCTACGTAGACTGTGTCGTCTGCTTCGCTTTTGTTTACCACTGGTAAACCACGTGATGTGTCACGTTGTCAATACGCAATCAAACATGGCGACGAAAAATCGTCGGCTAGCCTCTCGAATGGAACAAAAGCCCTTGCTACGATTTATTCACAGTCAGTTTTACTGCCAGAGTATGCTTGGCGTAAACGCTACGTTATTCTTGACCATTCTAGACTGTTCTTTTGTTTTACAAAGGACATGGTTTTGAGTCGCCACAAATTTCCCGTTTCCTACCGGTTCTGTAGAGGCATGGACTCCAAGCCAAGACGTGTCATTGGCTTGGTTCCCGAGTTAGGGTGTGTATGCTTTTGTAATCGTCTCTTTTTCCACCACAAGGCAGGTACGTGATCGTCTGCACCGTGCAATAATACTTGCCTGCAGAGTGCAACACCTTGGCCTGTCAGAGTGCAACCCCCTTGCCGTTTACTCACATCCTGTTGGATCAGTGTACCACGTAAACAGTGCCATCAAATCGCAACAATAATTGTCCGCTGGCAAAGATTTTGCCCAAACCAAAAGTGGTCGGATATTCAAGACTTCGTTTCAAATCGATTCATATGACACACAAGTCTCCGCTTTTCTAAAAAAAAATCGCCATTTTTTAAAAGGGACTGCACTCTGGAGTCTATTCAACCACTCTCTGGGGCACAGAGTCTTTCAGTGGAAAGTACCTCTGTGCACAGTGGGGAAATGGCGCTCACTGCGCTACCGTGACGGGCCTAAATTGTCTCGGTGCTCTCTAACACAAGGTCGCGTACTATGTCATCCTTGACCAGCTTTGAACCCAGAGGGATCCTTAGTGGCGCAAGTGATGGCAGGCTGTCTTCAGAGTGAAAGTAGGCGTGTTTCTGAATCAGAGACATACATAACATGTCTCTGTCTGAATGGACAGATCTATTATTACATTCAGTCTTAGAGCACGGGTGTGTATGCTTTTGTAATCGTCTCTTATTCCACCACAAGTCAGGTACGTGATCGTCTGCACCGTGCAATAATATGATACTTGCCTGTAGAGTGCAGCACCCTTGCCTGTCAGAGTGCAACCCCCTTGCCGTTTACTCACATCCTGTTGGATCAGTGTACCACGTAAACAGTGCCATCAAAGCGCAACAATAATTGTCCGCTGGCAAAGATTTTGCCCAAACGAAAAGTGGTCGGATATTCAACACTTCGTTTCAAATCGAATCATATGACACACAAGTCTCTGCTTTTCTAAAAAAAATTCGCCATTTTTGAAAATGGCGCTGGGTGTAAGCAGTCACATTTTCACGCCCCGCCGAAAAGGGACTGCACTCTGGAGTCTACTATTCAACTTGTTTTCAGTGTGACATCGCCTTAAAGAGCGAACATGTATTACCCCTAGCAGTGTTCCAGCAGTGTGTTCTGGTGAAATGATTTGCGTCACAATATGACGCGAAAAGAGACTAAATAATAATTCACGTCACGACATGACGTAGTTCGACTTCGTACGGAAATGGGGACGAAGGAGCTTTGCCAGTCGCTTGACGTGTAATTGTTGATCTTTTGCTACGTTTTATCAACAAGCGGTCGTGTTTGTGACAAGCGTAAGTCTAGTTCCAGTTCTCTACTAAGACGGAGGCTTCGAAACGGACCAGCTGACTTCTCAAAGCCTATGGACAAAGCGAGGTAAAGCACCTCAGTCAGAGATGTCGCGTGAAGCATTTGGATTGCCGATGTCAGCTTTCAAATCAAAGAAATGCAGGTAGGGACGTGGTATAAATAATTTTCCCAATTCGGTGCCCCCGATTACGGAAAATACACCACACGAGTTTGTTGATTTCGACCGTAAAACTGCTCGTTAAAACTCGCAGTTTTACGGTCGAAATCAACAAACTCGTGTGGTGTATTTTCCGTAATCGGGGGCACCGAATTGGGAAAACTCTATATGTCAGCTAGATATGGGAATACCTTACAAAATAATTTGACCTGGAGTAGGGGCCAAATTGGCAGCGCGTCCCACAGATGCATAAAGACAAAGCAGCGCAGTGACGTGAACATTGCAGACACACTATGTGACGTCATTTCAGTGTAGTAAAACGTTTGAATGCGCGTGTGAAGTGGCACAGGAAATGGTTATGGAGTTACACTTTTCATCGTTGAACCCCTGGCGGTCTAGGGGTTCCGAAGAGTAAGAATGTTATCTAAAGGTTCCAGCGGTCCGCAATGGACAATTCATTTCAATCAATAGGATGAATTGTAGCTTACACAACAGCAAGAGATCCAGATAAACGTGCCAAAACTTACTGTTAGGTGGTCTGGGCCCGTATGTAAAACTCGAGGTTAATTTAACCCACGGCTACGGCCCTAACCCAGACAAGGACAAAAGAAACCCCAAAACAAAATTAAATAAAAAAAGGAAGCGAAGAAAGAACAAAAAAAAAAATCCTTCTATAACGGCATAGGCACCTTGCTGGAATGGACCCGCTTCCTGATTTAAAACAAATATCAACAGAAAAGTTAACCCTAGAGCTAGTTTAGTTCCAGGTTAGACTCTAACCCGGGGCTAAACTCCCTAACCCCGACTTTTACATGCGGGCCCTGTAATATACGGATCAGCCTCCTCAAGAATCCTGACTTGCGTTGGACACGAAACCTTTCCGGCAAAAGCCGTTACAAACACTCTCATCAAAATCATGGGTGCTGTAGCATTTCTGTGGAACCAATAATCAATGCTGGCACATTGCAGTCCACAATTTTAACTGTGCTAATATTCATACACGCCGGATCTGATCAACTTCTACTTCATCCGTTGTAACGACTACGGTCATCGTTTTGACCATTATTGCTGATTAACTGTGTTCTACTCCGCGGCCTCTACTGTTCGAAACAGGATTGTTAGCGTGCACACGTGATATTACGAATGCGTATGTACCCGAAGGCAAGACGGGCGCTGTAAACCAGTCCGTGCGTAAGTTGACTCGATTTGGTAAGCGGGAAAAAACTCCTACCCAATTTCTGCCCACTGGGGATTCAGACAGCATATCAAATCGGCAAATAATGAGGTAATATTTCCTTGCTGTGTAAACGTTTAACTCCCTAACACCCACCCACCCCATACACTTCCATCGGAGTAGCTAAAGCGTATAGCAAGTCCGTCGTCATTTTTTTCGCAGATTCGTAAGATAAAGTCAAAATAGAAACGGTTGTGGTTTATCGTGTCCGGTAAAGTTGACTCTAATACCTCTTGAACAAAACCAATTTTCCGCACGGAGTTACTTGCCTGAGGCATGATTGACAGGTGTGGCAGCTAGCTAGGTAGATCCCCGTCCAAAATAACTGTGCACCGGCCGTGACGTATAGGCGGCGGGACGAACGCATCTAAACAGCTTAGTTTTGCATTTCATAGCCCTACGTTTAAGCAAACAAATTTTGGGTGTTTCAGGTAGAGTTTTGTATACAGATTCAAAATCAACTTTGTTACGGTGTATAAGTGGTAGGATTAACTCGGTATTTTGGTCTAAAGTTAACGAAAAATAACAAAAATGTGATTTAGCTCGGATGCTAAATGAGCAATGAGCAAGATGTTTTTTTTATTCCCTGAGTCAAAACCTGAACAGATATTTTGCACATGCATTTCAGTTGTAATATGTGTTCAAAAAAGATAAGTGTTTGCGCAGAAATAGCCATTTTTTGCTGATGCAGCACTTTTAAAGCGCAAATTTCTGTACAGTTTTTTTTTAAAGGGCATTAACCGGTATTCAAAGTGAAAACGCAATAAACAACAAATCACAAATTATGCTGCACTAAATTATATTATTAGTAGTAAAGAAAGCAGAGTTTGTTCAAATTAACCCTTTATTAACCGTGACCAAAAGTCATGGATCATGTTTTGTTTTTGTTTATGTGTACTGTAAGCTCTTGCACAATGGAAGGACAGAATCAAATCTTAATAGACATATGAATTGTTGCATAAATTCTGCACTGTATATGGGAATTGACAAGATCAGTACACAAGGGGTTAAATTGAACCTAATTAACATACAAAAAATTATGTTGGTATTTTAGATTCAACAACAACCACAACATCCTTGCAAGGTCACGTTATGTGTGCAGTCAATCAATCCCTTGACTGTTGCATCATCAGTGGTGGGGTGGGGGTGGGGGCATATATATATAAAAATGTGTTGCTACACCCCACTTACTACACCACTGCACCCCACTTGCTCCACCACTACACCCCACTTACTACACTGCTACACCCCAGTTGCTACACTGCTACACCCCACTTACAACACTGCTACACCACTACACCCCACTTACTACACTGCTACACCCCACTTGCTACACCCCACATACTACACCCCACTTGCTACACTGCAACACCCCACTCGCAACACCACTACACCCCACTTACTACACCACTACGCCCCACTTACTACACTGCTACACCCCACTTGCTACACCACTACTCTGCTACACCCTAGTATTGTAGTAAAGACATTGTTATTGTGTGGCTTTGCCATACAACACTTACAAAAATTTGTTAATAGGTACAAGTCAAACACACTGATTCCTAGTAACAGAATCACGGCAATTCTGCGCTATTTAAAAGCAGGAACATGTGTCATGTATACTTGCTAGACCTGTCTGATCACATGTAGGATGTCAGTTTGAAAGGTTAGGCACGTTTTCTGCCGGAACATTGCACCCTGTAAAAGCCGGTCACCTGTCTAAGACGGCCAGTTTGACTCAGTCCCTAGGATGACCGTTTGACTGTACAACAAAAATGACATTTGATTCCTGTTTTGTTATTCCATGATTTCTGTTGTATAATGTGGGTAAAAAAAAAAAACCCTCCAGTATGTCAGTTTTGAAGTGTCAATATCAGTATTTCATTTTTAGGTTACCCAGAAAGTACATGTACTTTCAATTGCATGTCATGTGAAATATTTGTGTTTTTGTTGGGGGGGGGGGGGGGGGGCGTTTGTTACATAAAATTCACTCATTTTTTATTTCTTCGCTTGCTTTGCGGATTGACGGAATGTCTAGACATGATACTCTCTCTCTCTCCACACACACACACACACAGAGTTTCAAAATTGTTGTAAGTGATGTATGGCAAAGTCACACGGTAGCAGTGTATTTAGGGAATGTAGCAGCGTACTGGGGTAGCAAGTCAGTGCTGTGTAGCAAATTATTCATTTATTGTGTAGCAAGTGGGTTAACAGAGTATCGGTGTAGCAAGTGGGGTGTAGTGGTGTAGCAAGTGGGGTGTAGTGGTGTAGCAAGTGGGGTGTAGTGGTGTAGCAAGTGGGGTGTAGCAGTGTAGTAAGTGGTGCCGGTGTAGTGGTGTAGCAAGTGGGGTGTAGCAGAGTATCGGTGTGTAGTGTAGTGGTGTAGCAACTTGAGTGGGGTGTAGCAGTGTAGCAAGTGTGGTGTAGCAAGTGGGGTGTAGTGGTGTAGCAAGTGGGGTGTAGTAAGTGGCGTGTAGCAACACATTTTGCATGACGGTCTAGCATAGGCTGTCATGTCGAGTGATGTGCCCGAAACAGGTAAGCTTCCACCTCTTGGTGGTGGCCAGGAGAGGTTCCTGGGGGCCTACGTTCCACTCTAAGTACAAGCTCTGCTTACTCAGCAAAAGAGGCCATTTCAACAACACTTGCAGGAAAACACCAAGCCAATCAATTAGTCCCTTATGTCCGAACATTTAATTGCCCCATGAGGGATAAATAAAGTAATTTGAACATGAACTTGAACTTGAACATAGATTGTTGTTCAAAGCCATTCCTTTACAGTCACAGTTTGTCATAAAACAGAGTTTGCAAGAACAGTTTCTGCAGTAAACAACACCAGCAGTCCATGCTTCACAGACGATGACCATCCAGCAGGAAAATCCAAAAATCAGTCCATGAATAAAAAACCAAGCCAGTCAATTTGTTTACTATTTGGTCCAAAGACTGTTGTTCAAATAAAACTAATCCACTCCTTTACAGTCACAGTTTGTTAATGTTATTATTAAACCACTGAGTTTGCTACAGGAAGGCTTGTTTGCAGGGGGCTAGATAGAGCTTCTAAGTTGCTTTGCTGGAGGTGGTGGTGGTGGCTGGATCAGACATCCATCTGCACTGTCAGCAGGCGCACTTGCATTTCTCTTCTCTGCTTGACGCTGAAGTAATTCAAGCCTGTCCACAGACACAGAACTGAAAAGTGAACACACTATGTAACAAACATCAAATGACAAATAGTGTGATTATATAGATGCATCAGCAATAGTTATTGGTGTGAAGTACATGTACATAGGGCAAAATATAAAATTTCAATTCACAGTTGATACCTCACAAACTGCTGTGCACCAACACTATTAAACTTTATGAGAGTGAAGCACTCAGTCTCTCTCTCTCTCTCTCTCTCTCTCACACACACACATACACACACGCACACACACACATTTTCTAGTTTAATGTAGGTTCCTGTGCACTCTTTCCCCGCCTGTGAGTCTACCAACTGACCTCTCATCTCCCCCCCCCCCCCCTCCAAACACACACACACAAAACTCCCCCCCCCCCCCCTCAACCCGAAAACACTGCAAGTACTGGCATCGCATCATCGTCAAATCTATACTCAGTGTAGATCAATTTAAAATCCACCGGCTGGGGTCAGTAGGGCAGAAATATCAAGACTGCACTGCGGGCGAAGAAGCATCCACTTACCTGTCTCTTCTTATGAATCGTTGGTAACAGGATCGATGGTATCCCAGACCCTGTAACTCTGCTTTCCGCTGACAGGAATGACTTGAATCAAGAAAAGTCCGCGCGATTTGGGAGCTCGCACAGTCAAACAAACCCCATTGCTGCGCATACCGAAGGGTATTTGCAAATGTTTGATCTGTGAAGGACTTAACTGTGGTGTCTTTACTCCCTGCAAAGTGAACTGAACACTGCAATCTGGTACGAATACCTTCCGAAGACGCCTGAGCCAAACACGCGTCAGCCGTGTTTTCGTTTCGTTTCGTTTTCGTTTCGCAGCCACTGCTATTTGAGCCCGATGATTGGTTAAAATTGCCGCGGTCAGGGACGTCCCTGCCGCAGTAATTTTTTTTAAAGACGCTGATTGGTTGAAAATTTCGCTAATTGGTCAGTGTTCATTAGGTCCGTATTCATTAACCCGACCGGACCGACACGGAAACAACACTGATTTTGCCATACACTAGCCTTGTATTATTTTTCATTATATGAAAAAAATGCTTAACTCAGGGGCTATGGAGTGCGTTTTAGACGGCCTTGGCTCACGGCCTAGTATGGGTTCCAAATGTTTGAAATGACGAATCGTTGACTAATGACGTAACTGGAGTGTGTTTTGTGAACGTGTAAACCACGGAGTGGGTTATGCAAAGTCATAACTCACACTTTCGCTCCCTGTTTCCATGGTGATGTTTTCGGACGTAAAACACTAGCAGTTAACTCACTGAAAATTTGCATTGGCGAGTTGTGTAAACTACCCTAACTGATCAGCGTGAATCAAATGAAACCCTTTATTTACAGTATATCTAGCATTGAATCTTTGAACCGGCACGATGTCGTTATGCAAGTTGTGGCTGCCATCTTTCCGCGCCGTGTGACGTAGAGTATCCACACACACACACAAAAAAAAAACCCGAACCAATCGGAATGGTCAGAATCTTCTTGAAACACCCAATCACAGCTGGTGATGGTTTGATTAGTCATAGCTGGGATCACGTCACAGCCGTGAGAAAACTCTGAATCACATCTGTTTCACATAAATAATTATGTGCAGGGCACTGTGGCGCCACACGGTGTCCGGTTAATAGACACCTTGGCAGTTATCAGTTCCGGCCTCGGGCACGAGTAACAGGTGTGTTGGCTTCGTAGGCGTGGCTATGCCTCGCATCATATGGATGTTCAGCACACTCCTTGGCTTCACACACAGACTGAAGCCAGCCCTGGTCACCATCACTCAATATGTGGCTTGCTGGGCGGGTATTTCAGACTGTAGATAACAGGCACACAACTCTGCTTTGCGGGCGGAATAGTACTGATAGCCCAGCGAGGTGAAGGGGGAGGGTGTGTGTGTGTGTGTGTGTGTGTCTGTCTGTCTGTCTGTGTCTGTGTATGTGTGTCTGTGTGTGGAGGGGAGGGGGCAGGAACTTGACTGCACAGGAAACGGTAGTTTTCAACAACATCAGTCACAGGCAAATGATCGATCTCCAGTTTCGTTGCAGGATTTCCGAGAAACGTCACATGCAGTCAAAAAGCGTTCATCGCTGACTGTTATGCCAGAAGTCCGTCGAAATGAGCGAAAGCTGGCTATTTTAATAAGGATTACTAGTATGATGTCACACATAAAAAAAATGGCCGTCCCTCACTTAACGTCATATTTAGTAAAACATAAAATGGGATGATCATGGGGAAATGGGAAATCATATGCGTAATTCGGTTTTCATTAAAATAAACAGAAGTTTGTAAATACAACCAGTGACATCGCCGCCACCACCACAACAACAAAAAATAAATTCTAGGGACTTAACTGCCAATGCTCATTCAAACTGCGGCTCTGTTTCTTTGTTCTGGTTTAACGCAGTTTACATCTGTGTGTGTGTGTGTGTGTGTGTGTGTGTGTGTGTGTGTGTGTGTGTGTGTGTGTGTGTGTGAATGCCTCCAACAAAAAAAGACCAGTTTTCCGAATCCTTTGCGAAACACAAAGAACCCCCCGAGAGACATGTTAGTACGACTTGATGTTTACTTCAGCCCTTTCTTTTTTCAGGTCGTCTTACATTTCTTTTCTTTGTTTTTATATCCTATTGTTCGTATTTTGCTGGGAAAAGTTTCATTTCAGTTAATTTCGGGGCGCCGGGGTGGTCGAATGGTAGAGCGTTGGACATCTAATGCTCGGGTCGTGAGTTCGATCCCGGCTGGGGCCAAATATTTGTGCTGGCTTTTTCATCGTTGCCCCGTCTTTGATATCACCCTATGTGGTGGAAAAGGACGTTAAACCCCCAAACACCCACCCACCCACCTTTTAGTTAATTTCATTTTATTTCTTTTTTCTTTTCTTGCTTTTTACCTGCTAATTTAATTTTGTCGGGATTTTTGTGTGTGTTTTTTTTCTTGTTGTGTTGTTGTTGTTTTTGTAGGTTTTTTTTTTTTTTTTTGGGGGGGGGGGGGGTTGTTGGTGATGTTTCTCCTTGGTTTTTTTTTTTTTTTGTTTTGTTTTTTTTGGTTTTGTTTTCCAGTCCGTTGTATGTGGATTTTTGTATGCATTTTTTAAGTTTAGTAGTAAAACATTTTCCCCATCCCTAACCACTGGGGAAAGTTTTATTTTCTTTTTATTTTATTTTATTTTATTTTATTTTATTCTAATTTTATTTTATTTTCTGCTAATGTTTTCTACTAATTTTATTTTATTTTCTATTAATTTTATTCGTTTTGTTTTTTTCCAGCCCGTTGTTTGTGGATTTCTGTATACACGTTATTAGTGGGCTTTTGATGGTGGTGGTGGTGGTTTTTGTTGTTGTTTTGTTTTGGTGTTTGTTTGTTGTTGTTTTTTTTGTTTTTTTTTTTTGGGGGGGGATGTTTGTTCTTTATAAAAGTTTAATGATTCAGTCTTCCTTCTTGCTTGTTCGGAATGGTACCATGAGTTGAAAACCCGATTACAACTTAGAACTTACATCTTGCTAGACGACTATAAGTATTATTGTGTGTGTGTGTGTGTGTGTGTGTGTGTGTCTGTCTGTCTGTGTGTGTGCGAGCCAGAAGAAAATTTTCTGCCATCGACAGACAATAAAGTTATATTGAATTGAATTGAATTGAATTATCAGTTGTTAAAGTCCAAAGACCTACGATGAAACAGAAGCTAGCACTACGTCGACCTTTTCTCATTTTTGCTTTGGCGAGTTTAGTCCTATCACAAAGAAACTTAGCGGACAAAACGACAAGTTCCACTCGCCAGACTGATACTAACATCACTGATAAAAATCACGCTGGGACGAGCATAGAAAACGTGCCGTCTGGTCAGGATGGGGTTTCAGAATACTCACTGTACCAAACTACGCTTAGTTCTCTTGATGTGCAGAAGTTAGTTAGCTGTTACACAACCTTGAGCATGCTGGAGGAAGAGCCTAAAGAACATTTGACAACCAAACTTCATAGTGACGTCACAGCACAGGTTGTAGTTAGTGACGGCGATCCAACCACCCAGCCATCAGCCATACACGTGACCACACCCCGTGAACCGGACACTAGCGACGTTGGGAGAGCGTGGTACAGAGACTCTGAGGTGAGACACAGAGTGTGGGAGAACACACAGTGTTTCGGTTTCTTCTCGGCCTAAATGAAACCAGCCTAAATTGATATTTTCGCAGCCTTTTTGGATACCTGACAAGCCGTTGTCAAAGAATGAAACTTACTCCAAAATAGCAGTTTAGCGTCACTTTTTCCTACTGCCTCATAAGGGTTTTCGAAGTGTACGTCAACTACTGAACAAGAAGACATTTGACATCATGGTCACTTGAGGTTCCCGGGTATACTTGAGGCTCAATTTTTTTTTTTCCCATCTCATTTTCGCCCAAAGTTTTATTTGTGCCGAGGTCACCAGCTATTCTAGCTCTCGAGTATCGTTCTAATCAGCATCAGTGGCTTTGATTGATTTCAGGCACACCAGGCGAGGAAGCTCTTGGGTGCTGCTCATATACATACTATATACCAGAACTTCATGTGAAAAACGTGCACCTAGTATGTCTGACTATTCATACGGCCTGCAACTTAGGGGCTGTATCGTTACAACCTGACCACATGCAGAGCAGAAGAAATCGCAAAAATTGGCAGAGCTAAAATATTCAACATCTTTGTTTTAGCACTAGGGGGTATAGTTCTGGTGTGAACATTCGGGTTAGAATCTGCTTTATCATAATTGTGATCTGAAACTCAGGCAAAAGTGTTTTCACATTATTCACTAAGAACAGGTGCTCCTGAACTAACACAATACATCCGAAACTCATGTAAACTAGCTGACATGTCTGTTTACTCGCACGGTCTACAACATCTTTGAAACCAAATCTGAAAACCCACCTCTTCACAGGCTTCAACCAATAACTGTTGCCACATCAACACCTTGCTGGTCGTGTGTGTGTGTGTGTGTGTGTGTGTGTGTGTGTGTGTAAGCCAGGGGCAGCCCGTGCATGATGCTGCACATTATGTGTTTGTAGTTAAATGTATGTGTGGAGGCATGTTGCGTGTGTTTCTGGGTGTGTGAGTGTATGTTGATTGTAAGGCGCCTTGTACTCCCGCGAGAGGGAGGGCGTCTCTTAAGTACCCATTTTATTATTATTATTATTATTATTATTATTAACATCAGGGGGTGTACCATTTCAACCTGACCGCATGTACAGACGAAGAAATCATAGTTCCGGACGAGGGAGTGTTTCAAATCAGTGGGGACATCATCACGTCGACAATGCACTCATGCATTCTCCGAATATTCACATCGAAAGACAAATTTATTTCTGTAGTGATTGAACATTTTTACTATGAACTTGTCGATGGGCTGCCCGACAGTGTTACTGCGGACGTGCAGCTCACTATGAAGGGAGGAAATACATACGAGGACTGGGATCACTACGAAGAAGACCTTTTTGCTCGGCCCTTTGTAGTCCCCTCAACTACGTCTAAGATGTCTTTTAGAATACAAGCTGACTCTAACGTCAGGAGACTGTTTCTCCGGTTTCGCTTCATCGTTACAAACACGTCAGGAAACTCATTACTACCAAAGGTCGTAATGTCACCCACAACTGGTTACATCACGACTTTTGCTTTTGATGGACAGACACAATATGCACACTACACAAATGCTGTCGAGCGCTTTATATTATCCTCCAGTGAGATGGTTATGATCAGTTTCCCCCACTTTCATCTGCAAGACAGTGATGACTGTCGATCAGACCACCTGAAGCTGTCTGAATTAAAAGAGGTAGAAGGCGGAAAGTGGCTCTTCGTTGCGTGGACCAAGTGTGGATATGATGATATTCCTTTGCTGTTGTACGACACCATTATACTGAAGTTCCATTCTGGTAAGTTAGAAAGGGGAACTGGCTTCAAGATGTTTTACTCTATCCACACCGAATCTGAGACACCTAAAAAGGAGTTGGACAGCGGTCTCTTCAACTGTTCCGTTCCACACTACGACAGCTTCCAGCTTCACTTCCATTGTAACCTAGCCATAGAGTGTGTAGCAGGTGAAGATGAGAGGGACTGTCCCTACACCAGCACCGCATGTGGTCAGGGCTTCATTGACGCAGGCAACAAATGTTACCGTTACGTCACTGTCAGAAAAGAGATCACGTGGTATGACGCTTACGAACAGTGCAGAAGCGTTAGTCAGAGACTGGTCAGTCCGCGGACACCTATTGAATGGCAGAATTTCAAAACAATTCTAGAGTTTGGGAAGAAAACATTTGGTGTCTTTGTTGGCCTGACAACCTCCCCGTCCAACATGGCCTCCATGTACAGAGAGGTCTGGCAGTGGGAAGACCAGACTATGGCGTTTTACGTTAATGTTCGCGGACACACACTGTCGAAACCAACGTGTGCCTACGTTCCCCCCGTCTACACAGACTTGTTGCACCCTATAGGTTGTAGTACTCCGATATACGTGCATTTTCTGCTTTGTGAGAACGACAAACACATGTATTTCACAGAAAAACGTGACGTCATTCAAGCATTCATAAATCCACCATCGGTTACGACGGTCATTTGGATTCACCGTATCGCGTTGGTGACATGCCCTGACCGTCACGTGACCCGCGACTTCCTGTCATGTGATGCTGATGCACACTGTGGAGTTTCACACAACATGCTCTCGTGCAGTAGGGCAACATCAGGTGACATGGCCATGTTTGCGTGTGACAGCCGTTCTCAGACAGTCCATTACACGCTGGTCTGTGACCATAGACGGGACTGTGCAGATGCTTCTGACGAGGCGTTTTGTGTGTTCACTGCATGCCCAGAGCGACGATGTAAAAACCATCAGTGCGTGTCGGATGACCAATGGTGTGACGGCATGCAGCACTGTATCGACGGTTCCGACGAAGAGTGTGTTCAGTTCGTGTCCCGTGTTGAGCCCTCTGTTCTCCCACCGGCTGTGGTCAGTCTAGACGGACGTGGGAGCTACGCCATCCGGGCAATTCACCCTGATGACCACTGTCCCATGACGCATTTCCGGTGTCCACAGGGCTACTGTCTTCCGGTCTACTTGCGCTGTAACGGAGGGTACGACTGCCCGGGTCTCGAGGATGAAAGAGACTGTGACAAGTACGCTTGTCCCGGGTTTTACCGCTGTCGAGCCTCCAGCGTGTGTCTGCACACAGATCATGTTTGTGACGGCGTGTTCCAGTGTCCTCAGCAGGACGACGAGGTGCTGTGTACAATCAAGTGTCCACAAGCGTGTTACTGTCAGGGGTTGGCCTTTGTTTGCAATCAGACTTTTCCAGCCAGGTCCTACCCCGACCTTCGCTACCTTGATGCTAGTGGCTCCGGAATGACGCTTAACAATCTGACGGAAAACGCTTACTTGGTGAGATTGAGTCTGTCAGCGTGCGGTTTGATGACATTACCTACCATAACGCTCCCCACCCTCAGATGGCTGGACCTCAGTGCTAACGCTCTCACCAGTGTCAACATGCAGACTTTTACCATCCTGAAAAACTTGCGTGTGCTGAGTCTCTCCGCCAATCCCTTGACCTCCCTGACAAACGGCGGAGATGGCTGGTTGCATCAGAACCTCCACACCGTGGACCTGTCTCTGACGAAGCTCGACACTTACAACGGGCGGGTTCTGGCGACGTTTCCTAAGGTACGAAGTCTGAACATTTCTCACGGTGCCCTCACTGCCATCACCCAGGATGGGTTCCTCTCCACACCTGATCTTCAGGTGCTCGACGTGAGACAGTCTCCACTAGAAGAGTTTCCACGCCATTTGCTAACAAACCTCACGTCTTTAGACTTTGTGTACGCCAGTAACTTCAAGCTGTGTTGTCCAGTGGTTATTCCCAAGAATCTAAACCTCAACAACTGTCACGCTCCAGTGGACGAGATAACTTCATGTGATGACCTGCTACGCTCCAGTGCGTACCGTGCATGTTTGTGGGTTATGGGTACCATGGCGATTATTGGAAACGTTGGCAGTTTTGCTGTACGGGTCCTCTACAAGAAAAACGCCAAGACCGGTTTCCATATCTTTGTTACCAACCTCAATCTGGCCGACTTTGTAATGGGCGTGTACCTGGTCATCATAGGCGCTGCTGACCAGGTGTACCGCGGGAAGTACTTATGGAATGATAGACTATGGAAAGGCAGTGTAGCGTGTAGTACGGCCGGCTTCCTGTCTCTTTTGTCCAGCGAGGTGTCGGCCTTATTCATCTGCCTCATCACCCTCGACAGATTCCTCGTTCTGCGCTTTCCCTTTAGCGTGCTCTGTTTCCGTACACGTTCTGCCATGGCGGCGTCTGCAGTTCTCTGGACCGTTGGTTTCACTTTAGCTGCCGTTCCCTTGTTACCTGTGACGTCAGAGTGGAAGTTCTACAGCCAGACCGGTATCTGCATTCCGCTTCCTATCACGCGAAGGTCATTTAGGGGTCAAGGGTATTCCTTTGGCGTCATGGTCGTGTTTAACTTCGTCCTTTTTTTACTCATTGCCTCGGGCCAAGCTCTCATTTTCGCCGCCGTACGCAAGAACTCCCTCACCAAGAGTAACCAAGACAACCAGGACGCTACCATCGCCCGCCGCCTGACCACCATCGTGTTGTCCGACTTCCTGTGCTGGTTCCCCATCGGCTTGCTTGGGCTGTTGACCTCAACAGGGACACCGATCTCCAGTGAAGTCACAATCGGCATAGCCATTTTCGTCCTGCCTTGTAATTCAGCTCTGAACCCCTTTCTCTACACCTTCAACGTGTTCATGGAGAAGAGAAGAAAGGCAGCAGAAGCACGCTTGTTGCAACAGCTGATTCGCAAAGCCGGGACTGTGGCCGTGGATACGGACCGAGCAAAGAGGCGAGCTATAGGCTTGTGTAGTGCAGAGACACAGACCGACACGTCAGAATAACCTAAGATAATGTCTTGTTTCCACTTCCGGGGTATCGGGTGGTTCACCTAATTCAACTCATGCTGGGAAGGTCACGGGTTCAACTCCAGGCAAACTTTGTACGATTGTGTCTATATTTAAATTCGCTGTCAATCCCTCGACAAAGAAATTGTCATTGAAGAACTATTTCGTGTGCTACAGGACTTCTATGTGATTACTTATTGTTCACTCCTCAACCAATAAAACCTTAAAACGGTGTAAAAACCAAGGGCTGGACTCATAACGTGTGTGTGTGCGTGTGTGTGTGTGTGTGTGTGTTCTGTTGGTGTGTGTTTGCTTTAAATGTGTCAGAATCCTGAACAACAACAAAAAAAACAACATGCAAATACACATACGTTACAAAAGAAAACAGACTCAGAAAAGGTTTGTTGACAAACTGTATTAACGAAGTGATACAAACAAAATCATAAACAAGATGGCCACCAGCCCAATATGTTGTTTCCATTCAATGACCTGCTGTAGTCACAGTCGTAGTCGTTGTGTCATGTATGCAGCCCACGCGCACACGAACGCAAGCTCTCTGACATTAAGCATGCTGACATAAAGAAAGTACTGGAAACCCTTTCCGTGCCTCTATGCACTTGCAAAAACCCCGAACACATGAGGTCGTGTGAGCTCGCCTAGCTGGTTGACGTCACAAACTTTTTGGCGTATGCGAGGTTCTACATGGGTGAATGAATTCTTGTAATGAAGTCGTTCCCTTTTGACAGAGTTACTTCCCGCAGACCTGACCGACAGACGATTGCTTACTGGTATCGGAGAAGAGACCCTCTCTCTCTCTCTCGCCTTAGACGCGCGCTTGCGCGCGCGCACACACACACACACACACACACACACACACACACACACACACACACACATTATGCTTCTGAGTGTGAGTCAGTGGCAAAAACGAAACCCACTGAAATTCCCGACTCAGAACATTCCTCAACTTATCGGAATGTGACGTAATCTACTGACGTTACTGCACCAGCATGTTCTGGGATGGTCTAGAAATTATTTTGCACCGAAATGCAGTATCTTTTCGCGATCTCTACAACATGTGGAAAGCGGGAATTTCAGTGGGTTTCGTTTTTGCCACTGACTAACACTCAGAAGCATATTGTGTGTGTGTGTGTGTGTGTGCGTGCGTGCGTGCGTGCGTGCGCGCTCGCACGCGCAAGCGCGCGTCTAAGGAGAAAGAGAGTGGGTCTCTTCTCCGATACCAGTAAGCAATCGTCTGTCAGTCAGGTCTGCGGGAAGTAACTCTGTCAAAGGGGAACGACTTTATTACAAGAATTCATTCACCCATGTAGAACCTCGCATACGCCAAAAAGTTTGTGACGTCAACCAGCTACGCGAGTTCACACGACCTCATGTGTTTGGGATTTTGCGAGTGCATAGAGGCACGGAAAGGGTTTCCAGTACTTTCTTTATGTCAGCATGCTTGATGTCAGAGAGCTTGCGTTCGTGTGCGCGCGGGCTGCATACATGACACAACGACTACGACTGTGACTACAGCAGGTCATTGAATGGAAACAACATATTGGGCTGGTGGCCATCTTGTCGTACTTATTGGGATCACCGTTTTGATGACGCCAATCACATCAACGATTGCGATTTAAAGGGAGAGCGGAAGAGAGTGAGTTTTTAAAGGTGAACACCGCGCAAGTCACAAAGACTAATTCGCGGCTAAATGTGCTAAATGTAACGTTGGACAGCTGATGCAAACAGCCTTAACAGGTCTACGGGGCTGTAGAAAACTAGGGCATGCAGGAGACGCTGCACCTTCATGCTAATTATCGAACTCCCGATTACAAAAATAAAAAAAATGTAGAAAACAAATAGCAATAAGAACTAGGTAAACCAGACATAAACACAAGGCCTATATACAGCAAATATTGCACCTTGTCATTTCCTAGGCGCTATACACCGTTTCGCCGCACATGCCCAACATTACTTATTTCTAACCACTGGTAGTGCAGACGTGAGTGAGGGGTTAACACAGAAAAAATATAGATGAAAGGGTCGAACTTAGAAATCAGCTGAAAGGTGAGAGGAAGGACAGAGCAGCTAAATTCGGGAGGTTTCAAAGAGAAAGAGACAGGCAAATGGGCTGGTGTGTGATAGACCGAGAGAGATAGAAAAGAAAGGCAGAAGAGAAAATTCCTTAGCTGCCAATGAAAACAACATGCCTGGGATGCTGTTAGAGAAAAGACCGCTCCCGAGAGGGGTGCACTGTGAAGGCCTTGACGTGAAAGTCGTTCAGCAGCACCAGCAGGGCGCTGTGAACTAAGCCTGTCGGTGTGAAGACCAGGTGCGGCGAGTCCAGTGAAGTCGGCCTTCAGAAAGGACCCTCAGATATCTCACTGGACCAAGGTTCAGCAGACACCCGCCTACTGACCTCTCCCCATTGGCGAGTTTAAGGGAGCAAAAAGACGGGTGAATGTGCTGGTGGAGGCCGAAGAAGGAGGAGAAAGACAGAAAACGTGTGTGTGGGGGGGGGGGGGAAGGTCAGCGTTGTGAACGGGGACAAGAACCAACTGTTTTCTTCACAGAGCTCACCATGACAGTTGTTCCGAGTCGGAGTGCAGACTATGGTAGCAAACACCACAAGGGAAAAACTACCACCAATCGATTAAGATTACACTGTCAAATGTTTTCGCACAAGCACCAATTTTACACATAGAGATCAGACACGCAAACACCCACCGACCGACCATCGCACCTATCAAGCAACGATTTCTCCAGCACCCGTCAGCATCTCTAGCGTCAAATGGTAAAAGTGCCTGAGTGCTGTTCAAATGCATGGCGCTTAGACACATTTACCAAAGGACAGTAGACCTTGTTTTCCCACAGCCTAGATTGAGGACGGCTCATTCAGACATTCACTCTTACACTTTCTAATCACACAGTAAGTCTGCGTTTTAGTATCTAGAGTCAAATTATCGGCGATCCACGCCCTTTTATCTAGACCGTCGCAATATCAATGTTTTGATCCATCGCGATTTTTTCCCACTTTGGAGCCATTGTGTTTGAAACTCTTTTCAATGGAGATGGAACAAAGAACAAGCGACCTTTTCCGTACCCCTTTGCACACGTGTTCTTCAAGAATGAGAAGTGCTTTACATTTCATCGTCTGGAGGGAATCGACGAAGACTCTTCGGACCTGGTACAATACACCTCAGACAATACAAGAACACATCTAGGGTCCCCCAATAACTTCTCTTGTTTATGTTGTTTTCATAGTAATGGAAACAACATCATAGGACGGGCTAATGACAATGACCTATAGGCGAGTCTAATTAGGCTTTTTATATAGCGGAAGGTAGAACAAATTTGATCCTAACTTTTTATTACAGAAATCAGTAGAGCACAGGCCCCTAATGCTGTGGTGGTCTCCGTGAATTTTTTCTCCGTCCGCGTCACCGTTAAAAACGACCGTTTATCTTGCCATTTTCACTATATGAGCCCTATAAATGGGCTTTTGAGGGTGTGCACAAAGTATGCGTGTTTGCGGGTACAGAAATGCGCAGAACTCCACTCTAAATACGGTTACTGTTAGACAAGACATGCATTGTTGACATACTGAAATTTTACCCCAATCAGAATGATGCTTCTTGGAAAATTGCGGCCATCAGTTTGGCCGTTGATTCCAAGGACCCTGTAAAACGGCAGTATTTGATGCTTGTGCACTTATCAGGTCACTGCAGGTGACATGTATCGCGGAAAACATTTACGAACATTGAACAATTTAGTCAGGAAACGCTTCTTTGGTGTTGTGAAGTTCCCTTGTCACCGCATGTCCAGGTACGTATGAAATATGATATCCAAGTGAGCACTTTTTTCGGTAGCGATATTTTGGGGGTGTACTTACTAAAGTAGTTGCTGCTTTGTGAGTAGTGAACGGTTTTTCTCAAAGAGCAGTGCACACTCAAGAATAGTATCCCAGTTGTGTCATATCAAAAGTTCATTGAAATCGCTTTTGTACTTTTGTCACAAACAGCCAACGAAAGTGCAACCTGCTTAATAATGGCTGAATATGCGTAATGATGGGAGTAGGGACACTTGATTGGTTGCTGTGATAAGGTGTATCCGCGAAAACAAGTATAATTGATGCAAATATTCGGGCACATGCTCGGTGTTTCAGAAGTATCTTCAAGAACTTGTATGAGAGATTATTGCTTATAGATGGCCGTTAATTGAAGCTATCAGTTCCCTATAAGGGCTGAAAGCGGTGCTTACCAAAAGAGCCTGCCATAATTGCTACACTTAATGCAATTTCCTTTTATACATTTGTCTTGGAGGAAAAGACAATGACTAGTCGTATGAAGAAAGATCCCTGAATCTAAACAAGCACGTCTTCTTTACAGCGGTCATTATTTTACCCATTTTTTCCCCATTTCCTTCATTACAAGCTGCGTGGGGGGTAGGTTTATATTTTGCTGCTAGCAGCCACCAGTTTTAACTTGTCATTGTTTTACATATTGGAAAAGTAGAGTGATTCCAGGAGAAGGAAAACGTGCATCCCACATCAAATTTGATGAACTCTTCACTGCTTGAAATAGGTGACTTAAAATACCTTTTTCTAATTAAACAGAGCATTAATTGCTACGGGGGTAGGTTACCAAGTAGCCAGATATGACGGCCACAGTGTACACAGCGTTTTGTTGTTACTGACCAACTTTTAGAGGAGAGGCTTGGCACTTACGTGTTACTAGCCCATCCACTATGTCCTTTTGGCTGTGAGGGGAAATGACGGGAATCCATATTGTGGTTGGGTTCAAAAACTGACTATACACAGCAAAGATTACAAATGACGCCGCTGCAGCAGGTATTGTGCACACACTTCAAGTTTGACTACTGGATATGTTAGGCCAGACACCCTGTGGTGGTCCAACGAAATGACGACAGATTTGCCTGTAGAAGCTCTCAGTTATCAAATCTTCCTTTTTCCATACAGACGCCAATTCTCTTACTGATGGGGACCGGGCTGACATATTACGCTGCTGCAGCTGCTACGCTTGACAGATCATTTGCAGACGCACATCATGCTTTAGAGAAATGGTCCAGCAACCCTAAAATACTATTACAAGTATACATTTTTGCCTCAAATTCTAACGCACTCAGAAAATGTCGGACATTTTCATTAATTCCTGTTTTGAGGTACAGGTACAGAAATTAGACAAACTTAATATGAAACGTCCAAAAAAATAATATCACACGAATGCAAATGAAAAACAATAGACACAAAAGCAAATCTGTGAAATATCTTTGATTTTCAACGTGTTTTTCCTTGGGAACAAACGCCGTTATTTTGCCTCTTTTTTTGGACATTCATAAGTTTACAAATGAAAATCACTGGCATACATTACTGGCAAAATGTGATGGGGGTATGTAGAACACAACATCAAGTCTACAGTAGTAAGTGGCTGAATTCATTTCAAGTGTTATGAGGTATGTTAATCACACGGCAAACATGTTTACAAGGTCAAGGTCATCGGTTCGTCTGTTTACTCCCAAACATTTTCTTTCATCGCTGTGTTAGAATAAGCAAACGAACAAGCAGTCACAAGCACCAGGCAAAACAAAATTAGCACAAACGATGTTTGTATGAGAAGATTTCTTGTGGACAACTTTGGTGACCTTGACCTTGGGAGTAAAGGTCATAGAGACTGGGTGAAAATTTTGTAAATACAACTTTTGGCATAACATTTGCCTTATATGCATTGATAAGAATGCCTTTCTGGTGACCTCTAGTAAAGGTCAAGGTCACGCTTGAGTTATGAAGATTTTGCAGTCATATTTTTATTCTGAGGATGTTGTGAACTCACCAAACCATGGGGACAAAAGTTAGCAGCACCAAAATGCTTATTCTGAGCGATGAAGTAAAATGTTTTGGAGTAAACAGACAAACCAATGACCTTGACCTTGAAAACATGTTTGCCGTGTGATTAACATACCTCATAACACTTGAAATGAATTCAGACACATACTAATATAGACTTCAGGTTGTGCTCTACATAATTTCCATTGCACTTTGCTAGTACTGAACTAGCAGCCATTATTAAACAGGTTGCACTTTCGTTGGCTGTTAGTGACAAAAGTACAAAAGCGATTTCAATGAACTTTTGATATGACACAACTGGGATACTATTCTTGAGTGTGCACTGCTCTTTGAGAAAAATCGTTCACTACTCACAACGCAGGAACTACTTTAGCAAGTACACCCCCAAAATATCGCTACCGAAAAAAGTGCTCACTTGGATATCATATTTCATACGTACCTGGACATGCGGTGACAAGGGAACTTCACAACACCAAAGAAGCGTTTCCTGACTAAACTGTTCAATGTTCGTGAATGTTTTCCGCGATACATGTCACCTGCAGTGACCTGATAAGTGCACAAGCATCAAATGCTGCCGTTTTACAGGGTCCTTTGAATCAACGGCCAAACTGATGGCCGCAATTTTCCAGGAAGCATCATTCTGATTGGGGTAAAATTTCAGTATGTCAACAATGCATGTCTTGTCTAACAGTAACCGTATTTAGAGTGGAGTTCTGCGCATTTCTGTACCCGCAAACACGCATACTTTGTGCACACCCTCAAAAGCCCATTTATAGGGCTCATATAGTGAAAATGGCAAGATAAACGGTCGTTTTTAACGGTGACGCGGACGGAGAAAAAATTCACGGAGACCACCACGGCATTAGGGGCCTGTGTTCTACTGAAATCTGTAATAAAAAGTTAGGATCAAATTTGTTCTACCTTGTTCGGCAATTTTCCTAGCCTACTAAGAAAACGTGCGTCATCGATGCTGACGTGTATGGTGCACCGAACGCTTCTCCGCCTCAGTGAGTGCCATCTGTGTGTGTGTGTGTGTGTGTGTGTGTGGCGTGATACTGATTTAAATCACTCCGTTTTGAAGTAGACAGCATGAATACTTATTCTAAACAGAGGCACATTTTGGAGGAAATCGCTCTTATAGTTTTGATGTAAACCGTACCTCACTTTACATCGCAGGTGAACCCAGTTTAGATGCCTGTATCCATGAAAAAATACTCAACCGATTGACTTCAAATATGGGGTGTCCTAATGAATCAAAATTTTTTAATAGAGAGCCCGATCCAGGTATAATTGCACAGACGGGTTGTAATTACTTTGGTAATTTGGGAGTTTTCGCCCTTTTGAGAAAAGTTGCTTGTCTGGCGTTTACAGGCGTAAGATTTATTTAAATCACTCCATTTTGGGGAAATATATAGCATGAATACGGACTCTAAACAGGGTGAATTTTGGAGGCAGTCGCTCATAATTTTGACGTAAACCATACATCATGATAGTGCTAGTGAACCCATTTTAGATCTCAAAATCATTCATACTATATATAGATAATGTGTCTCTGGTGTCATAAAAATAATGTACAATTTTTTTTTTTAATCCACTGCAGCCGTAATCGTCAGTTGAAAATTTGTACTCCAAGCACATTTCCTCCACAAGCAACATGCCTTACAAACATCGAAGAAAAGGCACGCACACTGACGCAAAGCATCAGCGCCATTTTGAGGACATCATGTTTGATTGACGCGATGCTGGCGTTTCTTTGGGATGTCTCGCCCACTTTTTCCGAAGTTCTCTATATGGAAATAGCGGGAATTTCATCGATATGGGCTTTGTTTTTGTCACTGACTCTCACCGGGTCGAGAGTTCGAATCCCGGCTGGGGGCAAATATTTGTGCCGGCCTTTTTCTCGTTGCCCCGTCTTTGATATCACCCTTATGTGGGGGGAAAGGACGTTAAACTCCTAAACACCAACCCACCCACGCTCTCTCTCTCTCTCTCACTCTCTCTCTCTCTCTCGCACCCCCCACCCCACCCCCACCCGGTCCCACCCCTAGTTACGTGGCTAAGGTCGTAGAGGATATAGTGAATTTTCTCTTCTGCCTTTCTTTTCTATCTCTCTCGGTCTATCACTCACCAGCCCATTTGCCTGTCTCTTTCTCTTTGAAACCTCCCGAATTTAGCTGCTCTGTCCTATATAGTGACATTGGTAGAACTTGGAGAGGGGAGAATTGGCAACAATAACAACAACTGAAACAGACAAAATAAAATGAAGTTTGGAGAAACAACTTTGTAGGACGGGGCCGTTCCTCCTTGTTTTTTTGTTGTTGTTGTTTTTTTTTTTTTGTTGTTGTTGTTTTGTTTTGGTTTTTTTGTTTTGTTTTTGTTTTTGTTTTGGGTTTTTTAGGGGGGTGGGGGTTGGGGGGGGTCTTTGCTTCTGTGTGTGTGTGTGTTTTTTTTGAGGGGGCGGGGGGTCCAGCCGGTTCTTTGCGTATTTATAGTAAACGCTTCTTAAATGCTTGAATCTTCCCTCTTTTGTGATCGAAATGGTACCATGAGCTGTAATGAAAACCCGATTACAACTTGCTAGACGACTATAAGAATTGTCGGATGTTAGAATACAAAGACCCACGATGAAACAGAAGCTTGCACTACGTGCTCATTTTTGCTTTGG
This sequence comes from Batillaria attramentaria, assembly GCA_018292915.2. Lineage (NCBI taxonomy): Eukaryota > Metazoa > Mollusca > Gastropoda > Batillariidae > Batillaria > Batillaria attramentaria. Next base: position 2,262,770 of record JACVVK020000014.1, on the reverse strand, counting down.
CGAGTTTTAGTCCTATCACAAAGCAGGACAAAACGGCTGGTTCCACGTGGCAGACCAATACTAACATGGCAAAAAAAAAACAAAAAAACCTACAAACACACTGGGACGACCATTTAAAAAAAACTTGCCGTCTGATCAGGATGGCTTTTTAGAATTCTCACTGTACCAAACTATGCTTAGTTCTCTTGGTGTGCAGAAGCTAGTTAGTTATTACACAACCTTAAGTATGGTGAAGGAAGAGCGTAGAGGAAGTTGACAACCAAACTTGAGGGTGTCTCCTGATGTACCGAGTGATATCACAGAACAGGTCGTAGATAGTGACGGCGATTCAAGCACACAACCATTACCCAAACACGTGACCACACCCCGTCAACACTAGCGACGTTGGGAGAGCGTGGTACAGAGACTCTGCGGTGAGACAGTGTGGGAGAATTAGCTGTTGTTCCCTATCAAGCTGTTGTATACCGACGAGTATTTTGATCCCATACGCAAATCAACCCTGAGCTTTAGCGAAAAACAACAGCTTCACGGGTGTAAATGCTTTATCGTCCTTTTTTATATTTTGAACGTTTATCTCACTAAAAACTGACAGCCGAAAGCGGCTGCCAATAGCAGACGAACAAGTTTGTACGTCGGTAGATCAGTACTCCGAAAGAATAAAGTGTGTCTTTTTATGCTGGCAAGACGGCGTTAATTCACTCATGTACTCAAATCCAAACAAAAAACACAAGTTCTAAACTTCGACTGAAGACACAAACAAACATGCTGACGCTTTCAATGACATGTAAATAAAATGAAATGAGGTAGGTGAATTCGAAACCGATCAAGACAGCTCAGTCCGTTCACGTTCTGCACGATTACAGTTCGAGCGGCAGTCTTCCTGTCGCGATTCTTCACGAAATATGGTTTTCGGGGGTAGAGCCGTAGGTGTAGTTAGACGGAGGTGAAAGAGAAGAAAGTTGTAGCCCAAGGCCGAAGGCCGAGTGCTACAACTCTCTTCTCTGTCACCTCCTGAAAACTACACCTACGGCCCTACCCCCGAAAATCAACCTATAATCAAAGATCTTGGAAATATAAAGATAGTTCACTTACCTCCCTTTGAGGGACAACGCGTAAGAGTTGTCTGCCCGCATTAGCGCGCATCCCGCAGATCTAAGAACTAATGGCAGTATGGCAGAAAGCCAGAAACGACGCAAAAATTCGGGCGTACAATGGTGTGCAGCGCCGAATTGCTGTAAGAAGCGAACACCAGGAACAGGAAGACCTTTCTTTCGATTCCCCCTTGAAAAAAAGAGGTAGGTATGCCTACGATATCGATGTTGGAGCCAAGATCGGTATCGAAGTTGGAGCCAAGATTATGTTTTCTCCCAAACCTAATACACAGCATCACACGTGAAAACCAAAATCGCCGCATCCACGACATGTGACTGGCGTAAATTTAGAATAGAATCCGCATGCTTGTAAAAAGTCTCTGCTTGTTTGACCCAACCCTACACTAGCCGCCGTAAAACATTTTAACAAAATAAACAAAAACGAAGATGTCAGCGACTGACAGGTGGTCTCCCCCATACATTTCGCATGTGTTTTAGGCCTATGGAAAACACTGATAAGTATTTTCAAAGTTCCGGAGAAGGAACAAAAGATCTACAGACCCATACGCTTAAGTCAAACACGCGTAAGTCGAACTTCGGATACGTCGAAGCAAAAAGTTTTTCCCGGCCAAACTTGCTCTTTGTATGACTAAATTTTCCACGGATAAGTCGAACGAGTACTCAAAAACGGATAAGTCAAAACTCGGTTATGTCAAACGAAATCTGCAATTTTAGCCTCGGATAAGTCGTACCAGTCGCTGGCACGGGAATTTCTTTTTGTCCTTCTGATGCATCAGCGCCAAAACACGGCTTGCACGGAGATTTAACATTTCCCGTGCAAGTACAGGTTGACAGTGTTATGTGTCCTGCGGGCCTTAGGGCTGGTTATCTTGGGTGGTAGAACACGAAATTGGCGAGAAACACGTGCAAGAACAGAGCTAGGCGTGAGATCTGACCCTGTGCCCATGGTCTCTGAGGTTTTCTGTCGCCAGTGTTAACAAGGTGATTTGCCGTCGGATTCGGAGGGTAAGCAGTGCGTTATTCCTGGTGTGTGAAATGAATGTGTGTGTGTGTGTGTGTGTGAGAGAGAGAGAGAGAGAGAGCGAGCGAGTAAGAAAAAGAGAGAGAGAGTTTGCCGGTTGGTGCCGTTACAGTTGGATCTTTCTGCTATTTGACTGCGTGTGTTTCTATGACGTTGCACTAGAATTTATTGAGCACATGCGATCCTATGACTGCGAACGCGCGCGCGCGCACACACACACACACACACACACACACACACTGACGCGCGCGCGCGCGTGCAGATGACGCTGCTTATCTTACAAGCAGGGTGGGTGGGTGTTTGGGGGTTTAACGTCCTTTTCCACCACATAGGGTGATATCAAAGACGGGGCAACGATGAAAAAGCCAGCACAAATATTTGGTCCTAGCCGGGATCGAACTCACGACCCGAGCATTAGAAGTCCAACGCTCTACCATTCGATCACCCCGGCTCCCTGACGCTGCTTATCTTACAAGCAGGGTGGGTGGGTGTTTGGGAGTATAACGTCCTTTTCCACCACATTAGGGTGATATCAAAGACGGGGCAACGAGAAAAAAGGCCAGCACAAATATTTGGCCCCAGCCGGCGGGATTCGAACTCACGACCCGAGCATTGAGAGTCCAAGGCTCTACCATTCGGCCACCCCGGCTCCCCCTAGAAAAGAAGAAGAAAACATAAGCTGGAAACTTATCACCGTTTGGTGCCAGGCAGCTTTCATGTCAGAACGAAACAGCCATCAGAAAAAACTTGGCTTTCTCCTTCCTCTGCATTGCATGTGTGACTATAGTACGACCACAGCAGGTGCAAATGACAAAAGGGGGCGAACTATACCAACGCAGCAGCAGTAAGCTCATGTTGACCAGGGAAAATAAATTTCAGTTTCCAAACCAAATCAGGGGGTGAAAAGGTGCAACTCGCTTAACTCGAAGCTAGAGTCGAAATTCGACTTTATCCGTCGTCACGGATAAGTCAAACTTCGGATACGTCGAACAAAAATCCATTTCCCCTGCGAATTTGACTTAAGCGTGTTCGACTGTAGTTTGGCTTTCACTGCTTTACGCACGTAGTGCATTTCCTTCGATGTGTTCAAGTGAAACTAATACGAAACACAGAAAGATCGAATAGCTGTGCGAGAGATCCAAAGATGGACGCATCCGCTGAATAGCCTACTTCTTGTTCACTCAGCATTAATCATATCTGCGACCGACGATCCAGCAGAATCTATGTTGTCATATGGTTTTACAATGGTTAGAATGAAGTTCAGCCGGATAATTTTGTTTTCTGTGCGTGTGCGTGTGTGTGTGTGTGTGTATCAGTGCAACCTGCCGCTAGCACAGTTCAACTCAACGTTATTTGTAAAGTAAAAAAAAAAAAAAAAAAAACACCACCAACAAAACAACACCAAAACCTGATGTCTGCGCCTGCCACGTGTTTTTACTGCTGTTTGTTTACACTGCATGCAAACCTCTTGATTTTTAAGAAAAGAGCTATTTACATACCTTCAGATTTCCCCCCGACAGTGTGTCGAAATGGAAAAAGTGCTGATGAACGTACCTGCCGCCGTATGAGTGACAACTCTGTGTGTGTGTGTGTGTGTGTGTGTGTGTGTGTGTGTGCAAAGAAACAGGCTGTTTGGAAGCACTTCTGTTTTGAAGTTCACATGTGGGTTCTCACCTGGGAAGACCCACACCGCCGACTGATGCTTCGTTTCAGGGTCGTATTGGTATACCCAGGTTTCGTCTCCTGTTACGATGTCCCATACCCGAGGGGACCTTCCTCCGTCAAATTTTCTTAGCATGTGGGTGCACCAGTTCACCCTACCCCAATTCTGCTCTTCAGTCAGTTTGTCGGCACCCAACGGGTACAACGTTTCCCTATGCCAAGGCAGTCGTGAAGGATGCAAATGAGATTTCCCGATGAAATCTTCATGATATCCTGTGTTATACAGCCTACATCATTTTTGGATCCTTCTTAATCAGGGATTCTACCCTAGAGACGTTTGCTGGGGTAACGGTCGTTGCCATTCGACCACAACGGTCATCGTCTTCAACTGTTGTCTGGCCAGACATGAACCGTCGGAACCACCTAAAACCAGTGGCTTTGGACAGAGATTGATCTCCAATACAGTGTTTTAAACTTTGACAACAGCCCTAAAAAGATTTTCCCCGGCAGTAGTCACAATACACCATGGCTCGAAAATCCCTTCCAGAAAGGTGAACATTGCTGGCAAAAGACCCGTCTCCCTTACCGGACATTTTGTCGCATTGAATATAAACGTTTGAACGGAATCAAGTAATTTTTGTTTTCATAAGTATTATGAAACTGGTCTACGGTGTGGTGTAAACAGAAAAGTAGTGAAGTCATTAGTTCGTCCAGGTTGCAAAACATAATGAGAGGCCCTCGTATCTGCGTCATCCGCGTGTGTTTACTGTTTGTTTACACTGCAGGCACACGTACCACTTGAGGTCTTCTTTTTTTTTTTAACAAGAAAGCGAAAAAATGGTTGTTTTTCAAAAGGAATATCAAAAGAAGGATTTCCCCGTTTATATTTGTCTGTTATTTGAACAGTTCGGCGCAGAACACAATTGCAAGCCCGGCTTTTGTGATCGCTTTCCACTTTCCGCCATGCTGTCACTATAGGGGCCAGATCTAGGATGCGCGCTAATGCGGGCAGACAACTCTTCGCGTTGTCCCGCTATATATCTCTCTTATGAGGGCAGGAGTGACGCGTCTTTCTGATTCCAAGGTCTTTGCTATAATAGTTCTGTTTTCATTTGAACTCTGAAAACTGAAGTTTAAAGACAACAGTTTGGAAACAGTTAATAGCTTCTCCCTCCATGCTAGCTTCCAAGAGAAAGTCTATGAGGCGCCATTTGGATGAATCTCTTTGTTGAACAGCACATCTATCGCACTGTTTGTGTGTTTGGCATGTACGAAACTGTGCTGAAATTATCATATCAGTTTATGAAACCTACCTTAGTGAATAATCTGAGTTTTAGAAACCGAGTTTTCGCGTAAAGCTGAGTTGTAAAACCAAGCTTCAGCTTTGGTGGAAAGCAGCAAGCACATTTGTTGCAAACGTCGCTCCATATGAAATCCGTGATTGGCCGCTCCCGCTTGAAATTTTCCCATGACTTCTTTGGTATAGGCCTAGATATGTACGTGAAATGTTTGTTGTATTGTCTATGCAGTTTGTCGTGTTCATCTTCGAAACGGTTGGTCCATTTCTATGCGTTCTCTTATTATTTGCATGCTTCAGAGTCCTATCAGTATCGCTATGCTGACACAGCTACCTGCCGCTGCAGAAATGATCACAGTGGCGGGCGACTTCCCGTTTGGCGAATCTTTCGTTAGATTTGCGAGGTCTGTGTCTACAAATCGGCAAAAAATCCGTCTGCGTTCGCGCATGTTGATATTTATTGACAGTCATAAAAAGATTTCAAATCACTTACCGTTTGCACGTGATCTTCGGCTGAGCTATTTCCGAAACGAGTTTACGGCTCCGCAGCAAGGAAACAGTAGAAAGTCAAGCGCTCATGGGACCCCACTGGATTGGCTCGTTTACTGCAATGTCAAGGGTACTGGAATTTTTTTTAAGCCTGGTGGGTTTTAGACAGCGACTTTAGTAGTGTTTACGATGGTATCATCTTTGTTTACAAAAATATCGACCTACTTTCCCGTGGCGGTACATCCAGGGCTACCGCACGGCTCTCCACCAATCGCTGTAGGAAAACTAAAATGAAATGAAAACGATAATATTTGTAGTACAGTACACCGATTAAAGTGTCCTTCCACCAACAGCTACATTTAAACTGCATGCGTGATTCAAATGATTCAAGAAGCTTCTGTTCAATCGGAGATCTAGACAACGACTCTTCAGCGTTTTTAGTATAAGGTCAGAAATCTCCATTTCAAAAACACCCCCCAAAAAAAAAAAAAATGCAGGCCTGAGTTTCAGATCACAATTATGATCTTCCACACGATCTGTCTCTCCTCAGAGTCTCTGTACGTCCCATCGTCGCAAGTGTTCGGCTGACAGTGTGTTGACGGGGTGTGGTCACGTGTGTGATGCTTGACTCGCCGTCACTAACTACGACCTGTGCTGTGACGTCACTATGAAGTTTGGTTGTCATGTTCTTAAGACTCTTCCTTCACCATGCTTAAGGTTGTGTAATAACTTACTAGCTTCTGCACATCTCGAGAACTAAGTGTAGTTTGGTTTGGTGGGTATTCTGAAATCCCATCCTGATCAGAGAGCATGTTTTCGACGATCGTCCCAGTGTCTTTTGTAATTTTTTTTTTTTCAGTCATGTTAGTATCGGTCTGCCACGTGGAACTGGTCGTTTTGTTCGCAAAGTTGTTTTGTGATAGGACTATACTCGCCAAAGCAAAAACGAGCAAAGGCTGACGTAGTGCTGGCTTCTGTTTCATCGTGGGTGTTTGTATTCTAACATCCGACAATTCTTACAGTCGTCTAGCAAGTTGTTAGTTGTAAGTTTTAATCGGGTTTTCATTCCAACTCATGGTACCGTTCCGATTACGAAAGAAAAAAGATTCAAGCATTTTATAGGAAAAAACGTGTATACAGAAATCCACAACGGGGTGGACACACACAAAAAAGAGAAAAAAATAGCAGAAATAATATAAAATAAAATGAAATAAAATAAAATAAAACTTTTCACAGTGGTTTTTATGGATGAATTTTCTTTGGTTATGGATGATTTTTTTTAACACGTTATACCAACCTTTAAAAATCGAAAAAGAAGAAAGAAAAAAAAAAGAAAATCCGAAACGGAAAAAAGAAAGCGATGATACAAAAATAAAATTACACAAGTTACGACCCACTATTTATCATTTCTCCCGGTTTAAAAAAAAAATGTATTACAAAAGCTAAAACGAAGATAGTCTTTTTGATTCTTAAAAAATACAAGAAACCAAAAAATACAAGAAAAACAAAACACTTCTGTTTTGGATGAATAAAATAAAAGAAAAATGTCCCAGTCGTTATGGGTGAAAAACAACGATACGTTATACTACACTTTAAAATAGAAGACAAAATTTCCGAAACAAACAAAAAAGAAAGGGATGATACAAAATAAAATCACACAAGTCACGTGCTATTGTTTAACAATTTTCTCGATTTTTTTTTAAATTTTATATTACTGTATTACAGTAGGTAAAGCGGAGACATGTCTTTTTGTTGGTCGTATTCATGCACGCACGCACGCACGCACGCACGCACACACACACACACACACACACACACACACATATATATACGCACACATACACACGCATGCACGCACACACAGATGTAAATTGCGTTAAACCAGAACAAAAAAACAAAACTGTGGTTTGAATAAATATTGGCAACTGAGCAATGTTGCTGGTCGTATTTACAAAAATTCTATTTATTTAAAAAAAAAAAATTTGTAATTTATAAGCTCATCCCATCCGATCTTTCATTAAACAAATTAAAGTGTCTGTCAGTAGTATTAAAAGCAAATTTCAAGTATGGACACTTCTCAGTTTGTAATTTTTGTTTGTCTTTAGAAAAACAGCTTTGAATGGGGCAGAGACAAAACAAAGACTGTGAGGTTTCTCCAGTCAATACATTCTTTCATGCTCAGTGACGTAACGAGGTCTGTTTCATAGACACCTTACATGCACACTATGCTACTGTGTTCTTTTTGGCGGGAGTTGTGCGGCGTGCGTGTGCATGTGTGTGTGCGTGTGCGTGTGTGTGTGTGGACGGATGTAACCATGGCTATCTCGTAAACCACCTCGTTGGAGGGCTGTTTACTTTAAGATGAAAATGGGCAGTCATAATTATTCTCCTGAGGTAAGTTTCACGAATTTTCACTAGCCTCATTTTTAGAAGAGTTGTCGCCATTTAAAGAAATCAGTCATGTTCAAATGCCTTCGTTTTGTAGGCTCTGGAAGTTCATCCAGTTGAGCTGAATGGGTTCGTAGCACAGCTCTGTAGCTCTGACAGATTGTGTGTAAAAAAAATATTTCTGATGTAGGGTGGTTTGCATAATTATAAGGCCGACTATCTGTGAAAAGACTGCTACAATTTACTCATCATCCAGGCGTTTTTGTCAAGTGACAACTACATATATGACAGAACTACTGCACTGTTATATCTTGAATATTAGAGTAATAGAGCTTATATGTTTGTTTGTTTTTTTTTCCAAGTTTCTGCGAGAAGCGCCCCTCCCAATAGTGTCAACTGGGCGATTTCGTAAGTCCAATCCACGGTATTGAAGTCCACATTTCACCAGCCCTTTACTACTAACAACTCGCTAGACGACTATAAGAAATTGTCGGATGTTAGAATACAAATGTAGCCGAGTGATTTGTACCCTCTCGCCCACTGCTCTGTGTTCTCCGGCCAGCTCTGTACAGTACCCTTTGTTCGCCTGTACGCTAGCCGCACGCGTGCAGTGTTGCGTATCCACGATGGCGCATGTGCCAATTTGTTGTGTGTGTTTGTGTCCATTTAGTGTCAAAAATCTTTGCAGTCGTTTAACCTGGAGTTATCCTGTAAACTGTAGTAGTTTAAGGAGAGCTTGTGCTTTCTAATCATCTTTTGTTCTTAGCGGTGTTTATAGTTTAACGTGTGTATTTTGCCATTTTCACCACTTTTCAAATCCTTAGTCCCGGTCTTTACGCTCTTTAACTCAATTCCTCCCAAGTAAGTTTGGGCTTGTGCACGAGTGGCCTCACTTTAAAAAAAAAATCGTAATAAATTAATGTCTGCATGGATTTAAATTTGGCTTACTGGGAGTGTTGCACTTTGATTATATTCGTGTTTGCTGCAGTAAGAGCCGTCAAGGAACCGTTAATCTTAACTTTCGCATAAAGGACCAAAACCGAAAAAGAGTCAGAAACGTGGATTACTCGTGCGCGGTACGAAATGTGTTAATCGCAGATAGGAAATTCTCTGTATTTTGATAAGAATCCAAACCTAAAACATTTTAAAGTATTTTTCACGCCCTTTTAGATAGAGTTTGTTGGAAGTTTCTAGCTGTTATATTACGCCTCTTTGGTCAGTTTTCTGTGTGTAAGAAACACAAACTTCGCTGTGACTAGTCCACGTTCTTTGTTTTCTACTGTACGACTGGGCGGTGCTTTCCTTCCGGGCAGTGCCGAGCCCTTAAAGATCTAAGCTCCCAACAAAAAGCTTTCCAAAGTGTGAAAAAAAATTACAGAGTCGACCGTGCAAGCACAATCAACTCTGTCACAGTTGCAGAGTTTTAAGCGTCCCTGAAATCCCAATAAAAACCAAGGGCAGCCTGATTTCACAGCTCAGTTTGCGTTTTGACACTGAGCGAGAAAGATCGTGCAGCACTCGACATCCCCTAGACACTGAAGCGATATGTCTCGCTCACTGACCAAAAGCCAAATAATGTCACGGCAAACTCGTGCTCTGGTTTTATAAGGGTCCCCGACCCCGAAGCGCTGAAAACTCAGCAACTGTGACAGAGTTGCCTGGGTTATGCACAGTTGAATGAGTCGCAGTTGCGGCTTTTTGCCGAGACTTTTAAATAGCCGCGTACTACGCTTTGCTGGACAGTCGCCCGCCAGCCAGCCCTGCCGCGAGTTACTGCATGTCTCTACGATCTTTGCTCTCCACTCTGCGTTGGACATCTTTTCTGAAATAAACTCATGTTATAGCGACCGCTGTGTTTGGCCTCCCTGCCTGCATGTACCGGACCCTCCCTGGCAGCCCGGTTACACAAACACCCAAGATGAAACAGAAGCTAGCACTACGTCGGCCTTTTCTCGTTTTTGCTTTTGCGAGTACAGTCCTATCACAAAGCAACTTTGCGAACAAAACGACAAGTTCCACGTGGCAGACCGATACTAACATGACTGAAAAAAATTACAAAGACAATGGGACGATCGTTGAAAGCTTGTCCTATGATCCGGATGGGTTTTCAGAATATTCACCGCACCAAACGACGCTTAGTTCACTTGATGTGCAGAAACCAGTTAGCTATTACACAACCATAAGCATGCTGGAGGGAGAGCCTAAAGAACATGTGACAACCAACCTTCATAGTGATGTCCCAGCACAAGTCGTAGTTGGTGACGGCGAGTCAACCGTACAACCATCAGCCACACACGTGACCACACCCCGTCAACCGAACACTAGCGACGTTGGGAGAGCGTGGTACAGAGACTCTGAGGTGAGACAGATCTTGTGGGAGAATACCCAATAATCACTAGTCCTTTACTGCACACGTAGGTGATGCAGAGTTAACTCCTACAGTCCCCGGTGGCGCTTTTCTTGTCCAATCCGCTATACAGGAACGTTGTATGTCGCTACTTACGAGGTGACATCAAATTGCGTAATTGGTCGCAGGTTTCAACGCAAGCATTCGTGGGTAATCACAATGTAAAATGAATGCATGCAGTACGCTAGCCGTGAATGTCGATGAAAAATGATGTGCAGGATTTCGGTTCTGATTAAAATAAGATTTAAACCTGCAATTCACTGTATTTGGCGTGGTGTAGGTGTCATCAGCTTGGAATCGATTCTGATTTGACTTATCAACTTGTGCAGAGCGCGTAGACTTGAAATTCTGTTTACTTCGAACATTATTTCCAAGGATAATGTGCCAAGTTACTAACGTTTTCTTGTGTACCAGAAATTCATGTGAAAAACATGTACCTAGTATGACTGAACAGTCATACAGTCTGCAACGTCAGGGATAGTATCGTTCCATCCTGACCGCATGCACAGCAGAAGAAATCGCAAAAAGTGGTAGGACTAAAATCTTCAAAATCTTTGCTTAGAACTCGCGGAGGGAGGGGGGAGGGGTCTCGTTCTGGTGTGATCACTGGGGTTAGAATCTGACTTGATTTATCGTAATTGTGATCTGATACTCAGGCCTGCGTTTTTGTTGTTTTTGGTTGGTTTGTTTCTTTATTTGTTTTTCCACATTACTTACTAAGGGCAGGTGGTCCTTTTTAACACGATGCACCTAAACTCATGTAAACCACGTGGTTTGTCTATTAACTCGCACGGTCTACATCAGGGGGTGTACCATTTCAACCTGACCGCATGTACAAACGAAGAAATCATAGTTCCGGACGAGGGAGTGTTTCAAATCAGTGGGGACATCATCACGTCGACTATACACTCATGTTTACTCCGAATATTCACATCGGAAGACAAATTCATTTCTGTAGTGATTGAGCATTTTTACTACGAACTCGTTGATGGGCTGCCCGACAGTGTTACTGCGGACGTAGAGCTCACCATTAAGGGAGGAAGAACATATGAGGACTGGGATCACTACAGACAAGACATTTTTTCTCACCCTTTTGTGGTTCCCTCAACGGCGTCTAAGATGTACTTTAGAATAAAAGCTGACTCTAACGTCAGGAGACAGTTTCTCAGGTTTCGCTTCATCGTTACAAACACGCCAGGAGATAAATTGCTACCAAAGGTCGTAATGTCACCCACAACCGGTTACATCACGACTTTTGCTTTTGATGGACAGACACAATACGCGCATGACACAAATGGTGTCGCCCGGTTCATATTATCCTCCGGTGAGATGATTATGATCAGTTTCCCCCACTTTCATCTGGAAAACAGTGATGACTGCAGCTCAGACCAACTGAAGCTGTCCCACGTTAAGACCGTGGATAACTCCACTGGGCTGTGGTGTGCATGGACTAAATGTGGATATGATGATATTCCTTTGCTGTTCTACTGCAGCATGTTACTGCAGTTCAACTCTGATAATTTAGAAAGAGGAACTGGCTTCAAGATGTTTTACTCTATCCACCCCGAATCTGAGACACCTAAAAAGGAGTTGGATAGCGGTCTCTTCAACTGTTCCGTTCCACACTACGACAGCTTCCAGCTTCACTTCAACTGTAACCTGGCCATAGACTGTGTAGCAGGTGAAGATGAGAGGGACTGTCCCTACACCAGCACCGCATGTGGTCAGGGCTTCATTGATGCAGGCAACAAATGTTACCGTTACATCACTGTCAGAAAAGAGATCACGTGGTATGACGCACACGAACAGTGCAGAAACTTTAGTCAGAGACTGGTCAGCCCGCGAACACCTGTTGAATGGGAGACTTTCGAAACAATTCTCGGTTTCGGTAAGAAAACGTTTGGTGTCTTTGTTGGTCTGACAACCTCCCCGTCCAGCATGGCCCCCATGTACAGAGAGGTCTGGCAGTGGGAAGACCAGACCATGGCGTTTTACGTGAATGTTCGCGGACGGAAAACATCGAAGCCAACGTGTGCCTACGTTCCCCCTGTCTACACAGACTTGTTGCACTCTACAGGTTGTAGTACTCCGATGTACGTGCATTTTCTGCTTTGTGAGAACGACAAACACGTAAATTCCACAGACAAACCTGACGTCATTCAAGAATTCATTAATCCACCATCGGTTCCGACGGTCGTTTGCCTTCACCATATGGCGTTGGTGAGATGCCCTGACCGTCACGTGACACGGGACTTTCTGTCATGTGATGCTGACGCTCACTGTGGAGTTCCACACAACATGGTCTCGTGCTCTACGCCCACATCAGGTGACATGGCCATGTTTGCGTGTGACAGCCGTTCTCAGACAGTCCATTACACGCTGGTCTGTGACCATAGACGGGACTGTGCAGATGCTTCTGACGAGGCGTTTTGTGTGTTCACTGCATGCCCAGAGCGACGATGTAAAAACCAGCAGTGCGTATCGGATGATCAATGGTGTGACGGCATGCAGCACTGTATCGACGGTTCGGATGAAGAGTGTGTTCAGTTCGTGTCCCGTCTTGAGCCCTCTATTCCCCCACCGGCTGTGGTCAGTCTAGACGGACATGGCGGCTACACCATCCGCGCACTTCACGTTGATGATCCCTGTCCAGTGACGCATTTCCGGTGTCCACAGGGCTACTGTCTTCCGGTGTACTTGCGCTGTAACGGAGTGTACGATTGCCCGGGTCTCGAGGACGAAAGAGACTGTGACAAGTACGCTTGTCCCGGGTTTTACCGCTGTCGAGCCTCCAGCGTGTGTCTGCACACAGATCATGTTTGTGACGGCGTGTTCCAGTGTCCTCAGCAGGACGACGAGGTGCTGTGTACAATCAAGTGTCCACAGGCGTGTTACTGTCAGGGGTTGGCCTTTGTTTGCAATCAGACTTTTCCAGCCAGGTCCTACCCCGACCTTCGCTACCTTGATGTTAGTGGCTCCGGAATGACGCTTAACAATCTGACGGAAAACACTTACTTGGTGAGATTGAGTCTGTCAGCGTGCGGTTTGATGACGTTACCTACCATAACGCTCCCCAACCTCAGATGGCTGGACCTCAGTGCTAACGCTCTCACTAGTGTCAACATGCAGACTTTTTCCAGCCTGAAAAACCTGCGTGTACTGAGTCTGTCCGCCAATCCCTTGACCTCTCTGAACAGCAGAGCTTGCTGGTTGCATCAGAACCTCCACACCGTGGACCTGTCTCTAACGAAGCTCGACACTTTCAATGGGCGGGTTCTGGCGACGTTTCCTAACGTACGAAGGCTGAACATTTCTCAGGGTGCCCTCACTGCCATCACCCAGGATGGGTTCTTCTCCACACCTGATCTTCAGGTGCTCGACGTGAAGGAGTCTCCACTAGAAGAGTTTCCCCGCCATTTGCTAACAAACCTCACGTCTTTAGACTTTGTGTACGCCAGTAACTTCAAGCTGTGTTGTCCAACGGTTATTCCCAAGAATTTAAACCCCAACAACTGTCATGCTCCAGTGGACGAGATATCTTCGTGTGAGGACCTGCTACGCTCCAATGCGTACCGTGCATGTTTGTGGGTTATGGGTACCATGGCGATTATTGGAAACGTTGGCAGTTTTGCTGTACGGGTCCTCTACAAGAAAAATGCCAAGACCGGTTTCCATGTCTTCGTTACCAACCTGAATCTGGCCGATTTCGCAATGGGCGTGTACCTGGTCATCATAGGCGCTGCTGACCAGGTATACCGCGGTAAATACTTATGGAATGATAAACTGTGGAAAGGCAGCGTAGCGTGTAATATAGCCGGCTTCCTGTCTCTTCTATCCAGCGAGGTGTCGGCCTTATTCATCTGCCTCATCACCCTCGACAGATTCCTCGTTCTGCGCTTTCCCTTTAGCGTGCTCTGTTTCGGTACACGTTCTGCCACGGCGGCGTCTGCAGTTCTCTGGGCCGTTGGTGTCGTTCTAGCTACCGTTCCCTTGTTACCTGTGACGTCAGAGTGGGAGTTCTACAGCCAGACCGGCATCTGCATTCCACTTCCTATTACGCGCAGGTCATTTAGGGGTCAAAGCTATTCCTATGGCGTCATGGTCGTTTTTAACTTCGTCCTTTTTTTACTGATTGCCTCCGGCCAAGTTCTCATTTTCGCCGCCGTACGCAAGAACTCCATCACCAAGAGTAACCAAGACAACCAGGACGCTACCATCGCCCGCCGCCTGACCACCATCGTGTTATCCGACTTCCTGTGCTGGTTCCCCATCAGCTTGCTGGGGCTGTTGGCCTCAACAGGTACTCCGATCTCCAGTGAAGTCAACATCGCCATAGCAGTTTTCGTCCTGCCTTGTAATTCAGCTCTGAACCCCTTTCTCTACACCTTCAACGTGTTCATGGAGAAGAGAAGAAAGGCAGCAGAAGCACGCTTGTTGCAACAGCTGATTCGCAAAGCCGGGACTGTGGCCGTGGATACGGACCGAGCAAAGAGGCGAGCTATGGGCTTGTGTAGTGCAGAGACACAGACCGACACGTCAGAATAACCTAGGACATTATCCCGACTTCCAGAGAATCGGATGGTTCACGTAGATCAACGCTCGACTCCTGGGAAGGTCGAATCGTCAACTCCAGGGAAAACAAAACTTTCTATGATTTGTAGCTAGATATAAATTCGCTGTCGATCCCTCGACAAAGAAATTGTCATTTAAGTACTGTTTCGTGTGCCTCAGTACTTTCGTGTGATTACTTATTGTTTATTGCGAATAAATGCCACTTCTGCATTATTCGTTGCACTCCGCCTCCGGCCTGAAAACTGTACAAAACCAAAGGCTGATCTCATAACTCTCTCTCTCTCTCTCTCTCTCTCTCTCTCTCTCTCTCTGTGGGGGAGCCGGGGTGGCCGAATGGTAGAGCGTTGGACTCTCAATGCTCGGGTCGTGAGTTCGAATACCGCCGGCTGGGGCCAAATATTTGTGCTGGCCTTTTTTCTCGTTGCCCCGTCTTTGATATCACCCTTATGTGGTGGAAAAGGACGTTAAACTCCCAAACACCCACCCACCCTGTGTGTGTGTGTGTGTGTGTGTGTGTGTGTGTGTGTGTGTGTGTGTGTGTGTGTGTGTGCTTTCAAATTATCAGAATGCTGGAAAAATAAAAAAAAACAGATACACACATGCAAAAACACACTCGTTACAACGCTGTACTACTTTCTACAACAGAAACCAGATTTTTAAAAAAGTTCGTTGACAAATTGTATTAGGGAACTGTCACAGGGAAAATCATAAAAGAACATTGGTGATTCGTTTAAACTACAATTCACCTTTCACTAATGTGCTAACATGCGTGAACCACATGAGTTATGTTGAATACTATATGATGCTAAAGACCTACACATATACTAACTACAAAGAGAAGCGAGGCAATCTATGGGAGTTAGTGGAGAAGTAATTAAGATGTTAGTTTCTGCGCCATCCCCTGCCGGTCAATGGACCAACTCAGACCTAAGGACCAGTTCTGCTCTACTTAACCGACCTCAGTACATCTTTAAATCTCAACTTAAAACACATCTTTTCCCCATGCAGTAGAACCAACCCCCCATGCCCCTCCCTTCCCCGCTCTCCATCTCTGCATGCCACCTGCAAAAAAAAAAAAAAATCTGTGTGTGTGTGTGTGTGTGTGTGTGTGTGTGTGTGTGTGTGTGTGTTGTACGTTATA
Source organism: Batillaria attramentaria (assembly GCA_018292915.2). Classification (NCBI taxonomy): domain Eukaryota; kingdom Metazoa; phylum Mollusca; class Gastropoda; family Batillariidae; genus Batillaria; species Batillaria attramentaria. The sequence continues at coordinate 2,246,681 of JACVVK020000014.1, read as the reverse complement.
TACGCTGTTTTTATGTTATGTTTATGTACGCGCCCTGAGCTCTTGCGAGATGGGGCGCCACAAATACCCTTTATTATTATTATTATTATTACAGGATAGTCAGACTTATGGACCAGTTCTGCTCTGCTGAACCGTTGCTGTATGTGCGCTCAGTATTTATCTTTGTTTTACCTAGTTGTAATTGTTATTTGTTTTCTACGCTTTTTTTGTAACCGGGAGTTCGAGAAATAAGCATGAAGGTGCAGCGTCTCCTGAATGTCCTAGGTTTATATTGCCCCGTAGATCAGATTGCACCAGTTGCCCAACGTTACATTTTTTTTCACGTAGTGCAGACACACTTAGCCGCGAATTAGTCTTTGTGGCTTGCGCGGCTTTAAGCCCTAAAAACTCACTCACTCACTCTACTGAACCAACCTCAGTACAGGGTAGTCAGACCTATGGACCAGTTCTGCTCTACTGAACCAACCTCAGTACAGGATAGTCAGACCTATGGACCAGTTCTGCTCTACTGAACCAACCTCAGTACAGGATAGTCAGACCTGTGGACCAGTTCTGCTCTACTGAACCAACCTCAGTACAGGATAGTCAGACCTGTGGACCAGTTCTGCTCTACTGAACCAACCTCAGTACAGGATAGTCAGACCTATGGACCAGTTCTGCTCTACTGAACCAACCTCAGTACAGGATAGTCAGACCTGTGGACCAGTTCTGCTCTACTGAACCAACCTCAGTACAGGATAGTCAGACCTGTGGACCAGTTCTGCTCTGCTGAACCAGCCTCAGTACAGGATAGTCAGACCTGTGGACCAGTTCTGCTCTACTGAACCAACCTCAGTACAGGATAGTCAGACCTGTGGACCAGTTCTGCTCTACTGAACCAACCTCAGTACAGGATAGTCAGACCTATGGACCAGTTCTGCTCTACTGAACCAACCTCAGTACAGGATAGTCAGACCTGTGGACCAGTTCTGCTCTGCTGAACCAGCCTCAGTACAGGATAGTCAGACCTGTGGACCAGTTCTGCTCTACTGAACCAACCTCAGTACAGGATAGTCAGACCTGTGGACCAGTTCTGCTCTACTGAACCAACCTCAGTACAGGATAGTCAGACCTGTGGACCAGTTCTGCTCTGCTGAACCAGCCTCAGTACAGGATAGTCAGACCTATGGACCAGTTCTGCTCTACTGAACCAACCTCAGTACAGGGTAGTCAGACCTATGGACCAGTTCTGCTCTACTGAACCAACCTCAGTACAGGGTAGTCAGACCTATGGACCAGTTCTGCTCTACTGAACCAACCTCAGTACAGGATAGTCAGACCTATGGACCAGTTCTGCTCTGCTGAACCAGCTACAGTGCATAGTACTTTTTGTTGCAGTCCTCCTTCAGGTGTCCAAGCGGTACGACGGTAAACACCAAAAGAACTACAGGGCCTTTCAGGGAGGTTGGGGCCGCGATAACGCTGCGATTTGATGGAGCCGCGATAGCTCTGCGAGTTGATGGGGCCGCGATAGTGCTGCGTGTGGATGGGGCGGCAAAAGCGCTGAGTGAATGGGGCCGCGATAGCGCTGTGAGTGGATGGGGCCGTGATAGTGCTGCTAGTGGATGAGGCCGTGATAGCTCTGAGCTCTTGGCTGGTTCGGCAGTAAAGGAACATATTCCTTTGAAACGGAGCGATAAGAGAAAGAGCCAACGCCAGTTTGTAAGTTGTTTCTCTATAGAGAAACAACTTCATGGGATGGGGCAGATTTCGCTGCGCGCAGCAGCAAGTTTCAGTGGTACAAAACAAGGCTGTGAGGTTTCTCCAGACAATACAGTGGACTTCGGATATAAGAACAGCGCCGGGGCCAGCATTTGGGTGTCCTTATAAGCGAGGGATCTTATAAGCATACCTCGGATATAAGGTCAGTTGTGCTAGTGTGTGTCCTTATAACCAAGGAAAGAAGAAAATATTGTGGACAAGCTAAAAAGAGTCGTATATCGACCTCTAATGGTCTGCGTGCGTGCGTGCGTGTGTGTGTGTGTGTGTGTGTGTGTGTGTGTGTGTGTGTGTGTGTCCACGGCAATCTCTTGCTTGTTTAAGCCTTTGCGTCAATGAACTTGCTGGTTGGCTTGATCTCGATGCAATATACAGTACTCCTCGCTTAACGTCACTATACCGTTTAAGGTCACACCTCTGATAAGATCAATCAGGTTGTTGGTCCCGGCCAAAAGCCTTCTTTGTACCATTTAGAATTCCTCGCTTAGCGTCACCTCGGATAAGGGAAAACCTCGGATTACGTCACCCCCGTTTTGGTTCCCAAATGGAGAAGACTACCGCTTAAGATGAAATCCATGTGATGAGAGTGGCTTCCCTTGGAAACACCCGGATTTGCACTGCGAGGCGAAGACGAAACAGACGAATTTTTATTTCATTTTTATTCCACGAGATGATACCCAAAGAATGAAAATGGAAACTGAAAGGGGGGGGGCTTGTTTTTGATGAACTGACGATAAAGATAGTTTACCGCAGATGAGTATACTTACAAAAGATTTCTTATTTCGTTCAGGGTCCTTTTAGATCTAGAAATTGGTACAATCTTTGTGAAAGAGATAAGAGCTGGAAAGCAGGGAGCAATGTGGCGATATGATGGTGGTGGTGGTGATACTTATGTTGTTAGAGAGGGAGGGAGGGGAGGGGGGAGAGCGAGAGACCTGGTTAATTTCTAGGCTTAGTCGGAAGGCAAGTTGAAGTACTTTTGCTGTTCACGAAACATCAGTGCAACCATCCCTCAACAGGGGCGATCCAAAGGGTTCGGAAAAAAAATAAAAAAAAGGGGGGGGGGGTATATGCATTTGCGTTCGTTTGTGCTTGCGTGTGTGTGTGTGTGTGTGTGTGTGTGTGTGTGTGTGTGTGTGTGTGTGTGTGTGTGTGTGTGTGTGTGTGTGAGTGTGTGTAGAATTACATATTTTGGCGGAAAGTCTTTCGGTCTAAAATTAGAAAAAATGACATAATCGCCAAATATTGAGCTCCTCGGATAAGATCAAGTTTTTTACTGGTAGTTGATCTTATCAGAGGACTGTTTAGCGTGCCCCTCGGATAAGATCAAAAAAAAATTTGGTCCCATGGGGGGTCACCTTAAGCGAGGAGTACTGTAGTTTACTTCTTTTGCGTACGTGAAACATAAATTTAATGCAAATAACTCTAGAAGTTATGTAACAATAGCTGTCTTAATGAAAATGAGAGAGAGAGAGAGAGAGAGTTACGATCACATTTTGACAAAATGACTTTAAAGAATACAAGGATACAAGGAAATTTATTTCAAACTGCCCAACGTATTTGGCTTTTTCTCTTACGATGTTGAGCAAAGTCGCCCTCGGAACTTTCATTTCATCAGCGATGAGATTTTTGCTTTTCTGAGGGTTACGCTCGACCTCTCTAATTATTTCGATTTTTTGTTCGAGAGACAATGCTTTTCTCTTACGCTCCGCCATCTTGTAGAAGAATTAATGTTTCTTGGAAATTCCGGGAAATGAAACGAAACGAAAATGAACCTAGCATAACTTCTACTTTCGGTTCTTATATCCGAGGGGAGGTCGTGTTGGGAACAAGCAGATGGTGTCTTTACAAGCGAGGGTTCCAAAAATAGAATAATCGCAGACTTCCTAGAAATGATCATTCCTACTTGCGGTTCTTATATCCGAGGAAAGTTTGATGTGGGGACCTAGCAAGTGCTGTCCATATAAGCGATGAACCCTATATCAGAGGGTTCTTCTATGCGAGTTTTAATAAGTGATCACAAAGAACAACTTTGGCAGGGACCTGCTTTGGGGTGTCCCTATAAGCGATGGTTCTTATATCGGAGGTCCTTATAAGTGGAGTCCACTGTACATACTTTCGCGCACACTGTGACGTAACGAAATCTGCGTCATAGACACTTGACGTGCACACTATGCTGCTGCGTTCTTTTTCGCGGGAGTTGTGAGACGCGTGCGCGCGCGCGCGCGCGTGTGTGTGTGTGTGTGTGTGTGTGTGTGACTGTGTGTGTGTGTGGCTGTGTGTGTGTGTGGCTGTGTGTGTGGACGGATGTAATGATGGCTATCTCCTAATCACCTCGTTGGAGGCCTTTTTACTTTGAGATAAAATGGGAATTCACCTTCTCCAGACCTACCTTTCACGATTTTTATCCTGCCGCATTTTCAGAAGAGTTATCGCCGATTAAAAAAAAATTCGGTCATGTTACGATTTTTTTTTTTCGAAAAAGTTGTTCAAATTCCTTCATTTTCTAGACTTTGGAAGTTCATCCAATTACACTGACTGTATTCGTGCTACAGCTCTGTAGCTCTGACTGCTTTTGTCTAAAAAAAATATTTCCGAGGTAGGGGTGGTTTGCACATAAGATCAAATATCTATGAAAAGACTACTGCAAATTACTTATCATCCCGGCGTTGTTGTCTAGTGTGACAACTGCACATATGACAGGAACTACTGCACTATTATAGCTTTAGCATTAAGAATAACTGAACTTTTAGATAAACATAGCTTTTTCAAGTTTCTGCGAGAAGCACCGGTCAAAAGAGTTCCAATTTTGCGATTTCATAAGTACAATCCAAGATATTCTAGTCCACGTTTCACCAGCCCTCTAGATCTTCCAGATTTTACGTAAAAATTAATTCAGTCAGGGAAGTCACAAAAGCAACAGGGAAATCACAAGACATGCACAAACCTCATCTGTCATACCACCAGTGTGAGGTTGACGTCAAACGCTTAGGTCACAGACAAAATCAGCAAGTATCGTCACTGCCTCCGACATTTCACCAGCCCTCTAGATCTTCCAGATTTCATGTGAAAAATAATTCAGTCGGGGAAGTCACAAAGCCAACAGGGAAATCACGACATAAACAAGCATCCGCAGACGATCTCAGTGCTAGAGGCTGACGTCAGATGTTTAGTTCACGGAAGACGTCCTCTCTCTCTCTCTTCCTCTCTCTGTATGACTACCTGCCTGAGGCTGACGTCAAATGTCTAGTTCACGGAACTGACGTCTCTCTCTCTCTCTCTCTCTCTCTCTAACTCTATTTGCTGGAATTACAAAATTTGCCCAACCTTTCCAGTTTGGCACCCGACGGATATCTGAAGACACCTGACCTTCCCAAATCTGCACCAAAAAAAATCTCATATAATTATGATTCAAATCAGGGTGGTGCATGACCTTAAGGAGTGTCGCTCTAACTATAGTCACCATCGGAGCCTGAGTCTGACCCTGTGTATCTACTGACCTACGTACCGATAGACCTACGATTTCACTCAATACGTCGGTCTGTAGGTACGTCGGTCTACCGATGTGCACTCGTAGCCTGAGAACCTGCTGAAGTGCGTGACGAGCAACGCTTGACGGAAACCTGAAACTAGTGAAAGTGTGATTGTCATGCACAGACCTAAAAAAAAAGATAGACCCACCGCCGCACGCTGCCACCGCTGCTTGCGAGTGTCGCTATCGCGGCCATCTTGCGAATACCAGAACTCAGAGGCTCTGTGTACAGGACGCCTCGTTCGAAATACAAAGTTCTTTAGAAAGACGTCATCAGAAATGTGACGTACGATAAAGCGGACCAATGCTATGCGCGCTATGTAAACAGCTGATAGCGTCTGGCACTTCCAGGTACTCGCAACATGGCGCGCGGCGGCGTCACTGCAGAGGGTCTATCTTTTTTTAGGTCTGTGTTCTCATGCCAAATACGACGCACAATTGTCAGTAATGGTTGTGTTTTCACCCTCGCCGGCCAGGCAAGCATTACGGATTGTTCCGCATAGGAAGATCAGAAGTGGTCAGCAGTCTGAGACGAGACACACTCTGCACAAGAAAAGCCTTGGTCATCATACTATGGATCGCCCGCAGAACAGAGAGGCGTGCAAAGAGTCAGAGGCCGACAGTGGAACCTACACGGACAGGACAGTGCCAACGTGAACCAAAACAGCACTGGAACACTTTCAGAGACGGCGCTGGGGAGATTACCGAGAGACTGGGTCGAGCGCGTATGGGCTTCTTCCGAGCGCACAGATACCTTATCAAATTGAACTTAACTAAACTGAACTTTGATGGCCCGGAAACCTACAAGATGACGCTAAAATCGTAACCGTTTCTTCGGATTTATTTGCTGAGTGAAGCGAAGAATTTTCGAACACCTGGCTTTGAAATACTGGCGCCTGCGTGCATCCGGAGGGGGGTGTGGGGGTAGGGGGGCGAGGTGGGGAATAAGTGATGTTGGAAGGGGGGGAGAAGGTGTTAGAGGACGTATAATGAAACATCGGTGGAGCAAAGTGGGATGACAGCAGGGGTGAGAGAACAATAGGTGGGGGGGGGGGGGGGTCAAAAATTTGAAGTACCAGCTTGTCAGTGAGGTCATGCAGGATTAGAGACACAACTTTATGGGATGGGGCCATTCCTCCTTGTTCAGACTGCGCCGCTCCCTCCTCCTCTATCAGCTTTTCGGTGTAGGACCAGTATGCTCTGCGAGTAGACACTGAACTTAGTGCTTGAGGTCGTTCAGCTTCTTGCGCAAGTCGTCAGGGAAACTCTTTTTCCACCGCTTGTACATCCTACGTCTCCTCTTGATGAGCTTCAGGGTAGTGTGGAGCACCCACGGCTTGTTTTCAGGACGCGCGGTGGTGTGGGGAACATGCTACTGGACGATGGAGGTGATGCCGTCTTTCAGGGTCGTCCTGATGGGTTCAGTTTCCCTGGTCTCTGAACCAGAATGTCGAGGGCATGGTGTCAGACAATGTAAACAATGTCATGGACAGACAGTCCAGGTAAGGTGTAGGTATCTACACAATACACAGTTGGTTTTTTTTTTCATACCCTCCTCCACCCCCGCCTTTTTACAATTTTCTTTATTTCTTTCTTTTCCTTGTTTTTTCTTTTTTGTTGTTGTGGGGTTTTTTTTTGTTTTGTTTTTTTGGGGCGGTCTTTTGTCTCTTTTTTCTCTCCTTTTTTAAAAGACATCAAATCGTTTAAAAAATAAGTGTTCGAGGCAAGCTGCCATACGGCCTTGCATTAGGAAGGTTCGGTCTCTTACTGTTTGTCTGCGTTGAACTATAAATTACATTGTACTTGGCATGATCACAGGCCTAACTTTGGGACAATCTAAGGGTTTTTTTGTTTTGTTTTTTTTTGGATAATTATTATTATTTTTTTTTTGTACATCAGATATCAAGCCAAATATACAGTTATTATTATTATTATTATTATTATTATTATCTACTGTGACAGTGACGACAAACTAGAGAATGGCCACGTTAGACATCCTAGAGCCTTTATTTTAAGTGCAATTTCAAATTGTGTTGTGCACTTAAGTCAATGCACCATCATGGATAATTGTTAGCAACAGGTAGTGATTTGAAATGTAGACAAACATTTGTGCGAAACCATGTTCCTTTCTGGTTTAGTGACGGGAGGAGTTCACAAATTGTATTAACGAACTGATACAAACAGAATCATGAAAGACTGTTGATTAGTTTAAATACAGCACACCTTTCACTCATCTGCTGACATGCACCATGTCTCTGCGGAGAATTAATAACCTACCATACCCAAACGCATAACCACAAATACCCAAGTCTCAATTTGTTTAAATCGCTTAATGTTTTTTTTTTCCTGTTGATAGCACGAAAACAGGCTCTGCACAGAATATAATATTATTTGGAAGTGGTCGCTCTCATATTTTTGGCGTAAACCGTACCTCATCTGACGGCGCAGGTAACCGTAACGTTGGACAAATGATACAAACTGGTCTGGCAGTAGCGACGCTGCACATCCATATGCCGAGTCAAAATGTTTCGACGTCGATGATGTTGACATAGGGAGCGAGTTCTCCCCGAAGAGTAGTAATACATGTACTTGCTCATCGATGACGATGGGGTATTTTTTTTTCTGCCAAAAAGGCTGTATCTCTGTTCTTTCTGTCTGAAAGAAAGAACCTTCTGGCAGGGAACCATGCCTAATTTTCATGTTATGTCGTGCTCTGTGTCACACGATGTATCCAGTACTAGTACAATACGGACACTTATTCCACAGTAGAGATCAAAGAAAAAGAGGCCGCTATGGATGATAATGCAACTTATCATCTCCTAGGCGCAATAAACCAGCTCGCAACATATAAGATAAGATAAGAGAAGATAAGATAGATTTATTGCTTCTTAGTTACAATTAAGAAGAATTTGCTTTGCTCCTCTTGATAATAAAACACACTTGATATACACAAACATACCATATAAATACATATACACATTCACACACTCAGTCATTGGCTAAAACACAATTTAAAGAGAAGAAGCACTGGCATTGCCTCACATTAAACTATGTTAAACAAGCACTAAGAATAACAGTTAAAAAGGAGGGGCAGGCCTAACACAGAATACAGATCACAGATAACAGCTCTCTCTACGTATAAATCCTTCATCCACACACATCCTATCTTCTGAGCTCGCACAAGCACCCGCATCCACCCACACACATCACAGGGTAAGATATTAGATAGGTTGATTCACTAGTGTTCATATATAATGTCAATGCATAGGACGGGTATACTATTACCCAGTAAGTAAGGAGTTTAACTGGAGTGCTTCCACACCAACATTCCTATAACCACTGGTAGTGCAGAAGTGAGTGAGGGGTTAAAACAGAAGAAATATAGATGAAAGGGCCGAATTTGTCCAAGCCTGGACAAGTGGGGTGGGTATTTGGGAGTTTAACTCTTTGACGACGGAGAAATCGTGTGTCAGAAATTGCGCTCCGTCGTCAAAGAGTTAACGTCCTTTTCCACCAAATGTGCGTGATTTCAAAGACAGGGCAACGAGAAAAGGACCAATACAAATATTTGGCCCCAGCCGGGATTCGAACTCACGGTCTGAGCATTGGGAGTCCAATACGCTCTATCATTCGACTATCCCGGATTCCCCCCAGCCGGTGCAGCAGGGAACAACAAAGTAAAGCTGAAACGAAGAACCTGAAAAGGAATGCATCTTACTGTTGGAAAGTTGTCTGCGCGGGTAGATGAGTGTTTTCCCAATAGTTTGCTACAAACTCCAGTCTATAGAGTTTATAGGGTGGGTGGGGTGGGTGTTTGGGAGTTTAACGTCTTTTTCCACCACATATGGGTGATATCAAGGACGGGGCAACGATGAAAAAGCCAGCACAAATATTTGGCCCCAGCCGGAATTCGAACCCAGGACCCGAGCATTGGAAGTCCAACACTATAGAGTTTACAGTATACGAACTAGGGGCGAAGTAACACTGATGGCCCATCTAAGTGAAAGGAAAAACAGTATACGAAACGTCCGAAAACGGCACTTTTCAAGGACAATAGTATAACTACAGTGACATAATTATACAAAATGTCCGTCCCTCACATTATCTCATATTTAGTGAAAGATCTAATTGGATGAGCGAACATAATAATTATCCGTAATCAGGTTTTCGTTTACCCGATACCACACTAACTGGGTCCTGGCGGACCGAGAAGGGTGTTCCACTTCAAATATCTCATAAACTATTGGGAATTTTTCAGTGAAATTTTAGTTCTTATCTTATGCCAGAATAGTATACTTATTGATGAAAAAGTAAACAAGTAAACAATGCCTCCATTTTGACTACACAAACTACGATGTAGGTCCTCTGAAGAGCGATATCAGTGTATATACTTATCCCGACGATGTTGGTCCGTCAGGTCCCATACATTTTGTGAAGAGAGGGTCCTCCAAGACCCATACATTTTGTGAAGCGTGGGTCCGCCAAGACCCATACATTTTCGTGAAGAGTGGGTCCTCCAAGACCCATACATTTTGTGAAGCGTGGGTCCGCCAAGACCCATACATTTTGTGAAGCGTGGGTCCGCCAAGGCCCACACATTTTCGTGAAGAGAGGGTCCGCCAAGACCCATATATTTTCATGAAGAGAGGGTCCGCCAAGACCCATACATTTTTGTGAAGAGAGGGTCCGCCAAGACCCATACATTTTCGTGATGGCACACTGCCTGCCTACCTGTCCTCATTACTAACTGTCTATCAACCATCCAGGTCCCTTCGCTCCAGCTCCGAACGCCTTCTTGTCGTACCTAAGACCCACACTAAATCCTTTGGACAACGTTCATTTCAGTATCAAGCCCCTGTAATCTGGAATTCTCTGCCCCTGTGCATTCGAAATGCTTCTGACTTACTTGATTTTAAAGCCAAACTCAAAACCTTCCTGTTCAGATTATCCCATAACTAGTTTCTCAACTGACCTTGACCCATCCTGAGCCCTTTTGCTGGTGGAATGGCAGGGTGTGTGTGTGTGTGTGTGTGTGTGTGTGTGTGTGTGTGTGTGTGTGTGTGTGTGTGTGTGTGTGATGACAGTATGAGTTATCGATTTTATTAGTTTAGTCAGAAATTGTAAAGCGCGTTGAGCTCACTTCCTGGGGATACTGCGCTATATAAGAATGTTATATTATTATTATTATTATTAAGGGAAGAGAGCTATAGCGTGGTATCTAAGTCGTATCTACTCCTTTGTTGTTTGTTGGCTGGTTTGGGATGTTTTGAAGGGTGTTGAGTACTCACAAATCATGGTGTTCACAACGCACACTATATGAGATGGCCTGTAAATAAAGCGTGTCAAATGGTATATCACTTCTAGAATTGAGATTCATAAGCTTGATAAGTTATTGATGACAGATGACCATCTTTTCGTCACTGTTTTATTAATATGAATAATGTTACATGGGGGAGTTCGTTCTCTCTTGTTTTGGATTTGATAAGTTATTAATGAAAGGTGACTTTCGCGATTCCGTCGTATTTAGGTGGAATTTGGAGATGACACTCATTTTGTCATTGTTTTATTTGTTATTGCTATTTATGTGTTATTGCTGGTGTTATGTTATGGAGTTTGTTCTCCCATGTGTTGGGTTCATGCAGACAAGGGTGGGTGGGTAGGTGTTTGGGAGTTTAACGTACTTTTCCACCACGTAAGGGTGATATCAAAAACGGAGCAACGAGAAATAGGCCAGCACAAATATTTGGCCCCAGACGGGGTTCGAACTCACGACCCGAGCCTTGAAAGTCCAACGCTCTACCATTCGGCTATATGCAGGCAGGGAAGCACAGCTCTGGGGCAGTAATCCAGGTATTTGCCGTTATTTCGTATACAATGTTGAAAACGGTAATGGGTAAACGAAGCTTTTTCCCTTTTCCTATTTGCAACGAAAGAAAAGTGAGTGAGCATGGTGTCGAGTACTACTGGCTTATTTGCTTATTTATCCCCTCCCCCATAACCTGCCGGCTGTCTACAATCACCTCGTTGTCGCGTGGGACGATAAACTCAGCTAACCAACCAGCCTCTCAGCACGGCGACACTCGGCAGCCACCACGACACAGACCAACGCGGACAACTGCCCCACAGCTCTGCTTCCCTGCCTGCATGAACTCAAACCAAGGGAGAACAAACTCCCAAGTGTAACATCAACCAGCCTCGTGCGGTAAAGGTTCAATAAATAGCATTTTCTAAATACCAGCAACATCGCCACAACAACGACAACAGAAAATAAATTCTAGGGACTTCATTGTCAATGTTTATTCTCTGGCTTTGTTCTGGTTTAATGCAATTTACATCAGAGTGCGTGCGTGCGTGTGTGTGTGTGCGTGTGTGTGTGTGTGTGTGTGTGTGTGTGTGTGTGTGTGTGTGTGTGTGTGTGTGTGTGTGTGCGTGCGTGCGTGAATGCGACCAACAAAAGAAAGACAGTTTTCTATTTACCTTTTGTACTTTAAAGAAAAGAACACGAGCAATACTAAACAGTAGGACGTGACTTATGTGATTTTTTTTCGTATCCTCCTCTTTTTGCTGTTTCTTACGGGTTTTCTTGACTGGGAAAACTTTTATTTTATTTCAATTTGATTTTAATTTTTTGGGGGGCGTCTAACTTAGTATAACTTGTTTTCCATCCCTAACCACTAGAAAGTTTTATTTTATTTTATTTTATGTTTCTTCTTTTCTGGTAATTTTATTTTGTTTGGGTTTGTTTCTTTATTTGTTTTGGGGTTTAGGTTTTCTTCTCTTTCTGTCTGGTTCTTGGGTGTTTTTTTGTCCAGCCAGTTGTTTGTGGATTTCAGTGTACGCTTCTCTCTTCTTTTTTTTAATGCTTGAATCTTCCTTCTTTTGTGATCGGAATGGTATCATGAGCTGCAATGAAAACCCGATGACAACTTACAACTTGCTAGACGACTATAAGGATTGTCGGATGTTAAAATACAAAGACCCACGATGAAACAGAAGCCAGCACTACGTCGGCCTTTCTTTTTTCAGCCCATTGTTTGTGGATTTCTGTATACACGTTTTTTTTATTGGGTTCTTGTTGTTTTGTTTTGTTTTTTGTTTTTAGTTCTTTATAAAATGATTGAATCTTCCTTTTTCTTATTCGGACCGGTACCATGAGCTGCAGTGTAAATCCGATTACAACTTACAACTTGCTAGACGACTGTAAGTATTGTCAGTTGTTCAAAGACCCACGATGAAACAGAAGCTGGCACTACGTCGGCCTTTCCTCATTTTCGCTTTGGCGAGTTTAGTCCTATCACAAAGCAACGTAGCGGACAGAACGACTGGGTCCACGTGGCACACCCATACTAACATGGCTGAAAAAAAGTACAAAGACACTGGGACGACCGTAGAAAATTTGCCGTCTGGTCAGGATGGGATTTCAGAATACTCACTGTACCAAACTTCGCTTAGTTCTCTTGATGTGCAGAAGCTAGTTCGTTATTACACAACCTTGAGCATGGTGAAGGAAGAGCCAAAAGAACGCTTGACAACCAACCTTGACGATGACGTCACAAACCGGTCGGTACATCCTGATGTATCGAGTGACGTCACAGAACAGGTCGTAGATAGTGACGGCGATTCAGCCACCCAACCATCACGCACACACGTGACCACACCCCGTGAACCGGACACTAGCGACGTTGGGAGAGCGTGGTACAGAGACTCTGAGGTGAGACACAGAGTGTGGGAGAACACACAATAATCACACACAGGTGATGTAGAGTTAATCCCTACCGTCCTGAGTCGCGCTTTTTTTTTTTCTTTTTCTTTTTTTGTCCCGTCAGTTATATTTACAGTATTGTTTTCATTTCATTTTAGATCTCCTACAGCGATTGGTGGGGAGCCGTGCGGTTACCCTGGATGTACCGCCAAGGGAAATTACGTCGATATTTTTGTAAACAAAGTCGATACCCACGTAAACACTGCTAAAGTGCCTGTCTTAAACCCACCAGGCTTACAAAATTCCAGTGCCATTGACATTGCTGTAAACCAGCCAATCCGGTGCGGTCCCATGAGCGCTTGACTTTCGTCTACTGTTTCTTTGCTGCGAAGCCGTAAAATTGTTTCGGATTTAGCTCAGCCGAAGATTACGTGCAAACGGTAACTGATTTGAAATCATTTTATGACTGTCACTAAATATCAAGATTCAAGATTTTTTTTTCCTTTTTCCCCTTTTGGGATATGGAGGACACACAAAAAAAAAAATTCAAACCAACCAAAATCACATAAGTATACACAGAACGATACGACAGAAGATATGTGTACAACATACACATAATCTATACACAGGAAAGACCAACCATCTATGACACCTCTGAAACAGCTCACACACACACACACACACACACACACACACACACACACACACACACACACACACACACACACACACACACACACACTATACCGTCCTACTCGCTTTCAAAAAAATTGCTAGAGCAAGGGCCACATGTTTGGATTTGATCCCAACAGTTTACAAAGATGGTATGTCGATTTGACTCTAAGGAAACGAAGTGGTATGTGCTTGTTGCGCTCCTCTTGAAACGCCAGACATTCTTGAATTAAAAGAAATTTATCGCCAGTTTGCACGCATGTCAAATTTTCTGCACAGTCGCTGTTCTCTGGGTATACCTTGTTTTCTTCCTTGTTCAATAGGGAGCTTATGGTTACTGCAACGGAATTTAAGAAGGGCTACTGCGTACTGTTCTGGCAGGAGTTTTGTAAAAGGTTCTACTACGATATCATATTTGCAATGTTTATATTGTAGGTATGGTACATGGGCGAACGCAGATCGATTTTTGACCGATTTGTAGACACAGACCCGGCAAATCTAACGAAAGATTTTCGGAAAATCGGAATTTAACGTCCTTTCCCACTACGTTATCGCCAAACAAGGAGACCAGGAAGGACTTACTAGAGTGATCACATCATCAGCACTGGCTGTACTCAGGCGTACCCCGAAAACAATCTGGTGGGGAAAAAATTCTGATAATCGGAGTTTAATGTCTTTTTTCACCACGTATCGCCGAACAGGAAGGCCAGAAAGCACTTACTACACAAATCACATCATTAGTCCCTGCGAATTCGCGTTCAACAGCCAGTATGTGTGTACGTTGGCAGGCCGCGAGTCTCACAATTGTCGATCTAATCAGCATCAGTGGCTTCAGACAAACCAGGTGAGGAAAGTTGTGGGTGCTGTTTGTGTAGATGTTAACATAACGATACTCTTCACAACTGACCAAAAATATATGTAGATATATTTGATCCCTACAACCGTGCGGTTACCCTGGATGTACCGCCAAGGGAAATTACGTCGATATTTTTGTAAACAAAGTCGATACCCACGTAAACACTGCTAAAGTGCCTGTCTTAAACCCACCAATCGGATACTACACCAATAATCGATAATAAACTACACCAATCGCTGTAGGAGATCTAAAATGAAATGAAAACAATACTGTAAATATAACTGACGGGACAAAAAAAGAAAAAGAAAAAAAAAAAAGCGCGACTCAGGACGGTAGGGATTAAATATTGATATATTGATATATTGATATACGCCTGAAGAAGGCGTAAGCCGAAACGTCGACCTGTGCCGTCCTTTGTCAAAGTTAAGTGGTTTCTGTCCCTTTTGTGTCGCTTTTATTTGCTTAACTTGTAACCACTTCGCAGTCATTACCGTTTCCGTTTCTATATGTAGATATTTTACAATGTAGATTTTACTACATTTTTGTCCCTTTCGGGAAATTCGGGCCGCTTCCCCCGGAGGAAGCGCGTCGCCGCGGTGCAGCGCCACCCAATACCTATTCTTTTTTTCAATTTTCCTGGGGGAAGAAAGCCGGGCAAGCCGGCAACCCCCGATGAGCAGCCCGGTAGCCAGGAAATACCGGTATCACATTATCACAAGCTCGACTACCTGGCATGTCTGTTTACTCGCATGGTCTGCAACATCAGGGGGTGTACCATTTCAACCTGACCGCATGTACAGACGAAGAAATCATAGTTCCGGACGAGGGAGTGTTTCAAATCAGTGGAGACATAATCCCGTCGACTAAGCGCTTAAGCTTATGCTTTATCCGAATATTAACGTCGAAAGATAAATTCATTTCTGTAGTGACTGAACATTTTTACTATGAACTTGTCGATGGGCTGCCCGACAGTGTTACTGCGGACGTGCAGCTCACTGTGGAGGGAGGAAGAACATATGAGGACTGGGATCACTACAGAGAGGACGTTTTTGCTCGCCCCTTTGTAGTCCCCTCAACTACGTTTAAGATGCATTTTACAATACGAGCTGACTCTAACGTCAGGAGACTGTCTCTCAGGTTTCGCTTCATCGTTACAAACACGTCAGGAGACGAATTGCTACCAAAGGTCGTAATGTCACCCACAACCGGTTACATCACGACTTTTGCTTTTGATGGACAGACACAATACGCGCATGACACAAATGCTGTCGCCCGGTTCCTATTATCCTCCGGTGAGATGATTATGATCAGTTTCCCCCACTTTCATCTGGAAGACAGTGATGACTGCCGCTCAGACCAACTGAAGCTGTCTGAATATAAAAAGGTGGAAGGCTCACTTAGGCTCTACCATACGTGGGACAAATGTGGATATGATGATATTCCTTTGCTGTTCTACGGCAGCATCTTAATAAAGTTCCAATCTGATACGAATTTACCAAGGGGAACTGGCTTCAAGATGTTTTACTCCATCCACCCCGAACCTGAAACACCTAAACAGGAGTTGGACAGCGGTCTCTTCAACTGTTCCGTTCCACACTACGACAGCTTCCAGCTTCACTTCAACTGTAACCTGGCCATAGAGTGTGTAGCAGGTGAAGATGAGAGGGACTGTCCCTACACCAGCACCGCATGTGGTCAGGGCTTCATTGACGCAGGCAACAAATGTTACCGTTACGTCACTGTCAGAAAAGAGATCACGTGGTATGACGCTTACGAACAGTGCAGAAGCGTTAGTCAGAGACTGGTCAGTCCGCGGACACCTATTGAATGGCAGAATTTCAAAACAATTCTGGAGTTTGGGAAGAAAACATTTGGTGTCTTTGTTGGCCTGACAACCTCCACTTCCAACATGGCCTCCATGTACAGAGAGGTCTGGCAGTGGGAAGACCAGACCATGGCGTTTCACGTCAATGTTCGCGGATACACAGTGTCGAAGCCAATGTGTGCCTACAATCCCCCTGTCCACACAGACTTGTTGCACCCTATAGGTTGTAGTACTCCGATATACGTGCATTTTCTGCTTTGCGAGAACGATAAACACATGCATTCCACAGAAAAACGCGACGTCATTCAAGAATTCATAAATCTACCATCGGTTACGACGGTCATTTGGATTCACCGTATCGCGTTGATGACATGCCCTGACCGTCACGTGACCCGCGACTTCCTGTCATGTGATACTGATGCACACTGTGGAGTTTCACACAGCATGCTGTCGTGCAGTACGGCAACATCAGGTGACATGGCCATGTTTGCGTGTGACAGCCGTTCTCAGACAGTCCATTACACGCTGGTCTGTGACCATAGACGGGACTGTGCAGATGCTTCTGACGAGGCGTTTTGTGTGTTCACTGCATGCCCAGAGCGACGATGTAGAAACCAACAGTGCGTGTCACATGACCAATGGTGTGACGGTATGCAGCACTGTATCGACGGTTCGGATGAAGAGTGTGTTCAGTTCGTGTCCCGTGTTTTGCCCTCTATTCCCCCACCGGCTGTGGTCAGTCTAGACGGACATGGGGACTACGCCATCCGGGCACTTCACTCTGATGACCGCTGTCCAGGGACGCATTTCCGGTGTCCACAGGGCTACTGTCTTCCGGTCTACTTGCGCTGTAACGGAGTGTACGACTGCCCGGGTCTCGAGGACGAAAGAGACTGTGACAAGTACGTTTGTCCCGGGTTTTACCGCTGTCGAGCCTCCAGCGTGTGTCTACACACAGATCATGTTTGTGACGGCGTGTTCCAGTGTCCTCAGCAGGACGACGAGGTGCTGTGTACAATCAAGTGTCCACAGGCGTGTTACTGTCAGGGGTTGGCCTTCGTCTGCAATCAGACTTTTCCAGCCAGGTCCTACCCCGACCTTCGCTACCTTGATGGTAGTGGCTCTGGAATGACGCTTAACAATCTGACGGAAAACGCTTACTTGGTGAGACTGAGTCTGTCAGCGTGCGGTTTGATGACGTTACCTACCATAACGCTCCCCAACCTCAGATGGCTGGACCTCAGTGCTAACGCTCTCACTAGTGTCAACATGCAAACTTTTGCCAGCCTGAAAAACCTGCGTGTACTGAGTCTGTCGGCCAATCCCTTGATCTCCCTGACAAACAGCGGAGCTGGCTGGTTGCATCAGAACCTCCACACCGTGGACCTGTCTCTGATGAAGCTCGACACTTACAACGCGCGGATTCTGGCGACGTTTCCTAAGGTACGAAGGCTGAACATTTCTCACGGTGCCATCAGTACCATCACCCAGGATGGGTTCTTCTCCACGCCTGATCTTCAGGTGCTCGACGTGAGACAGTCTCCACTAGAAGAGTTTCCCCGCCATTTGCTAACAAACCTCACATCTTTAGACTTTGTGTACGCCAGTAACTTCAAGCTGTGTTGCTCAGCGGTAATCCCCAAGAATTTAAACCCCAACAACTGTCATGCTCCAATGGACGAAATATCTTCGTGCAATGACCTTCTACGCTCCAATGCGTACCGTGCATGTTTGTGGGTTATAGGAACCATGGCGATTATTGGAAACGTTGGCAGTTTTGCTGTACGGGTCCTCCACAAGAAAAACGCCAAGACCGGTTTCCATGTCTTTGTTACCAACCTGAATCTGGCCGACTTCGTAATGGGCGTGTATCTGGTCATCATAGGCGCTGCTGACCAGGTGTACCGCGGCAAGTACTTATGGAATGATAGACTATGGAAAGGCAGCGCAGCGTGTAAAACGGCCGGCTTCCTGTCTCTTCTATCCAGCGAGGTGTCGGCCTTATTCATCTGCCTCATCACCCTCGACAGATTCCTCGTTCTGCGTTTTCCCTTTAGTGTGCTCTGTTTCGGTACACGTTCTGCCACGGCGGCGTCTGCAGTTTTCTGGGCCGTTGGTTTCGTTCTAGCTGCCGTTCCCTTGTTACCTGTGACGTCAGAGTGGGAGTTCTACAGCCAGACCGGCATCTGCATTCCACTTCCTATTACGCGAAGGTCATTTGGGGGTCAAAGCTATTCCTATGGCGTCATGGTTGTGTTTAACTTCGTCCTTTTCTTACTGATTGCCTCCGGCCAAGTTCTCATTTTCGCCGCCGTACGCAAGAACTCCATCACCAAGAGTAACCAAGACAACCAGGACGCCACCATCGCCCGCCGCCTGACCATCATCGTGTTATCCGACTTCCTGTGCTGGTTCCCCATAGGCTTGCTGGGGCTGTTGGCCTCAACAGGTACTCCGATCTCCAGTGAAGTCAACATCGCCATAGCAGTTTTCGTCCTGCCTTGTAATTCAGCTCTGAACCCCTTTCTCTACACCTTCAACGTGTTCATGGAGAAGAGAAGAAAGGCAGCAGAAGCACGCATATTGCAACAGCTGATTCGCAGAGCCGGCACCGTGGCAATGGATACGGACCAACGCAAGAGGCGCGCCATGAAGCTGTGAAGTACACAGACACAGACCGACACGTACACATGTTGTGATGTACATACAAACTGAAGGTAATACCTCAACCTCTTCAGCATCGGGTGGTACTATATATGAAGATGGGCAAGCCACAGGTTCAAAAGGCGAAGGTTGTTCGCAAAAATGGCAAGGTCGTCTGGCTTGACGCGCTTCTGTCGAGTCATTCATTCCAAGACAAACTAGAGAGGCAGAAGCCTACTTGGCTGACTTGTGAAATGGGTCAAGGTCATTCGAAATAGTGTGGTTGTAAAGGTCTTATTGTGTTTCATCAAGCCATGTTAGGTGTCTCTGGTGTTCATAGTTTCTGAGAATTTGCAATGTTCCAGTTGTCCATGGACAACTTGTATGGCCTTGATCTGGAATCAAGGTTAATCAACCAAGATGAGTCAGTAAAGATCTTATCAATCTCTATCATTATGCCAAGTTTGATGTGTCTGGTGTCTGTAGTGTCTGGGAAAATGCCAATGTTAAGGTAAAATTCACAACAGGCAGCATTAATGACCTTGACCATTCAAAAGGGTTTGTCTGGAAAGGTCTTATCGTTGCCTATCATCATGCCAAATTTGGTGCCTCTGCTGTTTGTTTGTTTGTTGTTGTTTTTTTCGGAGGAAATGCCAATGTCAAAGATTTTTTTTTAAGTTTACCACAAACAGTTTGTATGACCTTGACCTTGACTCAAGGTCACTGAATGCAGGCATGTCAGTAAATGTCTTATCAATGTCTATTATCATGCAAAGGTTGATGCGTCTTTTTTTTGTAGATTCTGAGGAAATTCATACAGTAAAGTTCCAAACGGACAGCTTTAACGACTTTGACCTAGAGTCAAGGCCATTCAAAAGGGTGTGTTTTGAAAGGTCTTGCTGCTTTCTGTCAACAAGCCAAATTTGGCGCTTGTGCGTTTGTAGATTCTGAGAGAATGGCAATTTTAAAGTTTTTTGTCACACACACACACACACACACACACACACACACACACACACACACACACACTGAGGCAGTTTACACTGCAACCCGGGTTCGATCCGGGTCGGTGCGTTTGCACTACACAATTTCCGCAAACCTGACTTGACAATGACGCAAAAAAAAACTTACGTCATGTCCACCTTGATATTGACGAAAGCATCATGACGTTCCACAGAAAGAAACACACGGTTGGAGCCATGTATTTTCATTTGCTTCGAAAGACGTTCCAGAACAAGTTCCTCGTGCTGCAAGCATTCATGGTGTGTAGCCAGAGTTATTCGCGGCTGATTTCCCGCTAGATTCCCAAGCCGTAATACTATGCTGGCAAAGCACACTTAATCCATGACGTCAACCCCAGTCGCTTCAAATGACACCAGAGACTTCCCGTGTTCTAAAACTCTGCAAAATATACTAGTTCCGTAACTGGGTTGAACCCGGGTCACTTTTAACCCTGGTTGGGTAAGCTTTAGTCCGGGCTAACCCATGAGTGTTCGGGGAAGACACATCCTGGGTCAGGGATCCAAGCGAAGAAACTTTTTGGTGGCTACATTTTTTTCGTGGTGGCTATGGCACAGGAAAACGTCAGGCTAATATAAGAAAACTGACAGCGTACCTAAGCTGTACGATGATGTTTATAGCTGAACTTGATTGAAATGTTCACGGCTTCAACCGGCCGTCTGCGGAAGTTAGAATGGGATCCCTTATGGCGCACGGCGAAAACTGAAGGGAATGAACTCATTGTTATTTCAGAGTTATCTCCCATTTGCCCTCACACCAACCCGCGCGCACTTTCCTGCGACATTTTTCACGAAAGGATACTAACACGGATACTTCCTCAATCAGTCTCAATCCGCGTTGTGATTTCTTCGTCGTGGTTGAAGGTAAGCAGTGTGTTTGAGTGTACGTCCATTTTCCCCCTTAATTTCAAAACAATATGATCTCTGTCAGTTCTCAAGTTAGACAGAGATTGTCGTCTGAGTCTGACAAGGAAGCGTGTGAGCCGACAAGCAAAGTAACGTCGCGTACCTTTGTCTTAGCAGCCGACTATTTTAGGACATTGACTAGAGTGGTTTTAGATCTTTAAATGCTAGAACTGAAAAGCCTGCTTCAAGTTTCAAAGAAAGCCTTTACGGATACATGTCTGCAGTTACTAAATTGTACAGACCAGGCAGGAACCAGATCTATCTATTATCTTGAAATTTCGCACTCACTCGATCACTCATACCAGTAACATACTGCTCCCGGATTGTACTTCACAATATGTCGCTGGTGGCGTTTGTATAACTCAGAATTACTGCATTTCTTGTCTATTGCTTCCTCAGCAACCGTGTAGAACACGTCAGCGACTTTGGCAGGCGAGATTCAATTTTCTCAAAATAAGACGTTAGCGAAATATTCAGTGGTTTACTGACCTGGGATATTCTGAATAGTTTCGCAAAGTCGAAGGACGCGGTCTCGCTCCTCACATCAAACAGCAATATTTATCTACTAGTGGTTTTAAGTTTCTATAAATGTTCGTGTGAAAATCTACTTTAGATTTTCGTATCAACAAGATGGCGGCGCGATCATTACGTAATGGGGATAATCGTGGAATTTTGTTCAATATTCCGGGGAATGGTGCAGAAAGTGAAGATTAGAGTGTGGCAAGATTCGTAGATTTGGACGGAGGTTTTCCTGATTCCTTTGGGCATGTAGAAGAATTGGAAGAAAATGACTCTGATGATGGGAAGGAGGAGGTGATCAATCTACACTAATCAGTCGAGTTCCGGTGGTTGTGGAAGATGTGTACTGTGAAGGGAGTCCAGGAAAGTTGGAGAGGGATGAGTAGAGGCAGTACTGGGAGGCAACGGAGTAAAACTGGAGGGAGTGCTACATTAGATTCTGACTCTCACAGCAGTTTTAATAATCACATACACAGACAGTATCCATTCTACGAAGGTGAGCATGGTCCTACTGTGTTTTCCCCCTGCTGACTGTGACATGATAGACACTTTGGATATTCTTTTCCCTGGACTTTGTCATGTTATTGCAGAGCACTGAACAAACCAGTATGCTAGACAGATAGGTGTGCATTGGTGCAGCAGGAAGTGTGTGTGTGTGGGGGGGGGGGACTGAAAAGCAGGGCACACTGTGCATTTTGCTGTGGCATTGGTCTGCACATAGGTATTGCAAGTATGATCTCAGGCAGTGTACAGATAGATCTCATGTCAGACTCACCAGCAGCTATTTCAGTAAGCCTGCAGTACAAGTCAGCTGTATACCAAAGTGTTTTGTGTGTGTTTGAACAGTCTGTGAAGTACATGTATCATGCAAGATCAGTACAAATGAGGACTGAAGAGAAACCATGCACACCATCACAATTTTTTTTTTTTAATTTTAATTTATTTATTTATTTATTTTTTTTTACAGATCTGTGGGGTGTGTGTGTGTGTGTGTGTGTGTGTGTGTTACAACATCACTTTGATCTGCATGTATGCATTTATTTCAGGCCCAGCTCCTGCTCAAAACAACCAGCTCCTGCAAATATGTTTACAAATGTGTCATCCTCTGATATCATGTTCAACATGGCGATTATTCAAGTCAACACCAAGTGGTAAGTTTAGTTAGGTCCACTTTTGCTTTTTTGTTTTAATGTTAAAGTTAGCAACAAGCGTACCAGACAACCTCTATTGTGTCGAATCCATGTACATGTACTACAAACTAAGAGCAAAGATTACATATTCTTAAACTGGCCTAAGTCTGTGTTTAACCGATATGAAATCCCCTCAGAAAGCAATCGCCAGTGATATCCCTGCCTACCATGGGATTTAAACCTGCTGCAGGATCTACAGACCGGGCATCTTGGACACTAAAATTCCCTCATTAAAATAATCTTTTGTTACCATAATGGTGATGTCAAAGCCGGTTGTAATAGGACAAGACCTTTTCCAGTATTGACACTAGTGAAATTCAGTCCCAAAATTCCCTCATCTAATCGGACACTTGACGCTAAATTCAAACTGCCATACCCCCGCCCCCACCTTTTTGAAATAAATTTAGTACTAAACTCTGTTTGAAATGTTTGTAGGTGTGCTGGTTGGTTGTATGTTTGTTTGTACTGCTACATTTTCATTTTGAAGGTTATAACACTGAAGCAAAGTAGACACAGTATACTGTGAATCTGACTTGGCTAGGGCTGAAGGAACAGTGAGAATCTATGAATACATTTTCTGTTATCTGTAGTTTGCTAGTTGTCCAAGCACTTGTTTCACTGTTGTAACATTTGAAAGAAATAGTATTTAGTTTTGTTTTTGTTTTTACCATGACACATTACTGTATGGTCAGTCCTAAATCTGATCAGTTTCCATGTGCTGTCATGTTTCCAGCCTGAATGGTAAACTTTGTCCCCACTGGCCAAAATGTTTGTGTTGTAACTGATCAACATGTGTCTAGAAATAAATATACAAAAGGAAACGCTTGATAATGTGTGACCTTCCAAGTGATGTCCTAATCACAAGGCTGATAAATTTCAACATACACTACCTGAACATTATGTCTTTCGATGTTTCTCATTCAGTGTGTGTGTGTGTGTGTGTGTGTGTGTGTGTGTGTGTGTGTGTGTGTGTGAAAATTAAATAGTACAAGTAATACTAAAATATAAATAAATACGGTTGGTGTGCCCATGTATGCATTTTTGTTTGCAGTACAACAGACCTAGTTGTATATGAATTAAAATATACAATGTGTACTATCTGCCAAACATTACAAAAAAGTCTTAAATGAAATCGGACAACCTTCGCCCGTCAGGAATCTGATGTCTGACCATTCGCTGTGTCTGGTCTGACCAACTCAAAGGACAACCAAAAGCCTAATTTACAAAGATCCTCATCCACTCACCAAGCATGTTTCGACTGTCTGATCAGCAGTCCCAAGCACAGACATGAATGCTTTTTAGAAACATACAACAACAGAGGGAAAACCAAAGATCATCAATACAATATTATTGATCATCTTCAGCAAACTGGATCATTTCGCTCCAAAGGGAAAAACATTTGAAAACAAGTGCCCACATACAAACGTGATGCGCATGGTGCCATTGACGTCAAGAGTCTGACAATGCGAAGTGGCAACATTTTCAGTTTGAACCATGTTGCTGTTTTCCCCGCTCGCTGCCAAACATGTAATGCTCTTGGTACATTACAGGGACAAACAACTTAAAAAGATGAGAGTCTTGATTTGTATAGGATGGACTTAAATCATCTGTTCAGATTCAACGTTTTCCATTATTAATTACTGTTTTGCGTTTGATTATGCATGCTAGTTTACACCGACCTTGTCCCTGGAAAGCAAAACTGCACGTACAATATTTAACACACTGGATTATGTGACGGTGATTTTGTAAAGTTTAAAAAGTACAGCAGCTGTGTAATAGTGCCTGCCGTATTTTACGCTCCGCCCCCTTTAAGTTTCCTTTTATTCTTTCTCCTCACTACCATCCTTCCACGTGAATATGCTTGTCGGCTCACAATCTAGATCTAGAGAGACATAAGTGACATAAACTGACACTCACACATCAGTGATCACATCAAATCAGTGGTAATCAGAAATTTTGTTCAGTCATCAAAGAAAAATCTCGTGTGTTTGTGTAGATCTTTCTGCTATGCGGTTGGGAGGAATCAGCATGCCGGCCTGTCAGATTCGAGGGATCTTGAACTGACTTACGTTTTAGTTAAAAGATCTTTTCGCTGAGTCAGTGAATTTTTTTATTAAGAAAAGCTTGTAGAAAGCAGTACAGGACCTGTGAGATTTTTCAGCCAACTGTTTTTGAGACTGACAAATAGATATTACACCAATTCCTGTTATTCTGTCAGCTTTTGTCTGATCTGCCCACCTTTAGAAATCTCCGACTTTTCCCGCGGTTTTCTATTCAGGCACGCATGCGCCGACACCTTGCAAATGGCTGCCAAGCAGACGAACCTCAGCTCGCAGTGTTAGAGTTGGGCATTTTCCACTCAGACAATCATACACGGTAGCTTGTAAGGCCAAAGTGTATATTTTCATGGAGCGTTATTCAGCGTCACTTGTATCCTATCATTATTGAAATATTGGTCCAGCCACCACAGAGATATTAATGTGTTAATTTTTTTCCTACGCGAAGAGCCATGACCCTCGATTACAGGAGAGGGGAAACCATGACTAGGTAAGCTTAAGTGTAAACGCACAAGCCCGAGTTCATCCCGGGTCAAACCCGGGTTCAACTGGCAAGTGTAAACAGCCTCAGTCAGACAGACGGACGAAGGAGGGTTAACTTAATACATAGACTCTGTTACACAAGTGAGCCAAACATACGAAAACTACAACCCAAACACGTGGAAAAAAAATTAATCAGCAAGTTTGAAATATTTTGAAGTGGCAGAACTCACAATGCAAGCCGGAGAACGCTAAAACTGACGTAGAAGAAGACAAACTGGTGCCGCATTTGATCATGACGCCAGTGACACAGAACACCGTCACGGAGAGTTTCATGTCGGATGACGAAGCAAATGACGTCAAATATGTTGACGTAGAACACAAGTCATTTCAGTCGTCAGGGCCCAGAGATACGGAGAGCGTTATGACCTAAGTAAAAGATAGGTTCGGCTGGGCTGAGACTAAACGATTAGCATGAGATACATTCACAAAGACTAGGGCGAGTTTACGACTGATTTAGGGACTAAACGTTGATGCATGCTGATGATAGTCCCGGCGTAATCAGTTTGAGACTAGAGCTATATCTCAGATTAGTGTGCATTTTGTCTCATGCATCTGGCTCAGATCGAGCGATAACTGTCCGTGATTTTGTACGCTGTGTCAGTTGGTACAAGGCCCTAAGCGTCGTGGATTGGATGGACACATAGGCCCTTTTATCATATGATGGCTCAAACCGGACATTGATGTTGTACGTTGTCTGATTCATATGATACAAATTTTGCACATATTTTATACACATATTTTATTATCAGTTATCGTGAAGAAAGTGCACAATATCAAGATTTATGGAAGAATCGAGAAAATTGTTATTTCAACGAGACGCAAGTCGAGTTCAAATAACAATATTTCGGGATTCTTCCATAAATCTTGATATTGTGCAAGAGCTTTCTTTACGATAACGTTTGTATTGCAAATTAATGGACCTTTTTCCCGAGTCAAAAAACGGGTTTGAAAAAAAAACAAAAAAAAAACTTAGGCCCTTTTACCATTTCACGGCAGAGATAGGTGCTTTTGACTTTTTTGCTGGGCCTCAGTGCGTAACACTGGTGGTTGTGCTAAAAAGGTTAGGCAGTGTACATCTACCTAATCGGGTGGTGGTAGTTTAATTGTTCCCTGTGATGTTTGCTACCAGAACTCACATTCCGACTCAGAACAACTGTCATGGTGAGCTTTGTAAACGAATCACTTGACTCGTACTCGTATTTCACAATGAGGCAAAAACAGGTGGGGTTCAGTTTTGACTTTGTAAAAGTAAATGATGCCGTGAAAGAAGAAGAAAGAAAAAAAGATGCTGATCCACTTTGGCCAGACAGGAAGTTTTGATGGTTTGTTTGAAGGCGATTGTCACTGGAAATTAGCAGACAATTTGTAACAGAAGAGATATTTTTAGCAACACATAATTCTTTCTTTCACATTCGTCACGCCGGTGGGTCCGCTAGAATCGCCGCCATGTTTTCATGTAAAGTTGTGGACAAGATTGTTCGTGACAGACCTGCTCCAAAAATGGACCCAGCACATTGTGTGCAAAAGTGACAAATTGTATCTGAGATGAAGTGGACAAATCTGCAGTTAGAGGGTGATGTCACACTTCGACAATGCGTCGCTGATGTGTGTATTGTAAGCGGCTGTGAACCACCTGTAAGCAGACACAGGACGGTCACAACGTCGATCGAAGCCAGCAAACACAGGACGGTCACAACGTCTATCGAAGCCAGCAAACACAGGACGGTCACAACGTCTATCGAAGCCAGCAAACACAGGACGGTCACAACGTCTATCGAAGCCAGCAAACACAGGACGGTCACAACGTCTATCGAAGCCAGCAAACACAGGACGGTCACAACGTCTATCGAAGCCAGCAAACACAGGACGGTCACAACGTCTATCGAAGCCAGCAAACACAGGACGGTCACAACGTCTACCGAAGCCAGCAAACACAGGACGGTCACAACGTCTATCGAAGCCAGCAAACACAGGACGGTCACAACGTCGATCGAAGCCAGCAATCCAGGAATTGTGTGGTCTGCTCGAATTAGGAGATGAATTTCAAAAACGTTTTTGTTTTGGGTTGTTGTTGCTGTTTCTTGACAAAACATTTCAGTGGTTTTGCAAATCTCATCAAAATGTGAATGTGGTCGGCAGACGGCTGTTCTGGTTTAATGTCTTTGCTACCATTTCTTCCCTGAAACGGAGCAATAAGAGAAAGAACCAGCACCAGTTTTTTTTCAAATTTGTCTAGAGCCATGTAGCGCAAGCTACGCGCATTCAGTGACCAACAAGACGAACACTCGGACAAAATTGTTCACTTAATCACTATCGGAGCCTGAGCCTGTGTATCCATTGATCTACGCATCGATAGACCTACGATTTCGATCAATGCGTCGGTCTGTGGGTACGGAGGTCTATCGATGTGCACTCGCAGCCTGAGGACCTGCTGAAATGCGTGACGAGCAACGCTTGACGGAAACGTGAAGCTAGTGAAGTGTGATTCTTACGCCATTAGTGACGCACAATTGCCTGTTTTTTTTTTTTTTGTTTTTTTTTTTTGTTGTTTTTTTTTTGTTGTTGTTGTTGTTGTTGTTTTGTTGTTGTTGTTTTTTGAGGGGGGGGGGGGGTTCCGCTAATGCCAGTAATGGTTGTGTTTTCATTTGAGGGAGGGCAGAGTGAATTTGGACGGGGAACAGTATCTACATTTTCGCCAGCTAATAATAATAATGAGTATTGTATAGGCGCTTTACCCAATTTCATGAATCGGCTCAGAGCGCCGCGAACTGAACCAAACACGCACGCTCACGTGAATCACACGCATTCTCTCACACACTGGACATAAACATATTACAATCACGTGGTGCGAAGGGTCAGCTCAGCTATTTAAATTTCGGAATTTAGAATTACATTTATTTTTCAAATTTGGTGGGCTGAACATTTCCAAAGCAGAGGGGGAGGAAGCCGGAGTACCCGGAGAGAACCCCCGACGATCAGCCCGAAAGGACGGTGCCACATACGAGAAGGAAAAATTCTTCGCCCCGAGTGGGACTCGAACCCCTGACCTCTGTCACTGGTGACAAGTCTCTTAACCACTAGACCACCGACCACCCCAACATTAACGAAAGTGTGGTCGACATCCACCTGGTCCACTACGCCAGGATCAGAACAGATTCCACTGAGATTATCGGGATTCTTACAGCTGCCAAGAACTTTGGAAGTGGTATATTTGTGTCTTCCTTATAAAGTGGTGCACCACTTGGGGTAACCTTCTTCACACAGACGTTTTGCTACATACCTTGGCTCTGTTTAGCTTCTGTGACATTTTTCTTGCGGCAAACATCAACTTCAGCGATAACAGAGACAGCTAGCTGTACCGTTTCCGTTTACCTCAATTTACATTACCTTGGCGGCGGCTCGTCACTAACTTTTTTATTATGTACATGTACAACTCAGCTGAACCTCCAAATAAGCGAAATTGAAAGCTCATATTACCATTGAGCGATATGTGTGTTCGAGTGAACAATTCGTAATGTTGAAGCCTTTATTTAGGACTCTATGTTGGGACTTCAAATACTTTATGAGCGGATCGATGCATACATTTTGGCCTTTTTTTAAATAATGACGTCAGAAAATGACGTGAAAGTACTAGTTTTGGAAGGGAACACAGACATTTTGTCAGGTTTAGGCAAATCCAGAATATGTGTTGGAAAATGGACGGTCAGGTATGCACGTTTCTTAGTCTTCTGTTTCCGCAATTTCTGCTTCACACGGCGAAATATTGTACGCGAGTGAGTGAGTGAGTTTTAGGGCTTAAAGCCGCGCAAGCCACAAAGACTAATTCGCGGCTGAGTGTGCCTGCACTACATGAAAAAAAAATGTAACGTTGGACAAAGGATGCAAACTGGTCTACGGGGCAATATAAACCTAGGACATGCAGGAGACGCTGCACCTTCATACTAATTTCTCGAACTCCCGGTTACAAAAAAGCGTAGAAAACAAATGACAATTACAGAAATATTGTACGCAATCCGTCGTAAAATATGTGTAGAGAAAGGCACACATTGTTTAAACATGATTATTTGGGTAAAAGCGAATCTACAGACTGAGAAATTCGTAAATGACCGTCCAGTTTCGAACAAATATTGTTGGAATTAAAAGTTTACAGGAAAGTAGTAAAAAAGGAGTGCAGATGAGCTGTTTTTTGCTGTCCCAGCGTCCTGAGCGGAAATTGGTACAATGGAGGCTTGTTGTCACCTATTAGAATTAAGACTGCAAATCAAATCATTACAAACATTACATTACATCCCTGAAAAGAGGATAGATATACGCCCTTAAATGAGTAGAGAAGAGTTTGTGAGTTGAAACGTAAATGAACTTTACGACAAGGTTGAACAGATGAAAAAAATCGTGTGGTCCTCTAACACCAACATGTACATTTTACATCCGTTTTGTCTACTAGAAAACTGACGCACATTGAAGCTTTTCAGCTACGTTGCAGGCAATGGAAGAGAAATTTCGAAGAAAGCAGTAATATTGCTGCTGAATGGTTTCATGTTGCACTGCGTACGTGATATCCATTTTACATAACTAAATAAAACATGTTCGTAGCTTGGGTTGCAAACTCATGTGGGCGGGGCGTGGGCGTGTGGGAGTGTAACGTCCTTTTCCACCACATACGGGTGATATCAAAGACGGGGCAACGAGAAAAAGGCCAACACAAATATTTGCCCCCCAGCCGGGATTCGAACTCACGACCCGAGCATTGAAAGTCCAACGCTCTACCATTCGGCCACCCCAGCTCCCCAGCAAACTCACGTAACTTTGTACAACCTGCCACTATCTTGCAAGGAGAGCATGTTGGATGAGTAAGTAGAACACATGGCTGTTTTCGCTTCTCGTAATTTTATGAAAGTGATTAACTCTTAAAAGCCCACGCAAAAACCTCAATTTTACTTGAAATCTTCAGGTCACTAGAAGCTATGTCAGGCCACTATTATGCAGTCTGCAGCGGTCTCGGGCCTAGCGGGGGAGGCGGGGGAAGCATCACAGACTTCCAAAGGGTACTAATGTGTGTGACTGATGCAAAATTCTGAGTGGAATCTCACAGCAAGCATCACAGAGTTCCAAAGTGTATTACTGTCACAGACTGAGTGGAATCTAGCGGCCAAATTCTGAGTGGAATCCGGCGGCAAGCATCACTGACTTCCAAAGTATATTACTGTATGTGATTGATGCAAAATTCTGAGTGGAATCTCACAGCCAGCATCACAGACTTCCAGCGTGTGTTACTGTATGTGACTGGTGCAAAATACTGAGTGGAATCTCACAGCCAGCATCACAGACTTCCAAAGTGTATTACTGTATGTGATTGATGCACAACTGTGAGTGGAAGCTCACAGCAAGTATAACAGACCATTACAGTGTACAATGGCAGAACCTGCATTCAGACTCTCCTATGGTAACTTGCTGTACTTGAACATTCTTGTTTTGGCATGTTTGTTTTCTATCATTTTATGTTTATTGTGTCAGAATTACTACGGTTTTTTTCCGCGTCGGCACGCATCATTAGAAAATGCAAAATTGCGCATGTTCTCGGAAAAACCTAGGGAATCGTAGATTAAGCTGTTGAACGTTAGTGAACTGAACTGTAAAGCAAAAAAAAAAAAAAAAAAAAGGAAAAGAAAAAAATTGTTTGCAAGGAAAACCATCAGACATACAACGTTGTTAAAGAGTCATGTATAAGACAGCTTGTTAGTGTAAATGTATAATTTTGTTGGTGAATAACTTTATGTAACAGGGTGATCAACAACAACAAAATGTTAATACCTTCTGGCTCTCTGCTGTGGCATTTTGTGTCAGTGCAGCAAAACTAGCGACAAGTGTCAAAAACTACTAACAATTGCCTTTACTAGTACTGACAGACACTTTTGTTTCATGAAAGATCGAATGGCATGTGATTATATAATACGTCTTATTCGGTTTTCATTAAAATAAATAAATTTTCTACATACGACCAGCAACATCGCCACAACAACATAGTTCTAGGCACTAAATTGCCAATGTTTATTCAAACTCCGGCTCTGTTTATTTGTTGTGGCTGAACGTCATTTACATCATTGCGCGCGCGCGCGCGCGTGCGTGCGTGGGTGCGTGTGTGTGTGGGTACTGTATTATAAAAGCTAAATCGAAGTCTAGACTGGTCTTTTTGTTGGTCGTATTCACGCAGACTCTCCACTCTCAAAGTAGCACTTTCCTGTGGATGAGAGACAAAATAACTACAAGACAGCGATTCTCTGAGTTCACGGAGATTCTTGTTGTTGTTGCTGTTTGTTGAATTTGTTCGTTGTCGTTGGTATTTGTTTGTTTTTGTGTGTGTGTGTGTGTGTGTGTGTGTGTGTGTGTGTGTGTGTGTGTGTGTGTGTGTGTGTGTGTGTGTTCAACAGATTGACAAGACAAACATTATACACATGTTCAAAGACAGAGGTACATAATCGCAAAACATCCCTTCTATCCCCCCTCCCACCCCCTCCCCAACACACACATAAAACCAACAACAACAACAACACACACACACACACACACACACACACACACACACACAAGGGGGAAAAAACAATTCCACATCCAAAAAATAAGGTAACTAAGTAGATAAGTAAGTGAATAATTAGGTGAATGAACAAACAAAGTAACAAACAAACATTGTAGTCAAGCTAACGGAGCACTAGGGTGTCTCCTGATCTGGTTTCAGTCACTGCTTACAAAGCTTACAGTTACACTCACAAATGACAGAAGTATCAATAGTTTATCTAAGAAGAGGAACGTATGGAAGGCATGACAAGTTATTTGTTTGCTTTCTTCTGTGTTTTAAGCGGGTATTCGAACTGGCCTTCGCCCAAACGAGTGTTTCCATGCAGCCTACCCACAAAATGGGCGTTCATGGCATACGCATAATCTGTATTATTAAATTCTGCGTGAGCCATGAATCCACTTGAGGTTGCCATCTTTCTCGTCTCTCCCTTGTCAGCCGCCATAGACAGGGGATGTAGCCGAATTTCTTCAAACGCCAAGAATGTATCCTTCACATCATTTTCAACGAAACTTACATTCTAACGCGCGACAACTTGAAACTCACCAAAACTGCAAAAGGCAGCCCAATTACCAAACCAAACCTTCAAAATTTTGCGTC
Organism: Batillaria attramentaria; assembly: GCA_018292915.2. Classification (NCBI taxonomy): domain Eukaryota; kingdom Metazoa; phylum Mollusca; class Gastropoda; family Batillariidae; genus Batillaria; species Batillaria attramentaria. The sequence goes on along the minus strand of JACVVK020000014.1, from coordinate 2,214,288 downwards.
GTGATGACGTCGGCCTATGACGCCAAAGCATATAGATGGGACTCCTAGAGTCTGGTTGTCAAGCAGTGCAAAAGGGTAGGCAACGAATATACTTGATGGTAATTGAAACTTCTATTTTTCTGGGGTGCATCTAAGTAAAACCAGTGCCCCCCAACCACCACCCCACCCCACCCCGTACTACTACCTTGGTTTGCGTTTCACACAGATATCTCATTGCCGCTTGCGCTCAAACATGAGTAACCTTCTAGTACGATCTAGTTAACCGCCACGTATCTCTTACCGTTAGCTGTGCCTGTGGAGCCGTGAACGAGTCCGCTGAACACTTCCTCCTAGAATGTCCAAAGCACATCTACGGTCTTTGTCCAAAGTGTACAGACTGCTCGCAACGCGACAACCAACAACCTTTCCCGTCAATGTATATCCCGTCGATACAGATCTACTTCTCCACGGCAACACAGTTCTAGAGTTCAACACACTTTCGGCATGTTTTTCTTAGCCGAATAAATTAATAGATCGACGGTAGCAGCTGACCGCTGTTGATAAGAAAATGCTCACCGACCAACTGAGACATCTCTCTCTCTCTCTCTCTCTCTCTCTCTCTCTCTTAATTCGTAAACCGCCATTGCAAAGGTTGCTTTAAGTGAAATGTGTATTGAGCATTTCATAAGTACGTCTTGTTTTGTGCTCAAAGTTTTTGTTTTGTTTTGTTTGTTTTTCTGTACTTCCTCGAATGCAACGAAAAAAATCTGTTCAAACCAAAAACAGTGTCGAAATGGTCAACAGGTCAAACAGCACCATTCGATTGCCAAAAAAAAAAAGAAAACACCCGAGACGGCTAATGTTTAAGTTGTCTGGGCTCTGACCTCGGTGTGCTGAATCATGATGTCTGGTGGTCTCTGTCTGTTTGTTGTTGTTGGGTTTGTTTTGTTTGTTTGTTGTTTTTTTTTTCAGGTGAGTATGAATCAGCTTTTAGCACGCAGTCATGCATCATCATATTAACTTTAAACAACTGTTCTTCGGCCTGACCACAGCGAGAGGTATACACGTTCAAGGCAGTAGCTGTGTGTCCAGAACTGTGCCAAACTGTTTCGAATGCAGGTGCCAAACTAAAGAATAAAACAGGTCGGTGGGTTTCCCCTACACATTACACTAAACAAAAATGAAACAGGTCGGTGGGTTTCCCCTACACATTACACTAAACAAGAATAAAACAGGTCGATGGGTTTCCCCTACACATAACACTGAACAAGAATAAATCAGGTCGGTGGGTTTCCCCTACACATTACACTGAACAAGAATGAAACAGGTCGGTGGGTGGGTGGGAGTTTGGGGGTTTAACGTCCTTTTCCACCACTTAGGGTGATATCAAAGACGGGGCAACGATGTAAAAACCAGCACAAATATTTGGCCCCCGCCGGGAAACAGGTCGGTGGGTTTCCCCTACACATCACACTGAACAAGAATGAAACAGGTCAATGGGTTTCCCCTACACATCACACTGAACAAGAATATAACAGGTCGGTGGGTTTCCCCTACACATTACACAAAACAAGAATGAAACAGGTCGGTGGGTTTCAACTACATATTACACTAAACAAGAATAAAACAGGTCGATGGGTTTCGCCTACACATTACACTAAACAAGAATGAAGACTAACACATGTCGGTGGGTTTCCCCCTACACATGACACTAAACAAGAATATAATCATATCCATTTTCGCTGGTTATCCCAAGAAATGGCAGTCCAAGTATTTATGAAGATGTAAATATATGAGGAAAACTATGGAATCGATATTTGGGGACTGATAGGCCTACCAAGAATTCAAGTCAGTTCAAGTTCGATCCAATAAAACTTTATTCGTCCCTTGGGGGGGGGGGGGGGGGGGGTAGGTTAGTTCTTATACTCATCGCCTGATTACAGAGAAAGGTTGTACGCACCGGGCTTGGGTAGGTGGATGTTTGGGGGTTTAACGTCCTTTTCCATCACATAGGGTGATATCAAAGACGGGGCAACGATGAAAAAGCCAGCACAAATATTTGGCCCCAGCCGGGATCGAACTCACGACCCGAGCATTACAAGTCCAACGCTCTACCATTCGACCACCCCGGCTCCCCGCACCGGGCTTTGAGAGCTGGGGCCTAATATACACAGAGACTCTAGGATGTACGTCAAAGACTATCGCCTGACTAAGCTGAGACTAAAAGATAAGAAGCAGTAGTACGCGATGCTTGAAAGTGAAAGATCAAATGCCATGTACCTATAAATAAAATATTAATGTTATTTTTCTTCTCCTCTTTTATTTAAAGAAGCAACTTCTCTGAAATAAAACGTTTCCAGGGACATAATTACCACTATTTCTTCATAATTACCTGCTTTGTTCTGATCCAGTGCGAAAAATGTGTGTGTGTGTGTGTGTGTGTGCGTGCGTGCGTGCGTGCGTGCGTGCGTGCGTGCGTGCGTGCGTGCGTGCGTGCGTGCGTGCGTGCGTGTGCATGCATGTGTGCAGCAATATAAAAACAAATATCTGGCTTCACTTACGAAGTACGTACACTGTAGAAAAATATTTTTCTAATACTATACAAAACAAAAAGATACAACAACAAAGAACTAAATAAAATATAACATTTCCAAATAACATTAACTTGCCGATTTTTTACCCAAAAAAAATGAGTTCTGTTCTAAACTAATACTGGATAACAAGATCAGTACAATGGTGACTAAAGGAAAGAAAAAACTTAACGATAAAGAAATTGTATGTATAAGGGAAACAATGGGGAAAAAGGACTTCAAAAAGAACAAAAAAAAATATTTTAATTTAATTTAATTTTATTTTATGTTACTTTATTTTGTTTTGTTTTGTATTAATTTAATTTAATTTAATTTTATTTTAAAGGAGGGGGAGAGGGGGGGAGGAGGGCTAAAAACAAAAATGGTATCTTTGCGTCCATTAAACATTATTAGAAACGTTCTCACGCAGTTGTTTGTTCGCCAGTTTTGTCATTAAAGTAAATTCCTTGTTGAATCTTTCCTTTTCTTTTTTCTTCATAGTCGGAACGGTTCCACGAGTAGAAAATACAAGAAAGCCTGCTGGATGGCCCCATGGATCGTCAATTGTTCGAGTACTAAGTTCCAAGATGATGGAAGATGATACAACACGACGTTCCTTTCTGATTATTGCTTTGGCGGGTCTAGTCCTACCACGAAGCATTACGTGTGTCACTAGTTTCACGTGGCCGATTATTAGTAACATGGCTGACGAAATTAACAAAGACGCCGTAGCGATCACGGAAGGTTCCCACTCTGATCATGACGGGTTTTCAGAATATTCACAGAACAGAACTACGGTTGGCTCCCTTGAAAGGCAAACACCAGGTGCTCATCACACATCCTTACGTGAAATGAAGAAATTGCAGAAAGATGACGTGACAATCAACTTTCAGAGTGACGTCATAAACCAGGCGGTATCTCGTACTGCACCGAGTGACGTCACCAAACAGGTCATAGATAGTGACGTCGAGTCGTACCCTCAACCCCCAGCCGTCCAACACCGGCCGGTATCTTCTTCTGCCCCGGGTGACGTCACAGAACAGGTCACGACTAGCGACGGCGAGTCAGACCCCCATCCACAAGCCACACCCCGTCGATCACAAGCCACACCGGGAACTGGTGACGCTGGGAGAGTGTGGAGCCGGATTAGCGACGTCAGGTCCATCCCCCGACCTCCAGCCGTCCAACCCCGGCCGGTATTTCGTACTACACCGAGCGACGTCACAGAACAGGACATAGTTAATCACGGCGAGTCAACCATCCAACCAACAGCCACACCCGTGAGCACACTCCGTCCACCGGAAACTGGCGATGTTGGGAGAGTGTGGTACAGAGACTCTGAGGTGAGACAGATAGTATGGGAGAACACACAACAATCACCAGTCCTTTACCGCCCATGCACGTACGGGATAGATGTAGAGCTAGCTGTTATACAATAATTATGACTTGGTTGAATACCGACGAGTATTTGCTCCATGACGCAGATCCGTTCCCTGAGCTTTAGCGAAGGGACGGATCGCGTTGTGAGCAAATACGAGTCGGTATTCAACCAAGTAATGTGGTGTAACGGCTTTATCATCCTTTTTTTTTTCTCTCTCTCTCATGTATGGTGCATTGTGAGAGCGTATCCGACTAAAAGTTAAAATCCACTTGTAGTTTTCGGGGAATCGGCAACTGGGCAGTGCATAGCAGACACTCGGAGTGGCGGTCAGGAGATCAGTACGCGACAGAAATAAAGTGCGTCTTCTTTTTCTACCAATACAATGCCAGTTCACTCAGACCCACACAAAAATAAAAGTTCTAAACTTCGAGTGAAGACACAAACAAACCTGGTAACACTTTGAAGCAAACAGACATTTGCAAAATCAGTGCGAAACCGAAACATGCACAGCTCTGTTTACGTTGTGAGAGCATGACAGCGTGATCTGGCGGCCGGGTTTTTGCTGCAAGTCTTGCATTTTCCCCACATGCAGTGACGAGACTAGAATCTGCTTTATGTCACAGGCTGGTTGGAAAGGTTGAAACTGGCTTTGATTTGAGTACGCAGTGCTTTTTAGGTAACGTCTCATGTCGGCTTGAACTTCAGCAGCGTTATTTGCGCCTAGCTTGCCTCTGCCAGTCAAGTCAGTGAAATTAAGTTAGTCCGGTGCCTGGGATGGGCCAGCTTCGATTCAGCTTTTTCAGAACGGATTTTGGTTAGTGTTCGTTGAAACTGTCCATGATTTGAGTAGGCAGTGCTTGTTAGGTATTGGGTAAAGTCAGTTTTTACTTGTACAAGTAGTTGATGAAGCTGGAAACACCGATACCGAGCCGTAAACATGTTTCGATTTTGCCGGCCGTGTTGACACAAAAAGATCGGGGTGCCGAGCACCAGGCGTAGTAATACCTGTTTCTCTGATTCTCTGCCAGAAGGTTCTGTCTGTGTTCTTTCTATCTGTATAGATAAAACTTTGGCAGGGGACACACAGGAATGGTTGTCATGTGATGTGTCACATGAGTTATTTTCACTAGTGAGATTCCCGCACTTATACAACGGGGAGAGATCAAAGGGAAAATGCCGGTAATGGATGATAATAACTATCAAACCCTGCCGTCCCTAGTGGTGCGTTTTTCACCCCACGGTTCCCCGTTATTTAAATGAATGTACCAACGCTGTAACCGCTAGGAGAAACCCTTATTCATCACGGCGACGAAGCGTGGGTTCGAGCTCAGGTCCAGCTTGTGATATGCGATAACGTTTTTTGGTGTGTGTGTGTGTGTGTGTGTGTGTGTGTGTGTGTGTGTGTGTGTGTGTTTTCCTGGCGTACGTTCCCCGCAAGTCTCGCACGGGTAACGTCTTGCGATTTCAGTTGGTCAAAAATCGTACGACGGCCGTACGGATCGTACGTTGTCCTCGCAGTTATCGTACGGAGGTCGTACGCCTTCGTACGACGTTCGTGCGATGTTGACGTTGTTTGCACGGGCTATACGGATGTCGTGCGTGCGCCGTACGGCTATCGTAAGTGCTCTGTACGCGTGGTGTGCGTCGGTCGTTCGACGGCCATGGCCGACGCGCGTTTTTCATGCACATAGGGACCAGCCTACATATATACATGTAGTTTGTTTATGGAAAGAAGACATCAGAGGATTTGGATATTATTAACAGAGAGTTTGACAAATCTATGGACACGTACACAACTTGACAGACACTGACACAGCACTGCAACACTTCTACATTGCACACCAACATCCCCCGGGCCCGCACCTGGTCTTGCGTCAGCCTTGCGGAGCACTCACGGAGCACGTGCGTGCATCGTGGGAACATCGTACTACCGACTTGCGGTCTGTGATCACGTACGGCCATCGTGCGGTCCTCGTGGGAAGCACGCAAGACAACCGTGCGTCACTTGTGCGTTCATCGTGCGGCCGCCGTGCGGCCATCGTGACCTATTTTTCTCGCCCCGAGAGGTCAAAGTCGTACGATGCACTTGCGGCAATCGTGTGTTGGCCGTACAGTGGCCGTGCGGCCAACGCAAGTGTGTAAAAAATCGCAGGTGATCGTAGAGTTTGTTGATCATGTCGAAAACCGGCCGCAGCGCTCTGCGGCATCCTTGCGACCTGGAAATTTCGCAGGACGCCCGTGCGCCGTTCGCAAGATTTGCCACGATTTTTGGCCGTAGACCCGCCGTAGGAGCCCGTACGGCCAGTTGTGACCGTAGCTATACGCCTCGCGTGAGCGCGCGGTGTGCGCCGTTTGCGTGCACTCTTGGCTTCGGCGTCATTAGCCTGCACGGCTTGTTGCGCTGACCCACACTGCAAGCGCTGACCCAAACTGCTTTCTGATTGGCTGAAACCAAGTCTGCAGCGCGGCGCCGGCAGCAGAAATACGCGTCATAGGATTCCGCCGCCTGGCACCATTGATGCCGTTGCCTGACGCCAGGCGCCGATGTCATGCACACGTGGCAGCGCCTTGTAACTGCCGCCGGGAGTGAGATCCGCCGCGCGGCATCGAGATCCGCCGCGCGGCATCATGACGCTGACGCTCGTGTGCATCGGGCCTTACCGACAGACCAGCTGAGAAAGCGTGTTAGTGGTAGGGGCATGGCGGTAGGCATCTTCTATCAGAAGCTAACACAATAAAACGAAATAATAATAGATCCCGACTAATATTTTCCGCAAACATGAGGTCGTAAATGTCATTAGCCAGTTTCTGATAGAGGGGTCACGTTAGCAAATCAAATAGAGCGAATACTCCGACAGGTGTTTAGAGTATGTGTCTAACGAAGAGATTAAAAGCCCTGGGAATACTGGTTAGCTGCCAGCTGTGAGAAAGAAGAAAAATGCTGGCCAAAAAAAGGTTGAATGACAGAAATGCTAGAAACCACAGACGTACATGTGCATGTTATGTGTCTCTGCGGGAACAAAACCAAAAAGGAGTTAACTGTATATTAATCAAGATCACCAACACACACCTGTGTGGTGCAGACACTAATACGCGCATCGATTGAAGCTTCTCTATCAACTGGCGGAGAGATGTTCAAGATGAATTTATTTGTGGTCAGAGCTTCTATACATGTACGGTCGCCACAGGCAGCGGCCATTTCCCATCGATAATGGGAGACTTCACCGCCCGACACCCTCATCTTAAATAGTTTCCCGGCCTTTCGATGTTTGTTGGTGCATTCAAACACGGCCGAAGTTCTCTTACTAAATGCGTAGTTCAGTAAATAGGACCACCGACAGGTCCCTTGTAAAAAGTGCGTAATTATAAGATATACCTATAGCGTGCCTCAGTGGTGTGCCTAACTAATCCTATGTTCTGCAACTTCAGGGGCTGTACCATTTCAACCTGACCGCGTGTTATACTGAAGCGATAGCAGTTCCGGACAAGGGGGTGTTCGAAATCAGCGGGGACATCACTTTGGACAAACACGTGGATTTCCCTGAATGCTTGTTACTAATAATCGCATCGAGTGGCAAATTCATTTCCATGGTGATCGAACATTTTTACCCTGAACTTGTTGAAGAGCATCCCGAAAGTGTTTCTGCAGACACAGAGCTCGTGATTAGCGGAGGCAACAAGAAAGACAACACTTTTAAAACAGAAGACATGTTCACTCACCCCTTTGTAGTCCCTTCAGAGGGGCCTGAGATAGGTGTCTTGATACGGGCTAACCAAAGAAGCGTCAGGAGACTGTCTCTCAGGTTTCGTTTCTTTGTTTCAAACAAGGCCGGTAGAAAATTACTACAACAGGTTGTAAAGTCACCTACAACCGGTTACGTCACGACTTTTGCTTTTGACGGACAGACACAATACGCACACGAAACACATGCTACCACTGTGATTAGTTTGCCAGTGGGTCATGTGATTATGATCAGTTTCCCTCACTTTCATTTGCAAAAAAGTGAGGACTGTCGTTCAGACCAACTGAAACTGCATAACAGCTTCGTGCCCAAAAAGCTATCCGACGTCTGGCGAACGGCGACCATGTGCGGATACGATGATACTCCTCCGAAAATATATGATTACAACGTTTACTTCGTATTTGAGTCGGATGAGGCAGGAAGGGGAAGTGGGTTCAAGATGTTTTACTCCATGCACCCGAAGTCTCAGCGGCCGGCACAGGAGTTGGACAGCGGTCTCTTCAACTGTTCCGTTCCACACTACGACAGCTTCCAGCTTCACTTCAACTGTAACCTGGCCATAGAGTGTGTAGCAGGTGAAGATGAGAGGGACTGTCCCTACACCAGCACCGCATGTGGTCAGGGCTTCATTGACGCAGGCAACAAATGTTACCGTTACATCACTGTCAGAAAAGAGATCACGTGGTATGACGCTTACGAACAGTGCAGAAAGTTCAGTCAGAGACTGGTCAGTCCAAAGACTCCTAGTGAATGGCAGACTTTCAAAACAATTCTCGGTTTCGGTAAGAAAACGTTTGGTGTCTTTGTTGGTCTGACAACCTCCCCGCCTAACATGGGCGCCATGTACAGAGAGGTCTGGCAGTGGGAAGACCAGACCATGGCGTTTTACGTCAATGCTCGCGGACAGAAACTATCGAAGCCAACGTGTGCCTACGTTCCCCCTGTCTACACAGACTTGTTACACCCTATAGGCTGTAGTACTCCGATATACGTGCATTTTCTGCTTTGTGAGAACGACAAAAGCGTAAATTCCACAGACAAACGTGACGTTATTCAAGCATTCATAAATCCACCATCGTTTACGAAGGTTGTTTGGCTTCACCATATCGCGTTGGTGGCGTGCCCTGACCGTCACGTGACGCGGGACTACCTGTCATGTGATGCTGAGGCTCACTGTGGAGTTCCACACAACACTGTCTCGTGTTCCACACCAACATCAGGCTACGTGGCTATGTTTGCGTGTGACAGCCGTTCTCAGACAGTCCATTACACGCTGGTCTGTGACCATAGACGGGACTGTGCAGATGCTTCTGACGAGGCGTTTTGTTTGTTCACTGCGTGCCCAGAGCGACGATGTAGAAACCAACAGTGCGCGTCGGATGATCAATGGTGTGACGGCATGCAGCACTGTATCGACGGTTCGGATGAAGAGTGTGTTCAGTTCGTGTCCCGTCTTGAGCCCTCTATTCCCCCACCTGCTGTGATCAGTCTAGACGGACATGGGGACTACACCATCCGGGCATTTCACGTTGATGATCGCTGTCCTATGACGCATTTCCGGTGTCCACAGGGCTACTGTCTTCCGGTCTACTTGCGCTGTAACGGAGTGTACGACTGCCCGGGTCTCGAGGACGAAAGAGACTGTGACAAGTACGTTTGTCCCGGGTTTTACCGCTGTCGAGCCTCCAGCGTGTGTCTGCACACAGATCATGTTTGTGACGGCGTGTTCCAGTGTCCTCAGCAGGACGACGAGTTGCTGTGTACAATCAAGTGTCCACAGGCGTGTTACTGTCAGGGGTTGGCCTTTGTTTGCAATCAGACTTTTCCAGGCACGTCCTACCCCGACCTTCGCTATCTAGATGCAGGAACTTCCGGAATGACGCTTAACGATCTGACTGAAAACGCTTACTTGGTGAGACTGAGTCTGTCAGCGTGCGGTTTGATGACGTTACCTACCATAACGCTCCCCAACCTCAGGTGGCTGGACCTCAGTGCTAACGCTCTCACCAGTGTCAACATGCAGACTTTTGCCAGCCTGAAAAACCTGCGCCTATTGAGTCTGTCGGCCAATCCCTTGACCTCCCTGACAAACAGCGGAGCTGGCTGGTTGCATCAGAACCTCCACACCGTGGACCTGTCTCTGACGAAGCTCGACATTTACAACGGGCGGGTTCTGGCGACGTTTGCTAAGGTACGAAGTCTAAACATTTCTCACGGTGCCCTTACTACCATCACCCAGGACGGGTTCTTCTCCACACCTGATCTTCAGGTGCTCGACGTGAGACTGTCTCCGCTAGAGGAGTTTCCTTACCATTTGTTAACAAACCTCACTTCTTTAGACTTTGTGTACGCCAGTAACTTCAAGCTGTGTTGTCCAGCGATCATGCCAAAGAATCTAAACCCCAACAACTGTCGCTCTCCAATGGACGAGATATCTTCGTGCGATGACCTGCTACGCTCCAATGCGTACCGCGTGTGTTTGTGGGTCATGAGTTTCATGGCGGTTATTGGGAACGTTGGCAGTTTTGCTGTACGGGTCCTCCACAAGAAAAACGCCAAGACCGGTTTCCACGTCTTTGTTACCGGCCTGAATGTGGCCGACTTTGTAATGGGCGTGTACCTGGTCATCATAGGCGCTGCTGACCAGGTGTACCGCGGCAAGTACTTATGGAATGATAAACTGTGGAAAGGCAGCGTAGCGTGCAGTACGGCCGGCTTCCTGTCTCTTCTATCCAGCGAGGTGTCGGCCTTATTCATCTGTCTCATCACCCTCGACAGATTCCTCGTTCTGCGTTTTCCCTTTAGCGTGCTCTGTTTCCGTACACGTTCTGCCATGGCGGCGTCTGCAGTTCTCTGGGCCGTTGGTTTCACTCTAGCTGCCCTTCCCTTGTTACCTGTGACGTCAGAGTGGAAGTTCTACAGCCAGACCGGTATCTGCATTCCACTTCCTATCACGCGAAGGTCATTTAGGGGTCAAAGCTATTCTTTTGGCGTCATGGTCGTGTTTAACTTCGTCCTTTTTTTACTCATTGTCTCCGGCCAAGTTCTCATTTTCATCGCCGTACGCAAGAACTCCATCACCAAGAGTAACCAAGACAACCAGGACGCCACCATCGCCCGCCGCCTGACCACCATCGTGTTGTCCGACTTCCTGTGCTGGTTCCCAATCGGCTTGCTGGGGTTGTTGGCCTCAACAGGTACTCCGATCTCCAGTGAAGTCAACATCGCCATAGCAGTTTTCGTCATGCCTTGTAATTCAGCCCTGAACCCCTTTCTCTACACCTTCAACGTGTTCATGGAGAAGAGAAGAAAGGCAGCAGAAGCACGCTTGTTGCAACAGCTGACTCGCAAAGCCGGGACTGTGGCCGTGGATACGGACCGAGCAAAGAGGCGAGCTATGGGCTTGTGTAGTGCAGAGACACAGACCGACACGTCAGAATAACCTAGGGCATTATCCCGACTTCCGGAGTATCGGATGGTTCACCTAGATGAACGCTCGACTCCTGGGAAGGTCGAGGCGTCAACTCCAGGCAAAACCAAACTTTGTACGTTCTGCAGGTAGATTTAAATTCGCTGTCAATCCCTAGACAAAGAAATTGTCATTTAAGTACTGTTTCGTGTGCAGCAGAAGCACGCTTGTTGCAACAGCTGAATCGGAAACCGGCACCGCTGCCATGGCTACGGACCGAGCAAAGAGGCTTGCCATGAAGATGTGTGGCACAAAGACACAGATCGACGACACGTCAGACATAGACTTCTACCGATAAGGTTTCAACTACTGTAAACTGTTCTGGCGTTCATAGCTCTCGAATTATTCTCACATTCGGGAAAAAAAGGTTGAATCTTCCATATGTTAGTTAATTCGAAGATGTTTGAAAATGGGAATAACAGTTGTGTAGAAATCTCTCTCTCTCTCTCTCTCTCTCTCTCTCTCTCTCTCTCTCTCTCTCTCTCTCACACACACACACACACACACACACACACACACATAGCCGAACGGTAAGAGCGTTAGCCTTTCAATGCTCCAGTCGGCAGTTCGAATCCCGGCTGAGGCCAAATATTTGTGCTGGCCATTTCTCGTTGGCGCGTCTCTGACATCACCATTAGGTGGTGGAAAATGACGTTGAACTCCCAAACACCCACCTCTCTCTCTCTCTCTCTCTCTCTCATATTATTTTAAATTTTCAAATCAATTACAAAGTGTCTGTCTCGGCTATCTCTTGCAGATACTGAGCGTGCACGCACATTAATGTTCGTCTCGTTAATTATAAACAGATATAAATCTAATACGTCTGGCTAGGACAAGCATCAATGGCAGACCGTTAAACGGGTTTTCACAAACTGTGAAAGGGGCGGGGAGGGGACATGGAAAGCGGAGACCTGTAGACGTGCAAGTCTGACAATTTCAGACAGAAATAACATGAAGAATTTCTGTGAAAATCTGTCTTAGCCCCGAGCCATGGCTCCCTAAAAAAAAATATATATATATATATTCTGGTGGTGGAACCGCTCAAGGGGTACGTTTCCTCGCTCAAGCACGCGCGCACACACACACACACACACACACACACACACACACACACAGCATCACCTTCCTTTTGTCCTTTCTGAGTCTCCCAAAGGAAGTCATCGCGTAATGTCATCCGAAAGCCCCAGGATGGGTTTCAAATCAGTTAGTCTGTTTCCAAGAAATCCTGTGGCCGGGGGGTGGTCGAATGGTAGAGCTTCGGACTTCCAATACTCGGGTCGTGAGTTCGAGCCCCGGCTGGGGCCAAGTATTTGTGCTGGATTTTTCATCGTTGCCCCGTCATTGACATCACCCATACGTGGTGGTAAAGGATGTTAAACCCCCAAATACCCACCCAAGCAGCGGACCCGATTTAGACAATGTTCTGTTGGGGTCATTTGGGGTCGGGTAGGCTGGTTGGCTGGGATGTAAGCAACAAACACTGGATATGACACTTCTGAAGGGGTGATTTGGTGTTGTGTAAAACGATGGTATATTCGACATAGTAATCATTTTCGAATTCGGACATTCATTTGGGATATTTGATGATGATGTCTTGTAACGCGCTGAAAAACTCCATGCCCAGCATGCTCGTAGCGCGGGGGGGGGGGGGATGATAAGTTTTAACACAAAAAAAACAGGAGAAGGGGGTGGAGTCTGGTGGGGGGTGGGGGTGGAGTCCGCATCAGAACTTTGAGAAGAGATAGGTCTTGAGGTGGCTCCTGAAGGATTCGGTGGAGGTGCTGGATTTCAGGGAAGGTGGCAGAGCGTTCCACAGAGCAGGAGCAGAGCACTTGAAGGAGCGAGCTCCAAAGCGCTTCTTGGTGGTGTTATCGTGAAACCCAGGAATGGACAGGCGGGACTGAGATGATATTTGCTCAGTATTGTGTGCATAGTGCTACCATCCACCACCTTTGCTACTATCACAGACACAGAGTGCTGTACATTTCAACTGGTGTTGCTGTCACGACTGTTTGCAGCGACTCTGTGAAATTCTCAACACTGCTGTGTTAGCGTGAAACCTTCGCGAACACTGTGCACACAGGTGACCGTCATCCGGACAGGCAAAGGTGTGAGAAGCGGAAACCTTCAACATCCTAGGAAATTTGCCTCCTACTCCCCCCTCCCCATAATGGCCACATTTCTAGAAATAATTATGCTTCCATATTTCCAGCAGCCTGGTGTGGCCACATCTTCGAGACATATGGGCACATTTTAAAGAAATATGGGCACATTTTTAGAAATAAGTCCACATTTCCAGAAATGCGACCACTGTTTTTGGTTGGGTTTTTTTTTCTCTCCAAATTTTCCGCTTATCATACCAAGGCGTGTATACTTCGTGTTGTTCTGTGGACTACAGTGACTGTCCACTACGCTGGATGCCTCTCTCTCTCTCTCTCTCTCTCTCTCTCTCTCTGTTAAAGGGTCCTCACACGCTGCGACTCTGCAGGCCTACCAGTGGCGGAATGCCCTCAGAGCCTATTAAAACCGCTTGTAGCGGGCACTCCCCACAGTCGCCGCCGTGACGCCAGTGAATAGAGCACGGTCCCATTTTTTTCCTCGCCACGCCAGCAAGTCGCCGCTGACTCCCATGCTTTGTGTATTGGAGCGCCGGGCCGGGGGTGCAGCTGGTAGCCAAAGTGTGTTGCAACGTATGACCGCAATCCCCGCGCAACACACAAGCCAGTGCCTCGCAGGCACTCTACGTTTGACAAGGCCTTTATAGGGCTGTGCGTGTTTGCGCAGTGCGCCTGTGCAGAGCTACCGTCATCAGGAAATAGGGCTGAAACGCCATTTATTTGATGGGCGCTTAGGCTCTTTTTCCGCAAATGACGTCTAGCAGACTTTCCAAGACTGGACCAGCCTTCCTTGTGTCTTCTGCAATCAATGGCACCTGCTTTCCCGCTGGCTGTTGCCTTGCCTGCAACCCGCATTTTCTTCTTTCTCAAGCGTCAGTCGGAATTTATTTACTCCACAACTTTCCTTTGCTTACTTTTTTTCTGCCACAACTCTTTGCCGGCTCGTAATGGGTGGAATCCACGGAGGGCTCGGAAGCTGGGGCAATTTTTTTTTTATGCATGATGATGGAGATGAGGATGATGGTAAGGAGGTCCGTGTGGTTTGGGACTGCGGGACAGGGCCGCATTCCACGCTTCCTGTCACAAATATCCCGGCATTAACCAGGCCCGGGAACTACGGCACCTGCGGTGGCGGCCGTGTAATCATCCACAGACGTGTCATACCAAGGGAAGCACCCCCAAAGTCGCACCCGTGAAGTGGGTGAATCTCGGCTGTGTGGAAACAGCCTCCCCATTGGACCCACAGCACAACCGCTCAGGGTAGGAGCCGACCTAGGTAGGAAACACCCCGCTTGCCTCGGCTGGGACTCGAACCCGGGTCTCCCGGTCCATAGTCCTAAGTGCTAACCACTACACTACGGGGGCCGGCTACTTCGCTTAGGCCTCGGTCACAACCAGCCGCACGATTTTTTTATGCTTGCGATCTCCACGAAATGTCTGCGGCCTGCGGCTTCTACGATCTGAAAAAAAAAATTAAGGTTGCAAATCGTGCGTACGAAATACGTGCGATGGCGTACGTTCCCCGCAAGTCTCGCACGGGTAACGTCTTGCGATTTCAGTTGGTCAAAAATCGTACGACGGCCGTACGGATCGTACGTTGTCCTCGCAGTTATCGTACGGAGGTCGTACGCCTTCGTACGACGTTCGTGCGATGTTGACGATGTTTGCACGGGCTATACGGGTGTCGTGCGTGCGCCGTACGGCTATCGTAAGTGCTCTGTACGTGTGGTGTGCGTCGGTCGTTCGACGGCCATGGCCGACGCGCGTTTTTCATGCATATAGGGACCAGCCTACATATATACATGTAGCAGGCTGAGGAATTTTCAGTCATTTGGCAGTTTTCAGCCAAATTTACTATTCTTTCAGCCAACAAAACTCTAAGTTTCAGCCAAAGGAAAGGAAGGGGAAAAAGATTGCACACAGTCATGTATGGATACAAATGCCGTTTGGGACAGTCTTACATCATTTTTGAAGGCTTGAATGTCAGTATTTTACTTTTTCGTGCCAAGAGAGGCTGCATAATGCCTTTAAAAAAGCTAAAATTTGTTTTCCTAGGTGGGGCATTGCCCGCGTGGTCCCCCAGCATGGCGCTGCCTCTGCACCCTGGTCTAGGTTTCAGTCTTTTTACCCCTCAGCAATTCCCCAGTCTGATGTAGTTTGTTTATGGAAAGAAGACATCAGAGGATTTGGATATTATTAACAGAGAGTTTGACAAACCTATGGACACGTACACAACTTGACAGACACTGACACAGCACTGCAACACTTCTACATTGCACACCAACATCCCCCGGGCCCGCACCTGCGTCTTGCGTCCGCCTTGCGGAGCAGGCACGGAGGACGTGCATGCATCGTGGAAACATCGTACTACCGACTTGCGGTCTGTGATCACGTGCGGCCATCGTGCGGTCCTCGTGGGGAGCACGCAAGACAACCGTGCGTCACTCGTGCGGTCATCGTGCGGCCATCGTGACCTATTTTTCTCGCCCGGAGATGTCCAGGTCGTACGATGCACTTGCGGCAATCGTGCGTTGGCCGTACAGTGGCCGTGCGGCCAACGCAAGTGTGTAAAAAATCGCAGGTGATCGTCGAGTTTGTTGATTTTGTCGAAAACCGGCCGCAGCGCTCTGCGGCATCCTTGCGGCCTCGAAATTTCGCAGGACGCCCGTGCGCCGTTCGCAAGATTTGCCACGATTTTTGGCCGTAGACCCGCCGTAGGAGCCCGTACGGCCGGTTGTGACCGTAGCATTACTTTGCTTACATCCCCGCCGGCGGTATAAGAAAGCCGCATTCTTTTCAGACATTCCAGACCAAAAAAAAAAGGAAAAAAAAAATCATAATTGAAGTGCTATCGGTAGCGCCTCAAAGCCTGCGTCAAGACGTCTGAGGTAATCGGACCCGCCGATTGGGTCGGTAAACTTTTCGCTGAAAAGGAGCTTCTCCTCTCTCCGAGTCTCAGGATTTGCTATAATGTGATTGGGCGACGCTGCGGAATAAACGAGTTCCTTCCCCTTGACTGACCAAATTAATTCCACGCGGTGGAAGCGGTCAAAACACACCTTTCTTTCTCACCACACGAGACAACTCTGTGCCGAGACCGGCGCTTCCCTTGGCCTCTGCAATGACCCCCAAATCGGCTAACCAAGGACCTCTAATGCTCGAGTCGTGAGTTCGATCCCGGCTGGGGCCAAATATTTGTGCTGGCTTTTTCATCGTTGCCCCGTCTTTGATATCACCCTATGTGGTGGAAAAGGACGTTTAACCCCTAAACACCCCCCCCCCCCCTGGCTAACCGAGACCTGAGCACAGCTAAGTGCTACCTAAGAAGGACAAAACAAAGCTACTCGGTGACAAGGAAAGTGGACTGTTCTGAACAACTTTGTGGTCAACGTGGTGTTTCTCAGTGTGCACAGAAGCGGTGAGTTCTGTCGAATTCACCAGCGCAGTACATTGTCAGCCTGTTTCAGAGATTATTGCCTGCATGAGTTGTCTCCCTTGTCGGAACAAGCACGCTTTTTTGTGGCAGAGCACAAATCTGTCACGAAAATTTCATGCATGCTGCGGTTCTGTTTATGCACGGGGGGAAACTTATGCAGCCAATAATCTCGAAACAGGCTGAAAATGTACTGTGCTGGTGAATGCGACAGAACTCACCGTTTCTGTGCACACTATGAAATACCACATTGACCACAAAGTTGTTCAGCACTGTCCACTTTCCTTTGTCACCGGGTATTTGTGTTTTTTCCTTCTTAGTTATCACTTGTCTCGACGCAGGTCTCGGCTAGCCGATTTCGGGCCAGTGCAGAGGGTAAACGTAGTGAAACCCGATGGTACAGAGTTGCACACGAGATGGTTTTCAGGTTCCTATCTGGAGGCGAGGGACGACGAGAGGCGGAGGTGTGGGGGGGGGGGGAGAGAAGGGGGGTGTAGGGGGGGGGGGTCGGTGAGAGGCGGAGGTTGGGGGGAGGGAGGGAGTCCCATGCCGCTCCGACATGCGGTAAGTCAACCGACTATCGGAGAGTTTGACGCGAAGCAGAGGAGATAGGGACTGAAAACGTAGTGGGGTGGGTGGGTGTTTGGGAGTTTAACGTCCTTTTCCACCACATAAGGGTGATATCAAAGACGGGGAAAAAAGGCCAGCACAAATATTCGGCCCGAGCCGGGATTCGAACTCACGACCTCCCGTACATCTTCATAAAAACGGATCTCCTGGGCAGATGTTGCCGCCTGGCCGTATTGTTCATGAACTACCGAAGTTAGTTGTAGCGCAATAGGCAAATAGGTAAAACCTTTCCTTTAGGTTCCCAAGATACAAGCTATCTAGCTAGTACTGTATATGCTTTTTGTGCGTGTGTGCCGAGCCGGACGAAAGGGATGGGCTTTGGGGCTTAAGCCCATCGCCACTTCCCCTCCCCCCCCCCCCCCCCCAACAAAAAGGAACACGTAAAAACAAGCTGTTGTTCGAAACAGTTGGGCGCTGACATCCCCCTCCCCCTCACCCCCCCCCCCCCCCACAGCGATTGTAAATGTAACAATCGAGCATCTGCCACCTCCCCCTCCCCCCGCCCTCCTCCCCTCTTCCCCAGCAAAAAAAAAAAAAAAAAAAAACTGATCGGTACCCGTTACTTTATCAGTTCGAAAACGAAGTGGGCCCGTGTGTGTGTGTGTGTGTGTGTGTGTGTGTGTGTGTGTGTGTGTGTGTGTGTGTGTGTGTGTCTGCGTCTATGTGTCTGAGTCTGTTTTGGGGGTTTTGTTTCGTATTTGTCTGCGTGACTTGTCTACATTAAGCTTCTGCTATTCCCCACCGAAGCTAGAAGGAAATCAAAGAACAAAGATAACCACTTCACTATTTTTTTTTTTAAAAGCGGAACTGCGGATGGCAACTCCGGGAATTCAGACGCGGAGAGTGAGATCAGAGAACATTCCTGGCTTGGGTCACCTTTGAAGTTTTGCACTCTAGAGGCAAAACAAAACAAATAATAATAATAATAATTGTGTATTGTGTAGGAGCTTTAAGCAATTTAGGTGAATTGGTTCAAAGCGCCGCAAACTGAACCCAACACGCACGCTCACGTGAAACTACACGCATTCTCTCACACGCAGGATATTACACACATTACAATCTTGTGGTACGAAGGGTCAGCTCAGCAATTTGAATTTCGCAATTTAGCATTGCGTTAAGCAGAGGTTCGGGGGGGGGGGGGCCAAGAAGCCGGATCACCCGGAGAGAACTCCAGACCATCGGCCCGAATGAACGGTGCCAGATACAGGAAAGAAAAAGTCTTTGCTTCGACTTCAGTTTGCTTCGAACCTAACCTCTCGCATTGGTGCCTAAGTCTTAACCGCTAGACCACCGACCGCCTCGTACGTGGGCTACGTAGATCATGTTGGTGCTTTTCCCAGCTGCTTCAGGGTGAGTAAACACCCTTGGTTTGTGATACGCTGTGCGGTGCCAATACGTAGGTAAAAGCACACTAACTTGCTACTTAGGCTTGCAGTTGACAAAGTATATGTGACATATTGTATGCATCTACTACACTCTAAGAGATTGGCGCACCTACATGTAGCAGGTAAAGCTCGAAAAATGGCGGTAAGTGGGCATAATTCAACGAAATCGGCGAGATTTTGGTGTGCAAACTTCGATCGATCGCGAGACCGATTCACCGCGGCCAATTTTGGTGCTCAAACGCATCCACACCACACCACACCACACCACAGACGCTTCTCAAGATATCTGATGGTTACATCAGTGGCCACCAGCAGTTAACTTACGGTAGTCTCTTTTTGTGCAAAAAACGTGCGTTTCAGGTTGGCGTTACGCTAAAGTGATGCAAGTCAAAAATAGCAAGCTAGTGTGTTTTTAACCTACGTATCACTTCCGCACAGCGTATCACAAACCAAGGGCGTTTATCCACACTGTGCTTGCCGCGCGAGCTGAACACACAGCACGCGCACGCACCGACCTAAACGACAGAGGCTAAACCGGCGACAAGCAGTTGAAGACCACGTGAGAACTTGTTAATTAAAGATGTCCGTTTGCGAGTAAAGATTTTCATTTCGAAAACCAAGAGCATGAAATGCTAGAATGGATTTATGAGTTTCTTTGGAAATTACAGGAAACTGGCGTGTGAATGCGCTTCGCTAAGCTTTCTTGCAGCCGTATGATTATTCGTTTTCAACAAAACCCTTTGAGAAACTGATTTGGGGGGGGGGCTCTCTCTCTCTCTCTCTCTCTCTCTCTCTCTCTCTCTCTCTCTCTCTCTCTCTCTCGGGTTTTTTTTTTTTTTGGGGGGGGGGGGTGCGGGGGGGGGGGGGGGGGGGAGTGAGTGAGTGAGTTTTTAGGGCTTAAAGCCGCGCAAGCCACAAAGACTAATTCGTGGCTGGGGGGTGGGGGGGGGGAGATTTTTATTGTTGTTGTTGTTTTGTTTCCTTGGAGTTTCGTTTTTGGTTTGTTTGTTTTTGGTTTGTTTTTGGTTTTTGTTTGTTTTTGGGTTTTTTTTGGTTGGTTGGTTGTTGTTTTTTTGTTTGTTTTTGTTAGTTTGTTTGTTTTTGGTTTGTTTGTTTGTTTGTTTGTTTGTTTGTTTGTTTGTTTGTTTTGGGGTTTGTTTTTTGTTGGTTAGTTTGTGTTTGATTTGTTTTGGTTTGTTTTGGTTGGTTGCTTTGTTGTTGTTGTTGTTTTGTTTGTTTTTGTTGGTTGGTTGGTTTTTTGTTTGTTTTGGATGGTTGCTTTGTTTTTGGTTAGTTTTCGTTTGTTTGCTTTTGGTTTCTTTTGGTTGGTTGGTTGGTTTTTAAGTTGTTTCTCTATAGAGAAACAACTTTATGAGACGGGGCAGATTTTGCTGCGCGCAGCAGCAAGTTTCAGTGATACAAAACAAGACTGTGACGTTTCTCCACACAATACTTACTTTCACGCACACAGTGACGTAACGAAATCTGGGTCATAGACACCTTACGTGCACACTTTGCTGCTGCGTTCTTTTTGGCGGGAGTTGACGTGTGTGTGTGTGTGTGTGGACGGATGTAATGATGGCTATCTGCTAAACCACCTCGCCGGACGGCTTTTTACTTTGAGATAAAATGGGCAGTCATATTCTCCAGAGCTATTTTTCACGATTTTTAGCCTGCCGCATTTTGAGAACAGTTATCGCCGATTTGAAAAAATCGGTCATGTCACGAATTTTTTCGAAAAAAATGTTCAAATGGCTTCATTTTCTGAAATTGGGAAGATCATCCAATTATACTGCCTGTTTTCGTAGCACAGCTCTGTAGCTCTGACAGGTTTTGTGTAAGAAAAATATTTCCGAGGTAGGGGTGGTTTGCATATAAGGCCAAATATCTATGAAACGACTGCTTCAAATTACTCATCATTCCGGTATTTTTGTCACTTGTGCCAACTGCACATATGACATGAACTACTGCACTATTATAGCTTTAGTATTAAGAATAGCAGAGCTTTTAGATAAACACATTTTTCACGTTTCTGCGAGAAGCGCCGGTCAAAAAAGTTCCAATTTTGCAATTTCGTAAGTACAATCCAAGGCACTTAAGTCCACGTTTCATCAGCTCTCTAGATCTTCCAGATTTTATGTAAAAATTAATTCAGTCACGGAAGTCACAAAAGCAAAAAGGAAATCACAAGATATGTAGAAGTATCATCTGTCAGACGAGCAGCGTGAGACTGACGTCAAATGTTTGGTTCACAGACAAAATCTGCAAGTATCGTCACTGCTTCCGACATTTCATCAGCCCTCTAGATCTTCCAGATTTCATGTGAAAAATAATTCAGTCGGAGAAGTCACAAAGCCAACAGGGAAATCACAAGACGTGAACAAGCATCCTCAGACGATCTCAGTGCTAGAGGCTGACGTCAAAAGTTTACTTCGCGGAATTGACGTCATCTCTCTCTCCCTGTATGACGACCTGCCTGAGGCTGACGTCAAATGTTTAGTTCACGGAACTGACGTCTCTCTCTCTCTCTCTCTCTCTGGGGAGCCAGGGTGGCCGAATGGTAGAGCGTTGGACTTTCAATGCTTGGGCCGAGAGTTCGAATCCCGGCCGCTGGGGCCAAATATTTGTGCTGCCCTTTTTCTCGTTGCCCCGTCTTTGATATCACCCTTATGTGGGGGAAAAGGACGTTAAACTCCTAAACACCCACCCACCCACCCTCTCTCTCTCTCTCTCCCCCTTCTTCCCCCACCCGGCCCCACCCCCAGTCACGTGGCTAATCGGTCGAGGTCGTAGAGGATCTAGTGTCATTGGTAGAACTTGGAGAGGGGAGAACCGGCAACAATAACAACAAAACAGACAAAATAAAATGAAGTTTGGAGAAACAACTTTGTAGGACGGGGCCGTTCCTCCTTGGTTGGTTGGTTGGTTTTTTATTTGTATGGTTTGTTTGTTTGTTTGTTTGTTTTTGGTTTGTATTGGTTGTTGTTGTTTTTGTTTGTTTTTTTGTTTTTTGTTTTTTTTTGGGGGGGGGGGGGATTGTGTGTGTTTTGGTGGTTTTGGTTGGTTGTTTTGTTTTTGGTTTGTTTTGATTTGGTTGGTTTGTTTTTGGTTTGGTTGGTTGGTTGGTTGGTTGGTTGGTTGGTTGGTTGGTTGGTTGGTTGGTTGGTTTCTGGTTTGTTTTGGTTGGTTGGTTGGTTTTCGGTTGGTTTTTGTTGGTTGGTTGGTTTTTGGTTTCTTTTGGTTGGTTGGTTGGTTGGTTGGTTGGTTGGTTGGTTGGTTGGTTGGTTGGTTGGTTGGTTGGTTTCTGGTTTGTTTTCATTGGTTTGTTTGTTTTTGATTTGTTTTTGGTTTGTTTTTGTTAGTTGCTTTGCTTTTGGTTTGTTTTATGGTTGGTTTTGGCTGGTTTCTTTGTTTTGGTTGGTTGGTTGGTTGGTTGGTTGGTTCGTTGGTTCGTTGGTTGGTTGGTTTGGTTGGTTGGTTTGGGGTTTGTTTTGGTTGGTTGGTTGGTTTTTGGTTTGTTTTGGTTGGTTGGTTGGTTTTGCATGGTTGGTTGGTCTTTGGTTTGGTGGGTTGGTTGGTTTCTTGTTTGTTTTGGTTGGTTGGTTGGTTTTTGGTTTGTTTTGGTTGGTTGGTTGGTTTTGCATGGTTGGTTGGTCTTTGGTTTGGTGGGTTGGTTGGTTTCTTGTTTGTTTTGGTTGGTTGCTTTGTTTTTGGTTTCTTTTTGTTGGTTGCTTGGTTTTTGGTTGGTGTTTGTTGGTTGGTTGGTTTTTGGTTTGTTTTTGTTGGTTGGTTGGTTTTTGGGTTGTTTTTGTTGGTTGGTTTGTTTTTGGTTTGTTTTTGTTGGTTGGTTCGTTTTTGGTTGGTTTGTTTTTGGTTTGTTTTGGCTGCTTTATTGGTCTTTGGTTTGTTTTTGTTAGTTGGTTTTGTTGTTTTTCGGGGGGGGGGGGGTGTTAGTTGGTTTGTTTTTGGTTTGTTTTGGTTGGATGGTTTCTTTTTGGTTTGTTTTGGTTGGTTGGTTGGTTTTTGGTTTGTTTTGGTTGGTTGGTTTCTTTTTGGTTTGTTTTGGTTGGTTGGTTTTGGTTGTTGTTGGTGGTGGTGATGGTGATGGTGATGGTTGGTTGGTTGGTTGGTTGGTGTTGTTGCTGTTGTTGCTGTTGTCGTCGTCGTCTTGTATCCGTCCGACATTCTTAGGGCCTGAGTTCGTATCCTGGCTGGGAGCCAAACATTTTGTGCTGGCTCTTTCCTCCTTGCACCCGTCTTTGATATCACCATGACGTGATGGAAAAGGACTTTGGTGCCCCTCAAGACACACACACCACACCACACCACACCACACCACACCACACCACACCACACCACACCACACACACACACACACACACACACACACCCGGCATTTCTTGTCTTGCTTTCTGCTGATACTGAGGTTACCGGGAACTGAAAACTGTGGTGGGCAAGAGTTTTGATTTGGAATCTTTAAGAAACTGATCGAGTCAAATTTACGTTCAGACTCGTTGCCTGTCTTCCCTCTGTGTACGCACCCATGCACCAAGATCAACTGTGAACGTTAAGAATGCCAAATGCTCGGGTCGTGAGTTCGAATCCCGGTTGGGGTCAAATATTTGTGCTGGCCTCTTTCTCGCTGCTCCGTCTTTGATGTCAACTTCCATGTAAATTTCATATGGGAGGGGACAGAGAATAGAAAAACAAGGAGGAATGGCCCCATCCCATGAAGCTGTTTCTCCAAATTTCAAGCCCTGTTATCTGTTTTGTTGTTTCTTGTTGTTTTCAGTTGTTGTTTTTCTTTCTCTCTTAAAAGTGTGTAAGATCTACCACAGACACTAGACTCGCCACGCTATAGCGGATCTAGAATCTTTGGAAAGAAAGAGAGATGACGTCAATTCCGTGAACTAAACATTTGACGTCAGCCTCACTGGTGCAGTTATAGTCCGACGGCACTGTGGCAATGCTTGTTCATGTCTTGTGGTTTCCCTCTTAGTGTTGTGACTTCCCCGACTGAATTAATTTTTACATTAATCTGGACGATCTTGAGGGTGGTAAAAATGTCGGAGACAGTGGCGATGCTTACAGATTTTGTCTGTGAACCAAACAGTTGACGCCAGCCTCACGCAGGCCTTATGCTTGCTCATGTCTTGTGATTTCCCTGTTGCTGTTGTGACTTCCCTGGCTGAATTAATTTTTACAAAAAATCTGAAAAACCTAGACGGCTGGTGAAACATGGACTTGAATACCTTGGAATGTACTTACAACTCTATGGACCATTTTAAAAAAAATGTTTAGCTAAAATCACCGTTATTCTTAATATTTAAAATATAGCAGTGCAGTAATTCCTGTCATAAACGCAGTTGTCACACTTGACCACAACGCCGGGATGATGAGTAATTTGAAGGAGTCTTTTCATAGACAGTCGGCCTCATATGCAAACCACCCCTACCTCAGACATATTTTTTTCCACAAAATCTGTCAGAGCTACATAGCTGTGCTACGAACCCATTCGGTATAATTAGATAAACTTCCAGATTCTAGAAAATGAAGGCATTTAAACAACCTCTTTGTCAAA